>WEIV01031042.1:27068-157671 GCA_013390005.1 Calyptomena viridis
CGGTGCGTGGCCGCGCCGCGGGAGCGGGCGGTGCCGCCGTGGCCCCTCTGAAGGCGGGCTCCGCTCCGGCGGAGACACCCGCTGCCCCCGTGCTGGGAGTGGGAAATGATCCCTCGTCACTCCGGGCTTCGCCGGGGAGCGGGAGAGGCGCCTGGGGAGAGCCCGGGTTTATTGCGGAGACGGTTTCTTCGTGAAAATAACCCGCGTTCTGCTTGCGCTCAGCTGTAGCTTTTCTTTCTGGTATTCAGATCTCAAAATACTCGTTTGTGTTATTTAGTTTGGACAGCGGAAACGAGGTGTTTTTCTTTAGTTCGGCCCAGCCTTGGCAGAATATGAATGGGAAAGGAATAGGTGGTAAAAAATTTTGTTGACTTGAATCATCGCATTAGGTCAATGTCTCCTTTCTTTCTCTTTAATAAATATTTTGTATTTAACGTAAGTCACAAGGAGCAATTCAAAACATTGTAGCAAAGTCAGCTGCTTCTGCGTTACGACCATCCTCACCCAGCGCGGTGCGGAGAACGGGGTGTTGCGGGGCTGTCCGGCCCCCGGGGGTGGCACTGGTGGGATGTGACAGCCTGGGCTCTGCGTGTTGTGGCTGGAGCCGGTGTGACACCCCGGTCCCGGCCCGGGGTGGCTGTGCGGTTGTAGCAGAACTCGGGTGAGCCGGTCACACTCGTGTTTGCTCCGGAGGACAGGAAAGGTGTGGTGAGGATCGGGTCTGTGAAACCCTTTTGTGCCTGAATACTGAGGGGGCGGCAGTTACAGGTGGAGGACAATATGCCCCATCCCTGGAGGTGTGGACAGGGCTTGGGGCAACCCGGGCTGGTGGAAATGTCCCTGCAGGGCGTTGGACCTGGGGGAGCTTTAAGGTCCCTCCCAGCCCGTTCTGTGGGTCTGGGAAGAATCCACTTGTGCTGCTGTGCCAGGCCATGGTCGTGAGCCCCCTGTGCTCATTGTTTGCCTCGCCTTGTCTGTAGGAACAAGTGCTGCAGCCTCTCAAACCGTTGTGTTGGTCTGTGGTGAAAAGTGAAATGGTGATGTAAAGTCAAAGAATTGCGTTTAAAATTAGTGTTCAGCAGTAGTTGACTTGGGCTGGGGGAGCAGAACTTATCAGATGTCTCTCCTGGTGAGCTGGGGGCAGACTCCTGGAGAAGCAAGGCAATCACCAGGATTCATCGGTTATTGGCATTGGACTGGGGCTTGTGGAGGGGGATCAGGGCTGGAAGTGACTGTTACTATTTAATTTATTTGTTTATTAACTTGTGTGTGACACACAAGGTGTGGAAACTTGTTTGAGGGCAGCAGCTTGGTGTGGGCTATGTTTGACTTGTATCAACATGTTTGCAAATGTAGAAGCTGAAAGTGTTACACAGTGAAAATTAAACAATGTTATACAATTAAAATTAAACAGGTTCTGGAAGCAGCATTATTGGAGGCTGTAATTATTTTCCTAGCTACTCTGTATCTGAGGTTAAAAATTAATCACAAGTAACAAACATATTGGAAACATTTTCCTAATCTCAGATCGCCTGCAGAAATGTTCCCATGCTCCTGTTTGCTGCTCATATTTCACATTGGTCATATATGACACAGTCTTCAGTGGTTTTGGTTGGTAAATGCTAAGTGTACATTAGATTTCAGAGGCTTTATTATGTACAACATGTATTTTAGATATACTAGGAAATTTTCTTGAAGGTATTTCTGGGGTGGTTTTTCTTAAACATTCCACTGTTATATGCTCAAGTTAAACATTATAGCTATTTATGTAGATATTAGTCATAGTATAGTCTAAATACAAAAATATTAAAAAGAGAAAGCAATTAATCTTTAAATAATTCAGGGGTTGGTTTTCATGTGTAAGAGACTAGGGATTTTAATTTTTAATTATGTAATTGTGATTCTCACAAACAATAGCTCAGTCAGATTGCCAGCACTGTTGCTTCCTGGAAAATGGTGAAGCCAAGCCCTCACTTTTGTTTCCCTAGGCAGTGCTAACAGCAAAACCCTCCTGAGCAGGAGGGTTTATCTTGTGCTCATCATGTCAGCTGTGTCTTGGGTCCAAGTAAATGTGTCTGTGCTGCTGAAGCCTGTGTTGGGCAGTGCCCAGGCCTGGCTCAGGCTGTTTGTGGCTGTGATTAGTAAGGCCTGGTTTAAGCTGCGATGGTTTCATGAGAGCAGAGGAGCCACTGTTCCCCTGTGGAATGTTCCTGATGGGTGCCTGTGCTTCTCAGTGGTCTCATTTTCATGTGAATGTGGTTTGGGAGGAATAATAAAATGCTGTATTGCTTTTCCCTGAGATTTCTCACTGTTCTGGCCAGTCAGGTGAGTTATTGAACAGCAGTTGTGATTTGGTCCTGCTGTGGAAAGGGCTGGGTGACTGTGCCTTCTGCTGTGCAAACCAGAGTTGATGAGTGACTTTAATAACCTTCCTTGGTCTTCAGTTCTGTTCTTGTGAATTCTGAATTGTAAATGGGACTTGCTGGGGTTTTAATGATCTAATTGATCTCTCACTGTTTTCTGTCTGGTTGTATCCCCTTGTCTTCTGTGACTGATTTATTGCAGTAAACCAATTGATGCTGTGGGAAGCATGGAAGGAATAGCTCTGTTTTCATTTGACTATCATCTCTGCCAGACTTAGATGCATTTCTGTATTTACAACAACCCAAAGACGTATTTTTTATTTTACGTAGCATGAAAACAGTAGAGGCTATAAATGCAATGTTTAATTTTAAAGTAACCTTTACTATTCAGTTGTGTATAAACTAGATTCTCTTCACACCTACCAGATGGATTAAAAATGTGAAACTGGCACCTTTTTTTTCACCACAAGAGCTGGAATTGTGGGTTTTACCTGTGTGTTCAAACAGAGGGGACAGGCAATCTGCTGCTTCCTTTTTATCTGTGCTTTGGTGGTGAGACTGTGTTACATCTTTTAAACTGATCTAAGGACTTGCTAAAGGACTGGTCCTATTCTTACTGTGTCTTATACCACCTTCGGCATTTGCTGGAGGTTTTCCTGATCCATTGCAGCTTGCTAAATAATCAGAGCACTAATACAGCCCCTCTGTGTCCTCATCTCCTCACAAGATCAGCTTTTGCCAGGTAAGCAAGCTGAGTGAGTTCAAAGAAGGGCTGAGGAGTACCAGGGATGTAATTGATTTTTGTGGTGTAAGAACAGCCCCCAGGTCGGTGGAACCATCTAGTCTGCTGTTCTTTCCTAGCAGACACCAAAAAGAGAAGAGCATAAGGTCAGACTATATTATATAAACCTTTGCCTGATGGCCCTCTTGTCTCTTGTCAGCTGTAGGATGTCAAGAGGTAGATGTTGTTTGCTTTTATTTTGTTCTTGCTTAATGCATTTTCCTTCTGTGAAGTAGCCTGTGTGTTCTATCCATTTAAATGTATGGCCCTGGCACATCCCAGGGGAGACCTTCCAGAGCATGGAATAATCCTGTAGGTGCTGACTCTCTCTGCTTGTTTTCTTTGGAACTTGACAGCTGCTGGCTTCATTTCCTATCTCATAGCTGTGGTATTGTTTGGGCACAGTGAACAACTGATCTCCCTTTACCTTATCCCTTCAGCTGATGATTTTAGAGGTTTGTGTCATATGTCACTGCAGCAATCTCTGTTTCCAGGCAGAAGAGCCCCAGCCGGATTGATTACTCTTCATTCATATTTTGAAACCTTGTTTCCTTTTAAAAAATATTTTCCCTTCCATTATGTCCTCTTGAAAGGAAGAGCACTGCATCCAGGATTTAAGCAGCAGACATTCTATAACATTATATGATGGTTTTATTACTTACCATTTCCTAACATTAGCTTTATTTTTTCAAGCATTGAATGGCTTTGAGCTGATGCTGTAATCAGTCTGTTGTGACTTCAGCAAGATTTCCTGAATGCTGATGATCAGTTTGGAGCACACCACTCTATATATGAAATAAGGACCACTTATCTTCCCACCACTACTTCATTTGCACCGAATTGCATCTGTTATTTTATTTCCCCATTATTCACTCTCAGAGGGTTTTTTTGCACATCTTCAGCCAGCCCTTCCCTTTCCTCTTAGGATAGTTTATATCCTCAGGAGACTTTCACTCTGCTCCTTGCCCCAACTATTTCTGAATACAGAGTGTAGCAGAGCACTGCAAAAGGCTCCCAGCAGTTTCCCTCCCTGGGAAAACTGCCCATTTCTGCCTCCCCCTGGTGTGTTTTGAGCTGGCTGTTAGTGCGGGGTTAGTCCAGGCTGGGCTTTGCCGAGGTTCAGCACCTGTGCAGGTTTGTGCAGCACTGCTGGGAGGGGCTGTGCCTGCCCTGCTGCCCCTTGGCTCTCCCCAGTGAGCCCAGTCTGCAAACACATCTCACTGCAAATGAGCCCAACAATGACAAATTAACGCTGATTTCGGGTGCTTGTGCTGCCACTGTACAAATGTGGGGATTTAATTAGAAACAATTCAGTCAGATAAGTGCATGTTTCTGTGCTTGCTGCTGCTGATTGGAGCTGTGACCTTGCAGGCTCAGCTGAAGTCTAGACAGGCAGTGTGGCTGTGCACACACTTTGGATTTCAAACTGGCATGAATTTGAGGCTGTAGTTAGGTTAGTGTGGCTTGGTGTATGAATTACACCTAGGTACTAATTCAGTCCATTTTGTCACTGCTTTTTGAACACTTTCCCTGGGCTGAGGCAGAAAGACAGTCTGACCCAGAGAAAACATCTGGAATTCTTTCAACAAAGTAAATAAGGAGAGTTTTAGTGTGTTTATGTAAATTAATGGGGATCTAGTATCCTATATATGGGCTTTAATCTAACTTATTAGGAACAGTTACATGATAAATATTTCAAAAATATGCAACTGGAAATTCACAAATTTTGCTACTGATACCATCGTAGTGTTTTGTAAATGCTAGAATTATTTGGGGTCTGTGTACATTTAAGTTTCCTAAACACAAAGGATATGGATCTTTGATTTAGCAAATGGAAATTTCATTAGCTTTTCAGGTCTGTTCTTGACAAAAATTTGTATCTTTGTTCTTGACAAAAATGCAAATTTGTATTTGGATTCTCCAGTTCTGTTGTCAGACATAATAGTTTTCTGCTGAGGGTTTTTTGGGTTGTCTTTGTGTGAAGGACTGAAGTTAGGTGCATATGTTTTTAGTGGTTTCTTTTGGCTGTGGTAGTTTTGAAATTTATTACTTAGCCAATAAGGTCTGAGGTTTTTTCCAATTCATGTAGGGGTTTCTACCTTTGCATTGGCAGAAAGAAAAGCTTGATTTGCATAAATGTGTAGGTCTATGGCTTGGGTTGGTGTATTTCCTTCCAGGAAAGGAGGGCTTGTGAGTGGATTTGTGCTTTAGTTTCACTCTGCTCAGTTGGCAGAGAGGCATTTTTAACCATTGAATAAGGACTCTACATTTGCTATTTTGGTTAAGTAGTTCATTCTGACATGGTTTTTATCAAAGAAATGGCCCTTGTTACAAACTCAACTTCTTTTTTCCTGTAGCTTGGACGTAAGGGTTATCAAATACAAATCATCTGGTCTGCAGGAGTGCCAGGGAAGATTCTTTTCTCATTGCCATTGGACTTTATCCATGGTCTGACACAGGGAAAGGCACAGGGCTTGATGAAAATTTGCACATGGATTAGCTCAGCCACAGAACAAAACTATTCTTTCCTGACATTTTTAAGTAGTTAATTGGAAACATTTGTTATTTAAAAAAATCACACTGCTGGGCCACAGAGTTGGATTATTACAGCTGAGGAGTTGGTGTAGAGTCACCTAGGGCTCTCAGCTGCCATTTTTCAGTCACTGGACTGTCACCAGCAAGATTTCAACACAAGTATCTCAATTGCAGCAGGGCTGGACTTTTCCAGCAGAGTGAATACGAAAACACAGAGGGGCTGTAGCTTTGTCTGTACAAAAGAGCTAATGAAGAAGCTCAGATCATCTCTGCCTGTGTGATTTGAATTGGTTTTTCCCAGTGTCACATTAAAGCCCCGAGGCCTCCAGCTGCTGGGAGGAGCAGGGATATGGGCTGGGGTGTCCCAGCCTGGGAATGCTCCTGGGGGGGGATTAAAATACTCTTTTGGCCACACTGAGCAGAACTATTGCACTGGCTGGGCAGTGCCAAGGTGTTCAGTACCTTTTGGGCACTGAATGTCTGTATTTGTAAGTTTTTAAATGGAATTGAAGCTCATGGCTGTCCAGCTCCTGGAGTCAGTCACAGAAACCAGCAGCATTTCTCCTGTTTCCTGCATGCAAAAGGGTTATTCATGTGCAATTGCAGAGTGTGATGGTTGCAGCTGGAGAACACTTTAAAAAAATGCTTGAAGCCAGGCTGCCTTTGTCCTTTAGCTGAGGTTATTCATGGTATTTGACTGTGTGCTTGTCTGGGTGTATTGCAGGTGGTCGGGGGGCTGTGACCTGCCTGCTCTGTGACACTCGTTGCTGACTGACTTTCCTGGGGCTGTGCTCTAACAGAGGGAGCCACCTCAGGTGTGGGATGGTTACTCAGAGGTGTCCCTTGCCTTAGGAGTGACTGACTGTCCTGCATCACTCCCTGCCACTCAGGCAGTGTTTCAGGTCCCCCCAGGCCTGCAGGCAAGTTTGAGAGCTTTGCAGATGTGATTCCTTGGGCAGTGTCCTGGTTCTTCTGAACTTCTGGGTGACTTGGGGGAGGTGCAGGGGTAAGAAACACCATCAAAACCCTCAAAAAGATTCTTACTTTCTGATATATCTCTGCTTTGGGTGGTAAGTGGAAGACTTTTTTTAGTTTTTTAATGGTTGGACTCAATGATCTTAGAGGTCTTTTCCAACTGCAATGTCATGCCAACTTTCTGGTCCCTCTCTGGCCAGACAGTCATTCCAGGCAGTGATGGAGATTCCTTGCACCCTTCTTAGCAAATGTGTTTTTCTGGTTTGGGTTGTTTGTTTGTTTGTTTTGTTTCCTGTTCATGTTGAATATGAAGTGATACACTTTGTGTGATGTGTACTTCCATGTTGTCTTCATGAAGTCTTTGTAAATGCATGGGAATGTTAGCAGCAATTTCCAAGTTTTAGGTAGTCTGAGAGTTCTGTATCTGGGTATTTGAGCAGTTCTTGGAAACCTGGGCAGCAGCACTGTCAGTGCCAGGGCTGCCTGGTTGTGTGTGCCCTCCAGAAGCTTCACTAAGAGTGAACTCCTCAAGCCCTTCAGGTGGTGATGGAGCTTAAACTGTGAGAAATGGCTTTTTTTGTTATGCTTGGTAGTAATTGCCTAAATAAAGTGTTTTCAAGGGTAATTCTAGGCCACTAAAATTATATGTAAACTGCCACTCACACCAGTATGAAAATGTCTTTCAAACTATTTGCAGAGCTCACCAGTGGGTTTCTCAGGAGGGGGATCCTGTGCCTGTTCCACATGAATGCATTCCATTTTTGGTGGTGGTTTTGGTGTCAGAAAACGATATTTCCTCAGTGAACATTGTTTTTCTTGGGAGTGCAGTGACCCATGAAGACTTCTAAGAAGTCTGTCATTCTGCCTTTTTCTTTTAGTTAGCTGTGCTATCCCAAAGGGAGCAGAATTCCTGTAGGATTCCCAGGGGAGCAGCTGGGTGAGATGGCTTTGGGAAGGGACAGTGACCTCGGCACACACAGAGCTGCTCACCTGTCCTCAGGAGCTGCTTTGGCTGGGAAAAAGGCCTTCAGCTTTTTTCCTTGTTTAAAAAGTGTCTTATTGAGGTTGCAAAACAAGCACAAGAGAGCCTTCAAATGCCAGCTTTTGGAAATTGTGCTGCACAGCATTTCTTGAACAGATGGAGGAGGCATTCACTGAGCATTATATTATCTTTTGTTGTCAGTAGTAGAAAAATAATTGAGTTTTTTCTTTGAGCTTTACAAAAGATAACTCCTTTTTTTCCCCTGGACTTTATTTGTTTCATTCTTCTTTAATAAAGATGGGAGTTTCTTCACAATGAAAGCAATAAAAAGTTATTTAGAGAAGCCTGTGCTCTCTTTGGGAAAAAAAAAAAAAGGAGGAAATAAGAAATAGGATAAAGTCTGTTGTGTGGTATAGTAACCTTTGCATAAATTCATAGTAGAATATTAATTTAGGACTTGATATAAAGACAGGAGAAATACTGTCAGTACTTCATTTTCATAAAATAAGAACTGTTTAGGCAGGTTTTATTCAGCCCTTTAGGAGGTCTCCAGAATATCAATCTCTGTACTTTCTCTCATTGGTAGGTAGTAGTTGTTGGGGGAAAAAGACTGAAGTGGCCTGAAACACATTGCACCAGAAAACTTAATTTTCCACCTGAGCATTAATTGTCAGAACAGAGGTGTTGTCATGCAGAGAGCTTGCTTTTCTGTAGTTTGATTCCTTTGATGTGATATATTAATATTTTCTCAGATCTCTAGCCTTCAAAATGTCATTCTGGGCTATGGATTGATTGCAAACATGACACTTATGCTGCTATTTTTACCATGTCTCCACATTAAAATGAACTGCTTATGTAGAAGCCATCAGTCACCTTGTTGGCCTAAAAATGACTTAAGCAAATACAGTCTTTGTATTGTCAAAACTTTCAATAAGGAAAGGCTCACAGAGTTTAAATCTTGATCTTGAAACATTTAGTGAAATCTGAAGTATTTTTATCCTGTCATAAATCACGAGACTCAAACTTTCTTTTGCATTTATAAGAAAACCCCCAAGTCTTCCAGGCAGCAGTGATTCCAGGCTGCTTTCCAGAGTCCGGGGCCTCAGCTTTCAAGATACCACTGACCTTCCCGTAAATGAAGGGACTCGTTCCGTGCCCTGGGGCTCTGCTCCCCTGACCGCGGTCTGGGCATCTCCGTGGATCAAAAATCCAGGGAAAGGAGGTTCTGCCCTCCCAGGGTCTGCTCAGGACTCTGGTGCCTGCGAGCCCCCGAGTGCAGCCGCAGCAGGAGGGGCATCTCTTGTTCTTATCTGGCCAAACAGCCAAGGGCTGCAGTGACTTCTGGGCAGCTCTTAGAACGTTCCATCCTTATTTTACTGGCATGCTGTGTGCTCATCCTTTAAAAAGGAGGAGTAGTCACATCTCTGAGTTAACACCTCTCCCCCCGAGCACCTGCGTTAACAGCACGGGCTGATCCCGTCACCACAGACCTGCTGAGGAGCTGGGTTGAGTCAGTGCTGTGCTGGCTTCTCTCTCCTGCAGTGGCTACATGAAGAGCAATGACTTTTACTACCGGTGATTGCATCATAAAAGATGGAAAACAGCTTTCAATCGGCCTGCAGGGCAGGGGTGGTGAAGGGAGGGCTCTGTTTTACTCCAGCCGGGCTGCAGAGGCATTGCAGGGAAGTAGCCTTGGAGCTCTTACCTCTTTCGTGATTTCTCCCCTGATTAGTTTCATTGGAAGGAAAACCAAAGCATTTAAATTCTCTCTGAGGTGAATGTTTAACAGGAGTGTATCAGGTGCCACTGTATCGGCTGCAATGGAAAGTGTTGTCCCTTCTTTAAATGCAAAGTTATTCTGTGATGATTCAAAAGATCCCAAGAGAAACAGGAGCACATAATCCCAGCATGTGTGGTTTGGTGCAGGAATTCTGGAGAGATTTCTGATGTTGTGCTGGACAGAAGGTTCAGACAGGTCAAAGAAACTGATCTCTGACTTCACTGTGCTGAGTCATATGGACAAAAGGCCAAGAGTACAGTCTAAAAAGAGATCAGGAGGAACTTGGGCAACTAAATCAGATCAACACGTTGTTTTGAAAAGAAATGAACACCTGAGGCTGTGGTGATTTCCCTCTGCACCCTTTGTGGGGTAGAAGCTCTTGAACAAGGAGGGGGTGTTGGAATTCCCTGCTGCAGTGGATGGACACTTCTCTTTGCAGCTCCCAGGCAGTAAACCTTGCATAGCTCATGCACAAATGGAGCAAATGTACATAGAAGGGTAATTAAAAAAAAATAAATTAAAAGTTGAGGTCAACTTGAGGTCAAGGGAGAAGCATACAAGCATCTTAGATTTAAAATTATGTAATGAAATTCCTAATTCTGGGGGCGGTGGGGGAAGCAGGGCATTGTGTAGAAGGTTGCCTGCACGTTTATGAAGGTTTGTGGCAGCATTAAGGCACATTTCTAAAGAGAAACTCTGATATAGCTCCCTGAGGAAGGGTGAAAAATAGTCCTATAAAGCACTGAAATAATTGGAATAATCTATACTATAGCTCATAATCAGTGTTATCTGGCAAATTCCTTGAGCATAAAACAATTGAAAAAGAGAGAAGTGAGGAGAGATCAGACGTGTGGAATGAGGGGACTTTAAACAGTTCAGGACTTTGCCCCTCAGAAAGGAGGCACTGGGAGGACAAAAGGGAGTAATAAAGCTTTATGAAAGGATGACTGGCACAGAAGGTGAGTGAAGAATACCCAGCATTTCCGAGACCACGACAACTGTTGGGACATCCAATGAAAATTTAGCTGTAAATCAGACAGATGGCAGATTTATTTTACACAGTATTTTCACAATAGTAGCCATTGCCAAAGAATGATGTGGAAACCAAAAGTGCAAAGAAGTCAAAGTTAGAGAAATAAATGCAAGAGAGGTGACAAATTTATTTTTATCAGCAAACATACATTATTATAATAAATGGAAGAGTTTTCTTTGAGGGAACATAGAAAAGTCCTATGGCACTGAGTGATAAAAGTAGCATTTTAAATTCAGCACAGTGAAGTAATACAGCTGGAAAACAGCCCCCACTATACATGTACAGAGATGAGCTCTGAACTGGCTTTTCCAGTCTGAGCAGGAACGGGGGTTATAATAGACACTTGTGTCAAAATATTGTCTCAGTGTTTGCAAAAGCAAATTGAAGGTCAGATGCTTGTAGAAAAAATAGTAGTGGTCAAACTAGGAAGTGCCCTGGTGTGCAAGCTGACAGTGTGGCTGTGTTGTGAGTGGTGGTCCCATCACTCAGAGCCAGGAAACTGGGAGAGAGCCTGGAAAGGCTGATGGAAGTGATCAAAGGGGTGCAATGAGTTCCTTGTAAAGAATGATAAATAGATCAAAACTTCAGTTTCAAAAGGTCATCTTTGAAGAGGACATGATGGAATCACAGAGCATGTGTGAATCCATTATTCACTGTCCCTTTCCATGAAAGGACTAAGCATCAAATGGGAATAGTGGATGACAGGCTCAAAACAAAGTGAGATATTTCTGAAGTGGGAGCAGGACCTCCTCCTTTCTCTTTGGCATAGAGTTTTTAATCTGTTGGAACGATTCCCTGGATTTAAGCTGATTTATTCTGCAGTTAACACTTCATCAGAATGCTGTTCCTGGGGCTTTGGAAGCTTAGCTCCAGAGCTCTGCTCACAAGAGAAATCCTTTCCAATGGTGGATAGGGATGTGCAGCCTGGGAGGCTAAAACAGCCCCACTGATCACTTTTCTTTGGGAAAACTGGGGCAACTTCTCAACCAAGTGTTTGGTGGAAATACCTGGTAAAGTCAGGTACAGTTCCTGCAGCTCAGGACATACAGCCCAGCCTTGTGTCTGGTGTTTTGAGGTTGTGATTGCAGTATTCAAGCTTAGTGACAGCAAGAGTTAATGTACCTTCTTTGAGTACATTTGAGTTGGGGTGGTGCCATTTTCTTATGCTGGGGTAGTAGATCCAGCTTCATCTACTGCAGAAATAATAAAATACCAACCAGTTGCAATAGTGTTGTTTTGGATTGCTGCAGAGGATTTAGAAAAGCATGAGGTTGTGAATTCATGGGAACTGGACATGATTCCAGTGTACAAGTGGTATTTATTTTTGGTTTATTGCCCATGCTTTGTTGTGTTTGCATATTTATTGACAGAACTAATTTCTTGCCATTTTAGGCCAATCCAGAGCACCTTGCTAAACATTTCTTAATTGTAAAGGGAGACATCACTAAATTAAACTCATAGGCTGCTTGGGTGAAGTGTCCTTTTGAGTTGTGTTTAACATCTGTTCCTGACCTGCAAAATGACATCTGGTCACAAAAGCTTGTCATTATTTCCAGCTCATTAAATAAAAGCTGTGACCTCAATCTGCAAATCTTTGAGATACTCAGGGTTTGAAGGAGAGGAGTGGGGTCTGCTGAGCCAGCCCCCTGCTCAGTGCTGGCAGATGTGCCCTTGGGGACCTCACCCCTGACCATTGCACAGCTGTGCCCAGCGCTGGATGGGGCTCCTGAGCTGCTCAAGGGGGTGTTTGTGTTGTGTCGTTTTACTTGGAAGGTGTTGTGGTGCAGAGGAGCTGGATTACTGAGCTTGCACAGATAACTCAGTGCTGTGCTCTGTGGGTGCTCCCAGCCCTCCCCACCACTCAGCTAAAACTCATTAGCTGAAATTGCTGTGGGAGAGGCTCAAAAGAGAATCCACACCTTGGTTCCCTGCTGGTGGCTTAAACTAATATGATGTGCTTTACAATTGAGTTTGGCACCTGATAGTACCCCAATTCACCTGACTAATACTGTCTTAATTACATCTTATGGTATGACTGTGCTTCTTCACAACATTTTAAATGTCTTCTGAGGGTTTTTTAGATACCACAGTTATAACATTGCAATACTGTACATGGGGTAGGTAATATATCTGCCACTTTCCAAATGGCAATGAGGCTTGGAGAGGCAGGGAAGAAGAGTAATGATAGAGTGAATAAAATCAATCCAGGAGTAACTAGGGCTCTCATTTTATTCCTGAGATGTCTGCATCAACAGACATTCAAACTAAATTCTGCTTAAAAGTTAATATGGGAGAAATGTGCAGGTAGTGTTACAGAAAGGAAATACTAAACCAAGTAAAAATTCTTGATAATTTCTCTCCAGGTGAATGTTGGCAAGCTAGCCTGTCTTTAGAGAAGGTATTGCCAGCAGATGTTTGTAGGGTCAGGGCTGGTGTTCTAACCCTTGCCCTTTGTCTTGGGAAGGTCCTTCTCTGGACAGTGCACTCAGACTTCTGGGAGGTTGTGGCTGCTCAGAGCTGTTCAGAAGGGCTGTCAGTCTTTGATACAGCCTCCAGTGTTACTTTATATTGCCTTTTTGTGTTTTCTAACATTGGGATGAAAATATTCTGACTAGCATAGGTCAAGCTCTTGATAATTTTTGTGACTGTCAGGGAAGGAGGGAGGCACAAAGCCTGAGAATAAATAACTTCTGTGTTCACCAGGAACACCAGTGGTTCAGTGCACTTGGGAAGAAGTTTCTAGAGGACCTGAGAGAGACAGACACTGTCTGAAGTACATGTGGATGTACAGGCAGAGGGGAACTAGCATCAAGTACTCTTCTTTTGCTGTATCCTGGGCATTTGCTCTTGAACTGTATGAGACTGGATCTTGCACTCCTCAGATCCCGAGCAGTTCTTCAGTGTTCTTTTTCTGGAAAGTATTGAACAGTTTTCAGAGTGGGCAATCAATAGTAAGCCTGTTATTTTGACATGTTAACATCTGCCCTGAAAAATCTACCAGGAGAATAATTTCTGCTTGATTTGTGCATTTAATGTGAAGTATCTGACTTGACTGCTTATTTGTTATTAAACAGCATTAGAAAGGGAATTTTTAAATAGTTCTGATGTGTGACTGTAGCAGCCACACATCCTTATAGATGTTAATCTTTCTTTTACTCTGGTCTGTGATATTTTCAGGTTAAAAATCTAATTGTTTGAACATCTGTCTTCCACTTGCAGCAAGGAAAATTCCCACTGGATAAAAGGAAACTATTTTTACAGTGAGAGTGGTGTGTAATGCTAGAATCTACATCCTTGGAGATTTTCAAATCTGCAAGGCCCTGAGCAACTGGATCCAGCTTTGAAGTTACTTCTGCTTGGAGAGGAGTAATCTCTTCTCCAGAAGTCCCTTCCAGCCTCCCTGGTCCTGCAGTTCCTGCTGTGTTCCTCTGCTGTGGAAGGGGCTGTGAACAGGCTTCTGAGAAACCTCCTCTCAGTAATTCTTACTTGAGTTAGTTTCAGACTTCAGTGTAGTCAGCTTTTTCCTCCCCTGTTGCCTTGGTGTGGTATGACCTTGTCTCATGTTGGTTTCTATGCAATGAAATCGGGAATTAATTTGCTGTAACCAAGTCTTTCTAAACACTGAGGGGTTAAACACAAAACCCATGTGATCATTCAACTTCATTCAGAACTAGAGTATTAGAACTAAATCACTTGTATTGAGATCTTCAGTTAGTTTTGAAAGAAGTAAAACACTTGTTTTAACAACTTCAGGGGTCTGTTTGCAATAACTGCATGTCCTAGTCTGGAGTGTCTGTGGGATCATGGATTTCC
Organism: Calyptomena viridis; assembly: GCA_013390005.1. Taxonomy (NCBI): domain Eukaryota; kingdom Metazoa; phylum Chordata; class Aves; order Passeriformes; family Eurylaimidae; genus Calyptomena; species Calyptomena viridis. Next base: position 41,331 of record WEIV01031042.1, read on the forward strand.
ATTGTAAGACATGGATGTGAAGTTGTCTTAAGCTTGTGGACATTTTTGCTGTGTCCCAGGTATACAAAACTGAATTTCACATAATAGGAATCACCTTAGCTTACACCATTATTTCTTAATGACAACTAAACTCTGAGTTGATCTGCACCTGGGTTTGGAGAAGGTTGGGTGAGTTAAAAACAACTTACTGCTTTTATCCAATAGATATTGCAGCAAAAACTAGAGTCAACCTACCTTTCTAAAAGCTGTTCTTTTCCTGGTATAAGTTGTTTGCCCAGTGCAGTTCACACACTGAACAGCTTTGCCTTCTGGTTTTGACTGCTTAGATTTTACAGTGAATTGGTGTGGGGATGAATGAGGAAAGGGAGGGTAAGAAGGATGGAGCAAAAGGGAAGCAGAGGTTCTTTCCTGCCTAAAATGCCAACAGAGCTTGGATTTGGAGGGACAAGGTCCCCCAGGCAGGAGGCACCTTAGAGGGTGTGTCTCTTGGACTTCAGATCTCAGGCAGTAATGGCCAGGGCTCTTGCAGGAAGAGCTGAACTCACAGGCCACCAGAGCCAAGAATAGGCACTGGAATTCTGTGGGGAACAGACTGGGTTTGGGTGCACATAGAGCCCAAAGTAGGTCAGAGATTCCTTCTTGGGCCCTATCTAACAAACTTAAAATCTGGGGAGGCATATTTGGTACAGAGTGCCATCTTCCTTTGGCCTCCAGCTGCTTTCAGAAAGGAATTCCTAGTTCTGTGGAAAACATCAACTGCCTTCCAATGGTATTTTAGGTATCTACTTTAGATACAGTTTTATTACTGACTTCAAACAGAAGTCATTGTTAGGGATGATTTCCTGCTTAAGCAGTTGGTGTTTTCTGTCTTGTCTCCTGTTGTATTCATGCAGATGTTTGCAAACTGCTCCTGTAACTCCTAAGGGAGGATGCTCACAGTGGCTGAAAGAAAATGTGATTTGTTGCTGAATCACAGAATCAAAGACTGATTTGGGTTGGAAGGGACCTCACATATTTTGCTCCAACCCCATGCCATGGGCAGGGCCACCTTCCACTATCCCACATTGCTCCAAGCCATGTCCAGCCTGGCCTTGGACACTCCCAGGGATGTTTCTGCCCTCTCTGAAATACATTATTACCTGTTTTGTCAAAAAGCTTCTATCCATTTCAGAAACTTATAACATGGATGCCCATGCTGATGTTACTTAGGTGTTCATTTGTAGCCCTGACCACTTGTATCCAGGGCACACCATGGAGACTGTAGTGAGTGAAGTATTTTTGTATTTGTATATTTGCCTGCTCTGGTGTACGTGACCCTCAGCTTAGACTGCAGGAGTTGGAGATGACTCCAGAGCTCATTACATGTCTGGTCCTCATTACCCAGGCCTGTTCTGATGTTCATGTGACTGTCTGATAGATTCATTCAGCTGACTAAACCAGCACAAAGCTAGCCTGGCAAAAAGTCTGCCTTAAATCTGCTCATGTTACAGGGAAGCATTCCAGACGTTGCCTGAGGCAGGCTTTGTGTTCCAGCTGCAAGGGGAAGGAGCAGAGGAGAGCTGAAGGGTCTGATGTTCCTTTTCAGAGGCTGTGAAATGAAACTTTAGTTCCTCTATATCCTAAAATAATGCCCTACAACGAGGCAGCTCCGAGTTCTGTCTTATGTTCAGTATACAGTGTGTCTGAAGAGATGAGAAGCTGAGTGCAGGTCCGTGCACATCATCTGGCAGCACTGTGAGTGTGTCCATTATGTGCTCCCTGGGACGGCTGGGGAGTCAGTGCTGCCCAAACACCTGGTTTCTTACAGTCAAACCTCAAACCAAGGTCTTTATACTTGACAGGTTTAGAACTGAAGGAACCTTTTCATCCTTCAGTTCACTGATCTGAGTGAAAACTAGTCCTGGAAAGAACACTTGAGGGAGGGAGTAAGCACATCTGATTTGTCATGTTACTACACAGTCATCGGCCTGGGGCAAGGGGAGGAGGTTCTGGCTGGCACAGGGAGGCAGGACAGGAGCATCACGTTTGGCAGCAACCCACAATTTATTAAATGAGTAGTGAAATTACCTCCTGAATTGGTTCTGAGTAGTCCTGTGGCTGTTACTGGTTTTAACTGTGCTAACCAGAGTTGTGTCTCCTGGCCAGCTGCCTCAGGAAGGATGTGCAATTCAGCCTGACACACACGGGGGTGTTTTCTGCTTGGAAGTGAATTCCCAGACTGGAAATGATGGAAGGGGCAGCTGTACAGCTGCAGTAATGGCACTGAGATTGAGATTGTCCTTCAGGTGACACACAGTGGGCCAAACTGAAAAAGCTTGTTCTGCAAAGCTCAAGGAGCAGTGCTATGTGCATAAGGGAGAACTTATAAGGAAGAAGGGGCAAAAAGCATATAATAAAAATCTTATTTTAGTGATTTGTTTTTCACCAATGTATATGTGTTCTTAAAATTTATGTCAGTCCTGTGAACACCCCTTTTGCTAGAGCAGATTGAAATAGTGAAACTGCATCCTGAGACTTAAGTCTGTCCTCTGTGTACATTGGTATTCTTGTTCAATAGACATCTTTATTTTATACTAAATAGTACGTACTTGCTGTGATTAAACTTCAGGTCTTTCCTATGTCCACCATGGTGAATAATTTCCAATGGGAGATGTTGAAATGTTTGATCTGCTCTTGCCTGCAGGTATACTATTTTCTGATGGCCGAAATCCATTTATTCAAGTTTGAATGCAGTAAGAAGAAAAGGTTGGGGTGGTCTGTGGAAACACCTGGAGTGATTTAGGTGTATATACATGTACAGCACAGTGAAAGGCTGTTCATTACCTGGATCAGTTGAACCAGAAGCATTTGTGTCTTAGCTGCTGAGGAGCAGAACTGCTTGTTCTTTCTGAGCTTTGCATGGCTGTGATGATCTTTAAGCTTGGTTTATTCAGACTGCACTACATTATACTGCACATGCCAAACAATGGAACCAAAACTCCTTGGTGCTACTTCTTCACTAATTAATCTATGTATTACATTGGGTTTAGGTTCTACAATTTATATATATGGGTGAGCACAAAAAATATAATGAAAGTTACTCTACAGATTTTTCTTATGCCTCGATATTTTTCTCCATCCCAATAGCACCTTCACAAATGAACTAAAAATATCAATTAAAAATTGCATTACAAAATGTAAAAACTGAGGTCTGACTAATTGCTTGTTTAGCTCTGCAATAACTTAAAATGTAGTTCCCCCCAGACAGCAAGAAGGCTCAGTTGGGTGTAATGGTTATTTTATGGAATGGTTTGGGTTGGAAGAGATTTTAAAAACATTCAGTTCAAACCTCCCTGCTGTGGGCAGGGACACTTTCCACTAGCTCACGTTGCTCCAAGCCCTGTCCAACCTGGCTTTGAATCACTGCAATTCAGTGTTTGGTAACCAGTGAAAATGCAACTTTTTCAATAAGATAAACAGAATTCAAAATCAGCATTAAATTTCAGTAAATTGAAACGTGCTGCTTGATTATAAAAATCACTGGTAAAATCTCATTTAAACAAATTCTCAATCCACTTTGCTCTGGAACACTTGACTTTGCTGGATGCTATGTGTGTTCACATTTGATTACTTTTTTCCCACTTAAAATGTAAAAACACACAGGGGGTAGTAGGAAGCATGGCTGAAATGAAGCAGGAACAAGCTTGAAAGTAAAAGTGCAGAGGAGATGAAGGCTCTGGTGGAAGGCAGGCAGATTTCATCATTAGCTGCTTAAGGGAACGTTGCTGCTGACGAGCATTTGCCTGGTGTCACTGGGGTGCTGGGGGAGCAGTCGAGCTCAGTGACACAGGGAGTGTCTCGAGGTGGGGCAGAGGGACAGGGGAGAAGCTGATGAAGAGCTACAGATGTTTTGGGTTGGACAAACATCAGGCAAAACCTTCACAGAGCCCTGGGCAGGGCCTGGCTGGGAGTTACAGGGGTAGGGAGGTGAGGGAGGGAGGTGGCTCAGCTTTGCTGGAAGTGTCTCTGAACAGAACCATCTGAACAGGTCCCTCACCGTGAAATGGTGACAAGGGCTCTGTTTGTAGTTGGAGCTGTGGAGCTCTGACTCTGGATAACACAGGTGTTGATTTAGGGTGGTGCACTGGCCATGAAGGGGACATGGAACATCTGGTGGATAACAGGACTGGTGGTAACAGCCACTGATCATTTCCTTTGCCTTTGCTGGAACAGCTTATTAAGGCAAATGCTGCAAAGCTCTTTGAAAGAGCCATGACCAGAAAAGGCTCTTTCAAAGACAATTTTCATCATTTTCATCAGAGGAATTTCTCATTCCAGTTTATGTACCTTATTCCTCCTCCCTAAAACTTCTTGGACTGTCCTGTACAGGGGAGTACATGGCTCAGTGTTTTCATGGGCACTGGTCCAGGTAACACAAAACAATTTGAAGGCTTTTACAATATTCTTGATTCATCAGCCCTCTGGTTGATGCCTGTTAATTCAGATCAGGAATTCAGGTCAGCAGAGATGGAGTCCTGCTCACTGAGCTCATATACACCCATGGCAGTGTGATGCTGCTTTTAGTTGGAATTGGACTCCTCCAGAATTACTGGAAGGTTGGGCATGGACCTTTTCCTTACAAAACCATTGTTAAATGTGGTCTTATTTAAGTTTCTTGGAAATTAAATTTACCAGTTGGCATTTGTGTCCTGGGTGTAGCCCAGATTTCAGGGAGGTAAAAGCATGGTGGATTAGGAAGCTGCTGTTGCTCGAGTGCAGGAGCTGGCACTGCACTGCTGAAGCAGAACGGAGTTTCTCTCTGCAGGCACACAGTCTGTCTTGGAGATGGAGTGCCATGTGGTGCATTCCCAAAAATATATGAGCTGGAACACAAAGTGGGTAACCTAGGAGAATATTTTTGAAGTGAATTTGGACCCTCTGCCTGTTTTGCTGGAAGTTTAGCATGTCAGCCAGCATTTTAGGATAGAAACCAGAGCAGCCCGTGCAGGTTTTGGGAAGCACACTGCTGTCCAGAGGCTTCCAGAGGGCTCAGGAGCAACATGACAGGAGTGCCCAAGGGTCTGAAGGCCCAGAAATGACACTTAGGTGAGATCTGTGTGCCAGGGCTGAGGAGCCCTGTCAGCTGGTGTGTGAGAGAGGCACAGGAGGTGGGAGCCCCTTCATGGGGAAAGGGAAAACTTGCACTGGATGCTACACAGCACACACAGGTGAAGAAACACCTGAGCAGCAAACCTGCAGACCCTGGGCAGTGTATTTTGGTTCTGGCGTGGGCTGCAAATTCTGGGTTTGTTCCCGTCTTCCTTTGCACACCTGGGAGCAGTTTTCCTGTTTTCCATTCCTAAGAAGTGGGTGGTGGTGCCAGAGTGGCTCTCAGGACCTTAACCTGCATTGTCATGGCTCAAGTGCCTTCAGTCCTAGAGAAGAGCTTTGTCAAACTGCCTTTGTTGGGCTGCCAAAGGAAGGAGCAAATGTTTAGGTACATTTAGTTTTGTAGCACAGCTTGGTAACTGATTGGTGTAATTTTGCCTCAGTGTGGTTAACATACAAAGCAGGGGTATAATAGGCTATAGAGGCAACAAATTAAAAACTGTAGTCAAGCTGAAATTAAGAAATAAGCATTTTTAGTCTCCGAGTGCAAGGTTTTGTTGCACTGAGATCCTAAACAGTGGGGAGAGATGGCACCTCCATAAGAAACCAGAGAGCTGAATTCCAGATGCAGCTCTTGCAGCTCCACACCCTGTGGGAAGCAGTTGTGTGAGACCCCCAGTGCCCACAGGGGCTGCAGTTCATGCTCAGTGTGTGCAGGCCTGGGGGACTCTGCTCTTGACCTACTGAACTTCACTGCAACTTCCTTCTTTGTATCCTGAAACCCTGTCAATTGAGAGCAGCCTTGTCATGGAGTAAGCACAAAAACATGGATTTCAGATCTTACTTAGAGGTAAATGATTTCTTTCTAAGGCTCACCTGCCTTGAGTTTTTGTAGCCTTCTGTCTTCCACCCTGGTTCTAGTCTCTGTGCTTAATGATTCACCACATCTTTCCTGGATTCTTGTCTTACTTCAAAGAGCATAGAGTCTACTCCAGCCTTCAGAAAACCTTTGGAAAGAGGTGGATGGTTTCAACTGGGGGATTTGAGTGTATTTATAGTAATATATAAATAGAGACAACAGGAATACTTACAAAGCAGGTGGTACTGGGACGTTCATGGAAAAAATGTCTGATTTCTATGTGGATCGTTCCAGGCAAACCTTTTGCTTTGCCTGTAGCTTGTCTTCTGCAGAGCTCTTCTGAGTGCTATGAATATTTATGCTGCTTTGTTGTGATATTTTAAACTTGCTTTCAGCTTATGAAATGACATGTTTGTCTCTTTAAATAACGGGAGGAGTGGAGGGATGAAATGGATTGTTTTCTGAGCAGACATGTCTGCAGAGGTTTTACAAGGAGCCTTCAGCACTGGAGCAGAGGACAGCCCAGCTCACCAACACCCCACCCTTCCCTTGGCCTCTGCACTTGGTGATGTGCTTTACAAGCTCTCCCTGCTACAAAACATTCTCTTTTGAGAAACTTTTGTGGCCTTCTTTGCTCACATGTGCCACTTTGCCATGTTTCACATTGAAATGTGTTGCTGTTGGCACAGCAGGTGCTCAGGTGAAGTTGTGGTGAATACTCAGGTAGGGCGAGTCAGAGCTTGTGCTGTAATCACAAACTACCCAGATTTAGTCCAGGGCAATCACACTGAGCTTGCTTAGACCTTGGGAAGAGAAAAGTGCATACATCTGCCTGTGGAATATCCTCTGAACAGACTGAAGTGAATTCCTGAGGCTGTGACAGCCATTTTCTGGAGAGCTCACAAGGGAGTGGATTGGGAAGAGCTGGTTCAGCAAGCTAAAAAAAAGCTGGTTGCAAGCAGTAATGGGGACCACCTGTACTTTCAAAAAACCTTCAAAAAGCTTTTAAGTTTCTAGGAAAGCAGAAAAACTTCACTTTTCTGGATGAATAGATTTAGAATCAAAATGTTTAGAAAAAAAATCTGCCATCTTACTGTTTGAGGCTGTGCAGGTTTAATCTTTCTGTGTGATTTTAATCTCAGTTCAGCAAATTTCAGTGGCTTCCTGACTCACCTCAGCATTCAGTTCCCTCTGGTCCCTTTGGAGATGTTGCTCCTGGGTGATTGAGCAGAGGAGCCTCCCAGGCTGACTGTGCTGCAGACTCATGGCAGAGCAGGGCTCTTACTCTTCTGGGAACTCACCTACAGAGGTTTCCCCAGCTGTTGGAGCACAGCTGGTGGTAAGGAAGGTTCTCTCTTCTCTCTCAAGGAAGTTTCACATAATTCTCAGCTCTGCACCCAAACCAGCCTGCCCTCCTGCTGCCCAGCTTGCTTTAAGGGAGGGCCAACAAGCAGTGCCCATTTTGGTAACAGCAGTTTGCCCCGGAGACCCCCCTTCTCCTGAGGCAGTATTTGGAGCAATAGAGGACCAGGAAGATAACCATCACATTATTTTCAGAGTGATGTTGTTTGTGTGCACCATAATTGCATGTAGAGACCGAGCATGAAATCAAAGTTGATGAGATAAAAGCGTTTGATAATCCTTGCTTTGAAACCCTACTTAGGTTTTTATTCTGCTCATGTAGTAAATGATTAACAAAGTAGTGCATGGGATTTACAGAATGTGTGTCTCCCCCCTCTAGACTTTGCACACTGCCTGGATGTGCTTGTATTGGCAGCAAACAGTGTCCCTGGTGGGTTTATGCATCCCAGGGCTCGCTGGGAGTTACTGCTTTTTGTATAGCCTCGGGGAGAGTGGGAGAAATACCTGTAAGGCTTTAGCAAAATTATCTTTGAGCAATGTAATGCAGAGCAGTTGGTGCCCCGAGGTGTTCTTTGGTCAGTCAGAGCTCAGTGCAGAGGGGTTGTTCAATGCTTTGCTTCCCTGTAGGCTCTGGTTTAGGCAAAAGTGCAAGATGTGAGTCTAAGCCTCAGGAACTTGCCACTCCTTTGTGTATAAAAACCCACAGAGAAAGGTGGCTGGGGTGTGCAGAGTTTTTTAATCCCTTTGGATAGAGTGGACAACTTTTTGGTCCCCAAGAATAAGCATCAAGTTGCTGCCATCAGGCCCAGCAGGGGCCTGAGAGAAGGGATGCACTGTCCAGATAACGAGGTGAAGATGGTCCCTCCAGTACTGTCTGCAGCTCATCTGCAGATAAGCTCTGCGATGCTTGTTGGAAACTCCTTTTGTGTCTGTAACCTCGTGGAATGCTCTTCTGGACAAAACGTGGTAGATTTTGAGCTCTTAATTAGTCCCAGTGTATATGGAAATTATAATTCCTCGGTAGAAAATACTTTTTTTATTTCACACTGTCTTATCAGAATGACAGTAACCAGCTTTCCTCTGGGGCTTACAGTGCCCTACACAGTGACTCTCAGTCCTCTTCTGAATAGAGATTTGTTGTGGGATAAAGGGGTTGTTACCTGTAGATTAACTGGTTTCAAGAAACTCTCACAACTGGTATGTTTTATGGCAAAAAGTCTGAAAAGAAGAATAGTTTAAAGTTTCCCAAAGCCAAGGAGCTAAAAGGAGGAAAGTTGCTATGGCTGATTTTCAGAGGGAAAAGGCATTTTGTTTTGGTTTGTTTTGTGCCAGGCTGCTTCAGCCACACCAGTGTTAGTCCTGGCACAAAGGGTTCAGCTTTGCACAACATTTGGGGTCAGAGGGACCTCTCCTTCCCAGGGCAGAACATGTTTATGTGGAATTAAGGTGGCTGGAGAACACACTTGTTGTTTTTCCACTTTTTTTCTTCTATATATATAATACCTTGGACAAAGAATTTGAGTTATGAGGAGTCTTTCCCTAGCACAGTCAGCTGATGCCCAGGAAATCCACCACATGGTTATTTCTGTTTCTTCTTCTGTTTGTGACTTCTTTTATTTTAGCTGCAGTAATAGGTACAATTTTCCTGAAGTCTGCACCATCAGGCATGATCATCTCTTGCCAGAGCCACCTTCTTGTTGCTGCAACTGCTTGCACTAGAAATTCTTCTGTCTAGAAACACAGCTAGAGCCTCTAGAGTAAAAATTAAATCCCTGGTAAACTCAGCCCTGTTTTCCTCCATCCTCACTGCTGTATTTATACTGGAAGATGTCTCCTCTGACTCCTTTCAGCAGTGATTTCCCACAGACATATGGCAGCCTCACATAGTGTTGATTATATTTTTTTTCTTCCCTTTGCTGACTCTGCACCATCTGACAGAAGGATGGTTTGGGCTGCCCAGGTGACACTGTTCACCTGCACATGTTCCCCTGGACCAGCCGTATCTGGGAACCACTTTTGTATGTGTAGAAGATCAGAGAAATGGTTACTGGTTCAGAACAGCTGAGGGCTGGGGGGTGTAGGGCAAGTTCTGTGTAGATGGGGCAGTCAGTGCCCAGCATCCCACCCACTGGAGCCTCTGGTCCAGTCCTGAAATGGCTATAAAGCCACTGGCACCCCAAAAGCCCCACTGGGGGAGGGCCCTGGGAGAGCAGAGCAGATAAAAGGTGTGAGGCTGATGTGCCCCACTGCCTTGGAGTGGCAGCAGCTGAGACCTCACTGGGTACAGGGCAGTGACTATTCATTTTCTCTCTCCCTCCCTCTCTCTTCTCCTAACTTCATCTTCTCAAAACCTTTATAACTTAAAGTTGGATGGCTTAGAGTTTGCTAAGTCAGTCTTTGTGAAGTGCCCTACTTTGATTAGATAGATGTTGCTTTAAAATTTGCCAAGTACCTTATTCTACCTACATGTTCTAAAGTTTGCAAGTAAATTTGTTATTCAACCTCCTGAGAACTTGTTTACTCCTGTTTGCTGCCACAGGGAATCCAAATACCCAAGTCCCTTTAGAACGAGTGAGCTCGGGGTGTAACAATATCCCACCTTGTTCAAGGACTGCCCTGGGTTGTGCCAACAAGGAGCTTGGCTCTCCACACCTCTGTCTCCCATGTGTGGGTATAGTTTTGACTGCAGGTCTTGTGGGTGCAGCACAGGACCTTTGGTGGCAGGATGCTGGTGGCAGCTCTGTTGGGCATGGCAAGGGGAAGTCAGGGTTACCAGGTACTGAACAGTTTTTCACTCTGCTGGTTGAGTAATTGCCAGGTGATTTCCAGACACACTATGACTGAAGTACCAGCGAGACCTGGAAGGGGATGCAGACTTTCTCAGTAGAAAGGCCTGAGCTTTCAGGGACAGCTTTTGGTGAGCAGGGCCAGGAGTAACCAGACACAGTGTGAGCACGACTGGGTTTGCCTTCTGCACTTACAGGTGCTTTGTGTGGCATCAAGAACCAGCTTCTTGCAGGTTTCGTTTGGAGCACAGACAAGTCTAATGAAAAATCTCAAAGCTTTCTTTGGCTAGTGTCACTTGTGCTGCTGTTTCTAACAATATGTCCTTGTTTCAGAATTACCCATTTGCTGCTCTGAGGATTAACTGGCTTCAGTTCCAGCACCATGGATGAACTGCAGGATGTTCAGCTGACAGAGATCAAACCACTCCTGAATGACAAGGTAATGCAGCTGCTGCTTTGTTCTGGGGCTGACTTGGTGACTGACAAGGAGCCCTGATTGCCAGAACCTGCTTACAGCCTAAAGTACCTCAAGTACTGAAAAACAGTAGATTCTTCCCCACTCTCATAATTTTTCACCACACACTCTTCCAAAATCTCAGGGAAAGACACCCAGTTCAGGTAAGTTTGGAGTCCTGACCAAACAGTTTGTCAAAAACGTACTGAGGGTTTACAAAGGCTGGGCAGAAACTGGAAAGGTGATCCCATTCCTGACCTGGGGTAGCTGTAGAACCTCTAATAAGTTTCTCCTTGTTAGAGAAACCTTGGCTTGTGTAATCCTATTTTCTTTTTGTTTAAAATATTTTGTCTTTAATTTTTTCCTTAGTAAAAACAGTCCTGTCTCCCTGGATTTGGAGAGCAGTGGAGAGCCATTTTGCTTTAATGCCTGCAGAGCCCAGCTAGAGCAGTCCAGATTCATGGACTTTGGAAAGTCATTGTATTGCAGCAGCTGTTTAGGTCTTTCACTCTGTCTTTTGTGGGCTGGAGAAGAGCCATCTGGGCTTTAAGAGAGCCCTGGCCTCACTGGGTTCTGCCACAAACTGTTGTTCTGTGTGCCTAAGTCATCACAGGCATCCCAACAAGACCTAACATCTTGCATCTGCTCACTGTGACTGTGAGCAATGTGGTTTGGTTGCTTTCCATAGCTCACAGCCAAGCCCAGTGGTCTGGGAAGCAGTTCCCAAGGCTCAGCTGTTTGATGACTGACATCAAGAGCTGCCTTGTGCTGCCAAAGGGCTGTGGTGCTTTGTCCACTCACTGTGTGCTTGCAGGAGACTGCACTGTGCCCCACAAAATCGGTGAAATTGCTGAAATTCTGCTGGTTTAGCCAGTACTGATTAGTTTTTGCTTATTCCTCTACTATTCTAGAATATTAGTATCTGTGAAATCTAAAAATTCAGCTGAAATCTGCAGTCCAGCTGCCTGTTCTGACAGAGTAGTTCTTCCTCAACACAACTTTTTAAAATATTTCCTAGAAGGGTCTCTTGGAAGTACAAAATCACTGTAGATCAGCAGATAAAAATACAGGCCTTGAGAGCAGTGTGTGATTTCAAAACAAGAGAGAAACATCTACAGAAGACAAGCTTCCTAAATGCAGTGCCCCAGATCTTGCTCATGATTCTCCTGGGATTTTCCATGTTTGAATTCGAGGATAGATTGCCCTTGCTTCAGCCAGTTGACCTAAGCAGGAGGTACTGAAGCATGGCAAAACAAAGTGGTTTTCACTTATAAGTGTTCAATCTCCCTGTCAGATATTGCCTGGTGAGTCCCTGCAGTCCTTGCTGTGGTGTCAGTTCTGGTTCAAATGCAGTGTGCTCACCTGGACAGAACAGCAGTGGTGTGAACCAGCACACAGCAGGGCACATACAGATGATATTTGCTTTCCTTGACTCAGTTTTGAAGTTACAGGAAGTATATAATACCTCAGTAGGGAAAAATACATAGGGTGGTTCCAGAACCATCCTCAGTACTGCATGGGGAGAGAAGTGTGCTGAGGTTCTCCTCTTTGCACTTTAACAAAAGGAGGGGCTCAGGGAGCAGGCAGCTCCAAGGTCTGGCCCTTAGTAAGGCTTTCAAGCTTAAAATAATATGTGTGTGCTTTTTAAACATAGTTTATGGAGCATGTGGGTGTGGTGCCATAGTGTGGTTCTGTGCAGCGTGTCAGAGTTCCAAAATCTATTGAGCTGGCAGTTCACTAAGATTTTTGCTGACCAACCCACTTTAGATTTAGGAGTTTGAGCCAGTTTTAACCATAGATTAATGGCTGTAAATAGCACAGTAAAACTCTTAAGGTGTTAGTGGGTGAGTGCTCATGAACTCTTCAGGTACAAAGGCTGCTGTGCTCAGAGAAGGAGCTCTGGTGTCTCAATAGTCAGACTGTGAAACCAGTGGAAATGGAAATGGGTCATATCTTGTTCACTTGTCTGAGCTGTAGGTAATGACACTGGGGACCACTGGGTCCTGGCTTTGTTTTGTCTCAAATCAACAAAAAATTACAAGTTTGACCTTTAAAGAATACAAACACTCTTTTGTTTGTATTACACCTAATAGCAACTGCAGGGAAGTAAAATACATTATATTTGTTCACCTCATTCAGACTCACTAAAATGCAGTTTCTTTATGCTGGGAGAGTAAAGGAACATCAAATGTTCCCATTCAGTTGAAAGAGAGAGAAAAAGAAAGAACTGCCTGATCAGAAAACTTATCCCAGTGACACTTTATTATTCTTTCTGATCCATATTCTGGCACCTTTTATTCCTACTAATTCAGCCCCAGTGAAAAGTTACTGAAATACCAGAGCTGGATTCAGGAGGTGGAATGGGTAGCCCTTAGACTGGGTTGGGTCAGCTCAGCTAGCTCTGTGCTTTGAGGTGCAGCCATGGCCCCTTCAGAGGCCTGGAAAACTTGCCTTAAACTTTCTCAGGTTAAGACAATGAATAAATGGTTTAAAGTCAGATTTCTGGTGTGTTAAAATCAAGTATGCAGGAGTCAGGGCATTCCAGCACTACTGCTGCTTGTGCCTTATGGTACCCCCTGACAATGAGCAGCCCAATTCAGACCTTCATGCCTTGCTTTGTGTCATTTCCCCCCCACTCACTCAGGGTATCTCAGGCTTTTTTCAGTACAAATTGAGATCAGCCTTTTCTTTACTTAGCATGCATCATCTGAATCCTGTGCTGGATATAGAAGTTTCCTGTTTCTCCATAGGCTTTGTTCAAGTCCTTAATCTTTGTGTAACTGGGTGACTGAATTCTTTATGACCTGGTGGTGTCCGAAATTTCAATTAATTTCGGTGTCTTAAATTGAAATTTTCTTTTCCCGCATCCTGAGGATTTGGTGGTTTTGCCATGACATGCTCAAGACACTGACACAGTTCAATACTTAACACAGAGGAGGAAAGTGAGAAATGGATTCTTAAAGCAGATCTGCAGATATCTCAGATGTCTCAAACTGCAGAATGTAGGTAGCAACCCTTGTTCTTGCTAATGTGGCACAGCTTTGTGAGGAGGAAAACAGGGCCGTGTGTTTACACGTGGAGAGGAGTGAGGGTGCTCAGCCAGAAGAAAGGTTTGGGGTGTTTCTGTTGTGCATATGTGATCCTAGTTGTAATTTTAGTACTAAGGTGCTAAGACTAAAACACATAAGCTGGAATGCTGTCTCAAGTGGTTTGCTCAGCCCTTTGCAGCAGCTGACAGCTCTGTGGTGTAACCTACTCTGTGGTCAGTGTTTCACAGAGCACGTGGGCACACGGACGGGTTCCTGCAGACCTTCAGTGTGCAGGAATGGGCAGAACTAAATGGGCTTTCCTTGTACAGGCCTCGTATTTCTCTGCTGACCTGACTGTGCTAAAGCAGAGGTCTCTGAGGGGGACTTTCATGATGTTTTGGGGATGTTGTGGAGCACTATGCTGAACTCTTTTTTTGATTTTTTCCCCTCCTGTTTTTCACTAACAGAATGCAGCTCGCAACTTCCAGGACTTCGACTGTCAGGTAAGACACGTGTAGGAGACCAGGATCCCTTGGTAGACTCCCCATGGCTCAGCAGTAATGTTGAGAGAGAGGAGAGATGAAAGAAAAAATCTCTGTATCATAATTTTAGCTCCTGTTAAGATTTAATCAATAAGAACTGGGATGTGTCCAGTGGCATAAATTGCCCTTCATCCTTTCATGCTGAGCTGCTGGCTCTGAGTTTTGAGGTGCAGACCTGGACTCCTCTGACAAGGTTGTACAACACCTTGCAGGATGGCTGGTCTCCTGAAAAGCAGTGTCTTGGAAAAACTCAATATGCTGAAGAGCTGCATCTCTGTCACATCCCATCTGGTTCACTGGCTGGGAAAGGAGGAGCTTGCATGCTCTGTCTGTCCTGAGAGGAGATGGGAGTCACCAAGCTGCCCCAATTACAGCACCCTGCTTTGCTGGGCCTGGGTCTTGACATGGTCATTTTCCAGGAGTTTATCAGTGGTGCAGAGTTGAGCCCAATGGCTCTGGTGCCATAGGAATAATCCTTTCAGAGGAGCGGTTGCTCCACCGGCATCGAAGACAGAGGACACCCTCTGTGACAGGGGGAGCAGAGCGCTGAGATTCTGTGGGTATTTTGTGGAGCACAGACTCATTTCCTGTGCCAGATTATCCTGCTGCCTTCTCACTGAGCATGTGGATATGCAGCCAGCAGCTGTTCCTTCTCTTGAGCCAGGGGAGGCTGCTGTGTCCGTGGTGCTGTGCAGGTCACACAGCACTGCTGGAGCACACCAGCCAGGGGTGGGGCTGGCAACACCGTGTGATAGGTTTAATAAAAGGCTGTTGAAGTAGATGATTCCATGCAGAACAGGAACTGAATAAATACAGTCCTATGAAGGTAGTTTGTATTTTTTCCTGATGTGGGCAGACACATGTTGCTGTACTGCTTTAGCTCGATTGATTGTGAATTTTGGTATTGTCTTAAAGCCTCCAAGTATAAAAATCACTAATATTAGCACATTGTAACTTCAGTATGTAATCTGAGAAGCAGCAAGAGTGTTAAGCAGTGATTTTTCTGTTGAAATAAGGGTAGATAATGGGTTTCAAACATCTTCCTGTACCATCATGTGTCCATTTATCCGTATCTTCTCTGTCACCTCTAGAGCTAAAGTGTGCTCCCCTGTCAGATGGGAAGTGGGTAAAAATGCCTTTGAGTAAATGCTAGATAGCAGAGGCACTTCTTCTTGTGGGCTGTCTGCTGGGATTGGGAAGAATATGAATGTGCTGCCCGAGCATCTTGGTCTCCATTGTCTATCCTGTAGTGACCCCTGAAGCTCTGGGTGTGTCCCTGCCCTGCCTGCCTGGGAACAGAGTGGTCTGGGTGGGAAGGGTGGGAGGGAGTCCCTGCCAACAGAGCTGTGCATTGCTCCACACTTCCCTCAGCAAGCCAAGCCTCTCTGCTCCCTCCTTCGAAGAGAGCGGCAGATCTGCGGCTGGGCCAGGCCTGGTGTGCCCGCCGTGCCTCAGCTCCCTGTGCACCCCCGGCCGAGCCTCGGGAAGAGCCGCGGGCTGCAGCAGGGAGGAGAGGGGCTCTGGGGAGTGCTGGGCTGCGAAGGACACGCTCTGGGTTCTCTGCTTGGCGGCACATCAGCAGTGAGCTGGTGGCCATGGCAACGGTTGGGCAGGAGGCGAGATGTTCCTTCCGGGAGCCCTCTTGGTAATTCGTTTAGAATTCCACTTTTTTCAGCAAGATGTTAACACAGTGTCTCTTGTAGATGTTGTCCTAGCCTCACCTTCCTCCAGCATCTCTCCCTACAAGGTACAGTGTCAGAGCACACCTGGCTTGACACCCCCTGCCCCCTCCTACCTGGAAAGTACTCCAAGGGCTGGATTAAGTCTCTGAAAGCTGCCAGGGAGGATAGATGGTATGTTGGGTCCTTGGGTTTTCTGCCTCAGTTGCTAGTACCAGGAACAGTCCTTACACTTGGAGATTGAGCCCTTGTGTTGTCCTGTGAAAAATTACTTCTGCTTTTTAACCTGGCAAAGCACATCTATGTGCCATATGCAGGACTCTGTGGAACTGGTGTGGCTTTACCAGTGTCTGAGGAATTTGAAGTGAAGAAGTTTGCCAGGGCTTTCAGAGGAAGGAAGATCTGTTGTGAGGAGAAAGACTTAAAAGAACCTACTCTGAGGTAGAGGTTTAATTTGTCCTGAGCTTCACAGGGAGGAAGAGCCTTGGGGAGGATCTCAGTTTGACAAAAACAAGCACAAACTGGCCACAGATTGATGGTTTCCAGTTACAGTGTGGTGAGGTTCCCAATCAGCTGCCAATAGGAGCAAGATCTGCAAGGAACCTGGTGGGTTTTAAGACAAAAATTAAGAAGTTTTTGGGATGGATTATATTGTCTTATACAGTGTAGTGTTTGCAGTATGAAAGCATGACATCAGTGATGCAAGACCTGTATTTCAGACCTTTTTATTTTTCTAATAGTTCACAACAAGCTGTTTTAAATGGAGACAAAGCTATGGTTTTGATCACATCCTGGGCTGTGCTTGCAGGGCCGCAGGCACAGGGTGAGATATGGGGGTGGTGAGGGTAAGCTGGACCTCTGTCAGCACTGTTGATAACCCTGTTGGCAGTGCAGGTCTAGTCTGAACTCCCCAGTGTAAGACATTGACATATGGGGGTGAATGCTGTTTTATTTCAGTCTGTCAGTCTGTGCCCTCAGCCATGAGGTCATTTGCTGCAAGTCCATCCCAGAATTTCACATAATATTCTGAGTTGAAATAGACTCACAAGGCCCATCAAGTCCAACTCTTAAGTGAATGGCCCATGTTGGACACACCACCTCTGGTGTCATTAGCACCATGCTCTAACCAACAGAGCTAATCTTGGTCCCAGCTCCTCCTGGGACTTACTGATGCCCCTGCCAGAGCTTTGCCTTGGCAACAGCTGGAGTAACAGTCAGCTTCAGTGTGTGTTTGTTCTGTGGTGCCTCTAGACCTCCTTCTGGCTGCAAGTTGGAGCTTCAAAATATTCTCTGCAGCTGGGCCATGGATGGGAGAAGCATTTAATTTAATGCCATCTGAGGAGCGTGTCATTAGCACTGTCACCAACTCTGGGAGGTGTGCAGTGCCAGGCACACAGGTTCCCCACACTGTTTTCTATACAGCTTTGGCATGTGCTACTTTGCAAGGTAACATGTATAGTTAAGGTTTGTAAGATCTTTCTTTCATTTGGGGAAAAGGGGTGATGCCATTGTGAATTTCTATTCATTTCCCCATGTGTTTGGTTTTATTTTTAAATAACTTGCCAGGATCAGATCTGGGCAAAGTCAACAGCACGAGCATCCTCCTGCTTCTGAAATTTGTTACTCTGGGTGACTGTGTGTGAGGAAGCTTTTAGCTTTTCTGGTACAACTGATTTCCAGATACAGCTGCCCTGGTTTTCTTAAACTGTACATCTGCAAGCCACCCCAGCTAACCCTGACATATGACAGATTGCCTGGGCATCAGTATAACCACCCCACATAATCTGGTAACTGCAGTGGAGATGAAATGGAGAGCTAGCATGGGGGCTTAGGGGTCTTTATCAATGTGAGTTTAGGTTATTCTCAGAACTAAAAGGTATTAACCTAAATCTGAGACCTACATTTTACTTGAGAGCTATATGAACCCTAATGAAATCTAGGCTTGGTTTTCTCCAGTGTCCATGGGCAGATGGTCAAATAAACGGCCTGGGCTGCTGATGGACAGATGGTGTGGTGACCTGCACCACTAACAGAGCTGTGGCTGTGCTTTTATTATTATCTGCAGACCCTCTTCAGCTTTCAGAAGTAGGTGTTCTGTCTCAATCTAAATCTCTTCTCTCTTTCCAGATTATTTGCTTGAAATAGAAATGAAGGAATATGCTGATATATTTGTAGAACTATCCAGATAAAGCTGTGTTCTGTTTCAGTCTGACATGAGCTGGCATTTGATCTGATGTGGAGCTGACATTTCCCCTCTGTCACCTCCCACCAACGAGGGGGCAGAGTTTGGCTTTCAGCACCCACTGTGCAGAAGGGCCTTGGGGTGTGGGGATGGTCTGGGATTTGGCTGGTATTGGCAGAAAGCTCACAAGGGGTGGAGGAGGTGAGAATAAATAAGTCCAGGACATGCAGGGTCTGTCTGAAACAGAAAAGGCATGCATAAAGCCTTGGAGGAAAGAAATGAAAACTTCCCAATACAGGAATTGCTGTGTTTCTGGGTCCTTTGCTGGCATTGATGGAAAATGTAGAGTTCCTCAGTTGCATGTGCCCAAAGTAAAACACAGAACAGTGTTTGCAGAATTAATGTCTGGGATATTGAGGACCATAATTCCTCTGATTTGTACAATGATTTCTTTTGTTCAAAGTGCTTGAGTGGAATTAATAACAACACAGAAAATGTTTTGATCTAGAAAGCAAGTTTATTTAATGCCTGCTAAATTTATGCTGCTCCTAATCTTATTAAAACTAACATCACCACTGAAGCATGGGTTTTACTTCTCCTGACATCACAGCAGCAAATACTGTAAAGCTAAAATTATTAAAATGAATTTTTATTTTGGACATTTTTTTTCTTTTTTTTGTCTTGAGAAGCTTTTCTTCTGATTCCTCCCATCAGTAGTTTTTCATTTGAAAGCTCTCTTTTCTGTAAAACTGCAGTGTTGAGTTCTGGCAAGTTTTAGCTAGCTGGAGTTGGACTGAAGCATGATTCTTATTTTTGAATGTATGTGCACAATCCTTCCTTGGGGTTTACTTAAACATTATGTTGCTTTCTACATTTATTTTTATTATTTTTTTATTTTTATTATTTATTGCCAAAGAGGTTGACTATGTAGCTGTGATGTTTGAAGTTCCTGTACTTTTTATGTTCTTGTCAGTGAGTTCTTAGAGCAAAGCAAATGTATGTGCTGTGGAATGAGAAAGGGGTTTGAGTGGTGCCTTTCCATCAACAGTGACTGAGTCCTTTCCATCTCTTATGCAACACTCATTAATGGTATTTCACAGCAACTAATGAGTAACTGCAATACTGGGTTTAACTCCATGCAGTGAGACTCAGTTCTAGTTCCTGGGGATGTGGAATATTTGGAGACACAGACCATGGCACTGCTTTCTCCGGGAGATTTTAAGATGTTCATGGTCTTCAGGAAGATACTGACATGCAGTTTGGCACATCATGTCAGTAGGCAGACTGTCCTTGACTGGAAACATGGCCCTTCCAGGTTCCTTGGGGAGTTATGGTGATCTGGGGTCTAGCAGAAACACAAAATATTTTAGTCTCACCTGTGTTTTAGTGCATTCAGATCTCCCTTGAGGCCTCAGGTTTACAAAGGCTGTGTGTCTGCAGGTGGAGGCACCTTGAGCCCAGGGGATGGGAGAGTGCCAGAGGCATGAGCCTCCCCTGTCTGCAGCCCCTGCAGTCTCACACTCTGCTGACTCAAAATAGCAGTGCAGAGTGCTGGGAAACACCCCCCTGCCAGCCTTGGGCAGGGGAGAGCTGATCTGCAGTGGTTTCATTCACCCTGAACTGTTACAGATCTGGGAAGTCCAATTTCCTGCCTCAGCTGGGGAAGAGGGGATCTACTCTGAGAGTAGGAGTAAGAAGCACCATGTATTCCTCAGTCTGTGCTGGATGTCTTGCTCTGAATACTTGACTGGAGTGTAAGAAATTGCAAAGAAAGCTTTAACTGCTTCTTGTAAGCTGGACATCTTGCTCCATCCCAGACATGTACGTGTCATGAATTGCTAATTGACATTGTGTGGTTACAGGGGTTTTGATCTCCATTTTGGGAACACAAACCCACCTGTCAGCCGTGCTCCTCTTGTAGCTCAGGAGTTCTGAGTTCCTTTAACTGCAGAGCCATTGGCAGAATCTGTGTTTGGAAGTGACTTGCCATTTCTTGCTGGCTGACACAGAGGCACTGGGTGTGTCCTTCACCTCACCTGCCTTTGGGACAGGCACTCACAAATGCTGTTTGTATGTACAGCAACAGCAGCACCTTTGGCTCCCAATGCTCTTGAGTTTGTGTGAGCAGATTGTGGTGCCTTGTGCTCCTGCTCTCAGTTCTCACCCAGAATTTCTCTAATTTAAGACTTAATCCAATTACACAGAGTACCAGAAACCATTGCCTGCTTGCATACATCATATTGTGGTTTTTATTAATAAATGTCTGCTCTGTGTGGAAATGAATAATTTACTTCAAGATGTCGCTTTAGACTTGCTTCCCATGGAGCCATCTCCTTCAGCTCTGTTTCCAAAATAATTTTGCATAGGGAGAGGGTGGGAAGCACTTACCTACCAACTGCTACTAAGGTTGGTGATAGTATAATGGTAAGAGTTGTGATGTTTTACAGTCTTACAATATTTTTCTCTTATCTTACAAGCATAGTTTGTGGTGTTATTTTAGTAATGTGTGGAAATTTGAGGGCAGCTGTTGCCAAGAGCAAGACAATGGAATTTAATCTCTCCATAGTTAATAGCTGGCATAGGTTGCCCCCAGAGCATGATGCACTTGTTTTTCACCTTTGCCAAAATTGGCAAAGATGAAGTAAAGTAAAGAATAGCTGTAGCCAGAGTCACTAAAAGAGGAGAAAGCCTGCCCTGGGTAATCTGCATCTCTTCCACCTTGCAGCAAAGCACAGAGGCAGTTTTCTTTGCCTTAGGTGAACCAGGAGCTGAATGTCCTTAAGTTGAAAGGTTTTTTGGGGATGTTTCTAGCCCTCTGCTAGTACAGACATTCAACGAGCTTGAGCAGACACCTTGCTGCTCTGTGTTCTGTCAGGTTCTAGCATTAAAAAAAAAAAATGAATGGCTTTCACAAATGTTTTCTTTATTGTCAGTCTCCAAATTAAATCAATTCTGTTTTTCCAAGGAATTAATTTTGAACTTTGACTTCACATTGGAGGTAAAAGTCATCTGGTAATACCAAAAAATAAACTTAATAAATTAGTCATGAAAAGCACTGGTATTATGAGTTCTCATCATTATTCATTCCCACTGTGAAACAAATAGTTTACTTCAGTCTTTACTAACTTTTAAAATTTAAGTGCTCGATCACATTGATGTGGGGATGAGGAAAAGTGGCTGGAATTTGGGCTGCTCTGGTCTGGCACCCAGGTACCTCTGTCTGCTGCCTGGGAGTTCTGGAGCACTTTGGCACTGCTGTTGGGTGCCTCACTCTTTCACTCAGAATGTTTTTTTCTCAGTATTGGAAGTTTCGGTGAAGTTAAGGAAACTTCCCTGTCCTACCATCCAGGAGCCACTCTGGAAGTCACTGTGGCACCACCTGAGCTGGGCTCGAGGGTCCCTTCCCAACTGCTCCCCCCACACATGGTCAGAACAGGTTTCCTCACCAGCTCCACACAAGGTTTCCCAGAGCAGAGTCTCACATATCCAAATCCTTAAAATAATCTAATTGTATTGCAAAAACTGAATGACAAAATAACAGTTCGAGCTGGTGCCTCTAAGGTGAGACCCTGAAAAAAGGAACCCCTGGGCTTTTATCCTCTCACAATCTAATTGGGGAAAGTGTGGGGGTCTTCCATCACTGGTTGTGTCTATGGTATGTCCCCTGGCTGGGCCACAAGGTCCCTGTGCCCTTTGTTCTGCACAGGGTGGGCAGTCACGGCCTCTTGCCTTGGGCTCCTTCTACCCCAGGGCTCACCCTGCAGCTCCCACTGCAGCTGCACCCCGAGCCCCCTGACCACATGGACTCTCTAACAGGTGGCACCTGTCAGTGCCACTGTCATTGCTTCCCTCTGTGGCCAAAGGCAGAAAGAGTGGCAGTTCCTTTTGCCCTCTGTGTTCCCACTTCTTCCCCTTATGAGTCCCACAGTAGATTTAGCCTTTGGCAGTCATAGTTGGGTGTGGGTTCTCCTCCCCAGTTTAAGAAGCATTCAGAGGTGTTGAGGGCCAGTAAAGTGATGTCCTAGTCTTGTCTGACTTTCTGCAAATACCCAGCAGGGAACGCTGCCCAGCAGGGAATGCTGCCCAGCAGTTCCTGCTTGGGTTTGATCTCGGAGGTTTTACAGCTGCTGTTGGGTTGTGTTATCACCTTCCAGTATCTGAGCCTTTATGGTTCACCCATATTTCATTTTCTGAAATGCAGGGCTCTTTGACCAAGAGCAGAGATTCTCAGGAGATGGCACCATAAAGCAAAAATCACAGGGATTTCAGAGATGGTCAGTAGCATTAGTGGCCTTCCTTTGGCCACTACCTGTTCTTCTGTTCTGAAAGTGTATCTTAACAGCTGAGCTAAGGCAAGTCAGTGCCTCTGCCACAATGTGTGCACTCCCTGCTCACCTTCCCTCTGACTGAGAGATCCCATGGCCACAGCATCAGTTGCTTTGGTTTCCTGCTGTAGTGGGACAGGGAACCCAACCCTGCACTCCCACTTAGAGATTTCATGAGACCAGCAGCTCACTGGACATGGGCTGGGCAGAGGGACAGGAGAAGGACTCTTGGATGGCACTTTATCATCAAGTCACCTAATCCAAATTGCACCCCTTACACTGCATTTTAGCCACAAACTTGAATGGAGCAACGGGTTAGGGAGTCCCAAGGTGGGAGAAGTCATCACTGATGTGATTCTGACAAGGGCAGAGAAATGTGTTCTGTGCCTTCCAAGAGCTGCTCTGTGATGGGAGCCATAATATGTTCTAGAGTAACATCCTTGGGGGAAAGAAAAAAATAAAGAACAAACCAAACTACAGAAAACCTTACTGGTTTTGCACTAAACTTCAAAACAAGAACTGCACAAAAATGGAGAAGGTTATTGAACAATAATCTTGCTTGGAGAGCAAGTGCCCACCATCCGTCACAGCAGAGACAAGGAATGGTGCCACAAGCCAGCATGACTAACAGAAGGGCAAGGAGGCTATTGAAAACAAAAAAGCATTTTTCCAAAAGCTAGAGAAAATGGAAAAGGTGATAAACTCCAACAGATTAAATATATGAACAGAACAAAGGAGAAGGGGATTTTGAGAGATGATTTGCAAAGGGGAAAAAAAATTAACCACCCTGTTTCAGACCTATCGAAATGGAACCACATGGGATATTTTGGAGAGTGCTACTGAATTCTCAGATTCTGGAAGGAGAGCTCAGGGAAGATGTAGTCATAGCAGAAAAACTAAATTTAATTTTTTCTGCATGCAAGCTTGACACAGGGCAGCTCACAGAGAGTATTATGGTGGAATGCTCTTTGTAGGGAGTCAGCACAGACTCTGTCTTAAACCACAGTGCCTGCTGCAGAGGCTGTACAAAAGATAATATTTATGCATTTTTAGCATGTTGCCAGGACTGGCAGTATCAACTGAGGAGTTTTAAATGAGTTTAAGGATGAAATAGTTGAGGTATTGAGAGGTTATGCTCCTCTGTTGCAGCCTGCCAGGGTGCCCAGTGTCAGGCAGGTTATAAGACAGATCCCAGAGGAATTCTGAGGAGCTGACCAGCTATACCAGACAGACAGATAAAACTAGCAGAGTGTAGTGGATTAATGACACTGATAAATATTGGGAAAGGGTCAGTGTAAGTTTTGTAAAGGGAAAAAGCTCTCCTCTGCAGAGATGTTGGAATTCTTTGAGTCACTGGTATAAATAAAGAGAATTCAGATGATGCAGCTCACCTGGATTTCCAAAAGACAAGACCCCTTACCAACAGGAGTCATAAGACATAAGTCATAAGTTAAGGGACTTAGGAGGCCATGTGGTCAGAGGAGAGGTCCATTCATGGATGAAATACTGGTTAAAAAAACCCTAGCATTTGTTTTCACAGTTGTTTGAGACCACTTGAGGAGCACCCTGGAGGTCTGTGCTGGGACCTGCAGTGCTTAAATATACTCTTCAGTGATCTGGAAAAGTGATGGAAGGTGCAGTGGCAAAATTTATCTGCCTTTGGGTAAAAAAAGTGTGCTGCACACTGAGTCAAACCTTTCTACAGTGGAATGTGAAAGCATGGGCTCAGGGCTGATGATAACCCAGAGGAATAAAACCTTAACATTGCAAGGGATGAGTGACAATGTCAGTGTGGCTTTCAGCAAAGCAAATCAATGCCTGTTCATCAGGAACAGGGAACAAAGCAACCTCATTGTGCTGCTGTGTGCATCCACTGTGTGCCCACGTGTGTTTGATGTCCTGCCAGCCCCCCTGGGCTCAGCAAGGTCAGAGCTGTGTGGGGCAGCTTTGGAGAACAGCAGTATGGGCAGGAGGAGCCCGAGCACGTTACCCCAGAAAGGGGCATGTGGGGGAGTCACTTCTGGGGGTTATGGAAATGGGGTCAGTAGCTTTCCAGCTTCCAAACCAAGGGCTAGGAGATCTTGTGCAAAATCAGCAGATACAAAGTGGGGAATTAAGTGGTTCTTTACATTACATGTTGTTAAGCTTTGGCTTTTCTGGTCACAGGTGCCAAAGTCACAAGTAACAAGGAGTGGCAGCCCAGTTCTCAGGAAGCCAAAGACCACACCTCCAGTTCAGAAGTCTCATTTAACATACACATTGTTGGAGACTGGGAAAATTAAGGAAAACTGTTACAAGGCGCAAGTGTTTGAGAAAATACCACTACATGCTTTTCCACAAGCCCACTCTCCTAAAGTCAGCCCAGCAGGCTGCAGCTACAGCTGGTCTCTGTGCCTCCTGCTCCTCCTCGGTGTCGTTCTCACTCATGACCCCCAGGCACTGGCAGTTTTTGCAGCTGTGGCTCCCAGCTGCTTTGGGTGGATCGATGGCAGCTGCTGCCCAGGCCTCGTGCTCCGGCAGCGCGGGGGATCCATGGGCACAGACACAGCCACGCTGCCCTCCACTCCCACTGCCAGCAGCAGCTGCTGCTCTTTGTTCTGCACAAATAAAAGCAGAAGATAAAATCTCCTCTGAAAAGCCTCTGATAAAGTTTCCAGTCCTTAAGGGAAAATTAAATTTTATCAAGCTCTTCAAAACACAACTGCAGATCGTGATCTTCTCTCGCATTCATCTCACTTATTTTGCAGACTGCAGGTTTGCAGAAATCTGGCTGTCTCCTGGCCACTTTTTCCACCTGCCTTTTATCACTGCTTCCCTGCACTAGACCAGATCATTGTTCAGACCATAGCTGGAGTTAGACAGCTGCCAGGTAACAACCCTTGAATCTTGGTTCAAGCTACACTGATGCAGTGTGTCAAAGCTGGCCTGAGCAGAGGCCAGAAAGAAACCGAGGTTGACAGAGTCTGGAAGTGACTGATTCTTCCCAACACAGCATTTCTACATGAGCAATGGGCAAATACCAGGAGAGAACGTGCAGAACTGTGTTTTGGAATTGGGCAGTGGTTCTGGAGGCAGTGGCACAGTGTGACACAGGCAGGCACAGCTCGCTGGGTGTCAGGGGAGGGTGTCTACAAGGAAGGCGTGTTTGGCAGGACAGAAGGTGCAGCCTGCAAAGCTGCTGTTCTCTCACAGGGGGCTCTGGTGCCTGCTGTAACTGGGTTCTTCTGCTTCGTGTTTGGGGGAGTAATGAGACAGTCATATGTAACAAAAGATTAACTTTTGTGCGGCAGTTCAGGGTAGAGGTTGGAAGTGTAGAGAATGTCCTTGTCATCTGAAGTGTGGAACCTAAGCTCTCTTTTAAGCCTCTGTCGTGTGCTGTCCTGTGGCTTTGGTATGTGGCAGGGCTGTTGTGGAGACAAACAGAGGAGTCATGTGTGGTTTAATTGTGTGACATCTGAAAATGATTTTGTCCTTTGTCATCAGAGATCAAGATAAAAGCCCTAAAGCTACAGAGAAAATAAAGTTCACTAGAAAAACTGACATAGAATGACTCATAGGGAAGCTGGGGGTAAAACTCAGTCCTGTCTCTCCAGGTAATCTTGAAAAGAGATCAGCATGATAGCTGGTGTATAACTAAAAAAAATAAAGGTTGAAACCCTTATCTCTATTGTAGTGGCTGCTGCTTCCTTTGTAGAGCTTGGAAAAAGGCTTTACAAAGTAAAACGCTTTAACCAGAGGAGGGAAGCTGCTTCCCAGGAAGAGGATTTTCACCTTGCCTGGAAACTAACAGGAGAAATAAGAAATAGCCTTAAGCACTCCCAGTCAGAGGCATTGTCGCTGTACAGGGCAAAGTAAGAAGTTTGCAGATTGGTATCTTAATTTTTTTAATTCTGCTGGCAGAGATTTCTTAAAGATGGGATTTCTCATGTTGCTTCCTTCTTCAGTGGGCATTGCCTGTATTTGAATCACTAAAGTGACTGAAGGAGTAGCAAGGGGACTGGTCTGCTGCCCAGCAGGGACATGAAAAACCTCTTCTCAACATATTGTCTTGTTTTTCCAAATCACAGTTTACACAGTCTGCAAAGTCAATCAGGAGAGCAAGGATTAATTATTAGCTCAAGGAAATTCTTGTCTTCCCCCACTAGAGAGCTGAGACCCAAGCTCAGCTTCAGAAAACAGAAATGCAGGGTGCTGCAGTGTGACAGAGGCTCTGAAGGGAAGTGACTGTCTCTGTTTCTGGGACCTTGTCCTGTAGCTTACCTAGTGAAAGCATCTGTAACCATAGCAGTTATTTTGAATGTAATTCCAGAAAAGACCATATTGCAGACTTTTTAAAATATCATGAACTCTTTTGTTGCTTCCTGTGCTTTTCTCACTGTTGCCTCGGTTTAGGTTTTGTGTTTCTGTTTGATAATCGACCTTTAGCTGCTGCCTGTAGAGCCTCCCTAGTCCCCTGCAGGTGTAGCTTTGTGAGCCATGAGTCAGTTTAACCAGCCTTGTGCTCAGAGCAGGGTTATTCCTTCTGCCACCCCGTGCACTCCCCATGGGCTCTGAGCCAGAACCAGCATTTGCCAGACCTCCCTGTGAGCTACTTAACTCACTGACCTGGCAGAAGTCTAACAAAGTAAGAATAAAAAAAAGGCAACTGGATAGTTTCCTGCCAGCTCAGTGAGTTAAAGCTGCTTATGGAAGAGCTCAGCAAGTGCCAGAGCTGGCAGAGGGACCTGCTCTTAGTGCAGTCCAGGTCTTGGCCAGCTCGGGGCTGTAGGGAAGTGCAGGCAGGGGCTGCCAGCTCTGGATGCTTTGGCTCTTCCATGAGTTCAGTGTTTCACCATTCCAGCCACCTGCACCGCCAGTCACCACTCGTGGCCTTCTCCAAAAGTTGCCACTTTTGTTAAAGGCTTGTTAACACCTGCAGGCTTGGAAAGCACTGAACTGGGGCCAGTGCTGTGGCTGCACAGCACATCCTGCAGGAGCACAGGACAGGGCTTTGCCCAGAGCAGAGTCACCCCCAGAGCAGAGACACGGGCAAGGGGCAGAGCCTGGAGGTTTTCTGGAGGCTCAAGAAGCAGAGACTGTGCCCTGGGCTGCCTTGTGCAGCCTTGCCATGAGGGCAGGCAGTCCAGCCACGTGGACACATGGTCACTGCACACACAGATTAGTCCTTTCCTTCCCCCACTGCCCACTGCTAAGGAAAAGGGAACCACAGGAGCATCAGTCAGGGTAACCTCCCATGCAGACAGGTCTCTGCTGCTTTGTAGGCAGGAACTCCAGCTTCTGCCCATGCACAGTGCAACAGCAGGTAAAACCCAGCCCCATTCTGAGGACAGGGACAGTCAGAGGTGTTTTGTCATCCTTCAAAGCCAAGCTCAAGACAGTTTCAGGCTACCTCAGGTGATTTGGCAGCTTCCTCCTGTTGCCATGCTTCTGGAGGAAGGGGAGAGGCACTGGAGCAGCACAGCTGGGGGAAGGAAGGTCTGTCACTGCAAGAACTAAATCAGTCTGGTCCACAACCAGCCTTCAGAGTGTCCAGAAAGTGGGGGTGAGATGGATTTACAATATGTTGCAAGCCAAGTACTCTCACCAGTCCTGTATGACTTTCAGGTTACTGTAAATTACTGTTTAAAAAAAATATTTCACGTACTTTGTGTAAATTACTAAAACATATTTTTGATGTTGTAATGTTCTCTCTTCAGGACGTGAGGCTTTTTCCTAAGCAGATACTGTTTTACTATCAAGAAAGTAATTGGTGCTTTTTATGGTGTCTGTAAGTCAGAGCGTGTTTCTCCTTTGATTTCTGTAGATGAGAGAAGGGACCTACAGATGATGTTGTGTGCCCAGCCTTCCTGCCATCTCCACAGGTTTTCCAAAGTCCATAGTTATCCCAGAGCAGTGTTTGTCTAACTGTGTGTGCAACTATTTTAGTTCAACTCGGACAACTTTGTGGGCACTTCTGTGTTCCTCATTATGAGCTGTGGCTTGTTTCTGCATTGGACAGATAATGAAGAAGTAGCCAGAGGCCTCGTGCTCCTCTTGCTGTCTGACACAAGCACAGTGCAAAAAGCCCTTGATATTTGGGAAAAGCCACATGGTTTGGCTGGTGATTAATTGTGAAACAGGTCATGAAACTGCTCCACTGATACCCAGCATAACCTCCCGTGCCTGTGCCAGCTGCCAGAGGCACCTGGGGTGATTCACTGTCCCGTTACCAAACCTGGTATCATGGAAAAAGGTGTTTGGTTGAGGCACAGTGCTCAGCTTCCCTGTGCACAGGTCAGCACACACTAATGCAGCAGCGTGGGCAAGAGCTGAGGGTTCCTGGCCAAATGGGCAAGGTGAGGCTGCAGTAGACAGGCAGCCTGGGAGAACAGGTATGTGTGGGTCTGGATCTTTCATTTTATCTGCTGTTGAAAGGAAAAGCTGCCACTCCCTCCCATGTGGATGGGAGCAACCTCACAGGCAGGCAGTGATGGGATATGCAGAGCCTGGGTCCCTTTGCTGTCCCATTTGCCTGCTCTGTGCTGTGCTGTTTCCAAACACCCTGGTCCATGGTCCCCAGAGGCTGCCAGCCTGTGGGACATTGCCATGTCCCCTCACACCAGCCTGCCCCCAGACAGGATGTTCCCAGGGATGTGGTTGGGGGCACTCTGGCAAGACACCTGTGGGCTGGTGGGTTGGAGAGGGGAATTCCAGCTAGGGAGTGAGGGCTCAGCTGTGGGAGTGGAGCTGCATTCGTGATGCCATGAGCCCCTGGAGACAGCTGCACATGTGACACCCAGCTTCTGCTAGGGTGCAGTAACATCACTGAAAGCCACTGAAATGAAATCTTGGTCATGGGAAGATGCAGGACCAGACCCTTTGCACATCTGTGCAAAAGCAACCTGGCTTTGGGCAGTGGTTGGACAGAGAGTTTGGACAGAGAGCTTTTGCAGGGTTGCAGGTTGGCCTCTTGGACGGGTCTTGGAGCAACCTGGTCTAGTGGAAGGTGTCACTGCATGTGACCAGGAGGTGGAATGAGATGGTGCTTAAGGTCCCTTCCAACCCCGTGGTTGCAAGAGCTGTACTGTGGGTAGGAGAGCAGTGTTAAGGTGGGAATGAGGCCCTTGCTGCTGGCCTTCAGTTAGGGTTCCTGTGGTGCAGGCAGCACGCGTAACACCGAGGCTCCTTCTTCTCTCTCTGCAGGAACATGACATTGAGACAGCTTTTGGAGTGGTTCATGTCACCATGCGGGGCACACCCAAGGGGAACAGACCTGTCATCCTCACATACCATGACATTGGCCTCAACCGTAAGCCCTTGCATTCCCAGGACCCTGAAAAAGTGATTGTTTGTGGTATTTGCTTTTGAGTCTGGGGAGCAGCTGGCCTGGCCTGGACCTGAGATAAGATCATTCCAGGGTGAAAAGATAAAGGTCTGCAGGAGAGAGAGAGGGAGAGAGAGCCTGTGGCATACCCCTGTCCATTCCAGCAGCCCTTGAAAGGTAGGGCCAAGGTGGAAAAGTGGAAGTAAGTTCACCCAACACACTGTAGTGCTCTAGCTGACTTGTTGCACTGTGTGATAGGGCCTCCTTTCCCTGGATGCTGGGCAGGTGAGCAAGTCCCATAACACCCTTCTACAAGGCTGCAGAAGTAATGTAATATTCTAGCAGGCTCAGTTGCTCTTTCAACATGTCTTCCCACCCAATATGTGCTGTACATTCACACAGGTGCTCCTCTGTGTGTACTGTGAGTTCCCAGGTGCTGCAAGGCCCTGCTTTCTGGGACATGCAGGCTGGAGTGTCATTTGTCTGCCTGCCCTCCAGTCATGGCAGTCCCTTTGCTGGGATTCACTGCTGCATTGCAGTTTTGAGGCACAGCAGCACACATCATCCAGCACCCACAGCCTCGTGGGCTCAGTGGGGGCTTGAGCTCCTCCAGGTGTGTGCCATGGTGTTTGGAGGGTGGATTGCAATAAAAAACTTCAGGAAATGTCTCATTTCTTTTTGTTGTTGTTGCAGACAAATCCTGTTTTAATGCATTCTTTAACTTCGAAGACATGCAGGAGATTACCCAGCATTTTGCTGTGTGCCATGTGGATGCACCAGGCCAGCAGGAAGGAGCCCCCCCATTCCCATCAGGGTAAGAGCTCTGCAGAGACCCATGTTGTTCAGTCTGGACTGAGGTAGGTTTGAGCTGGGACTGCCAGGCTGAGTGTAATGGGAGGCAGCTCTCAGGAGCAGAGGAAATGGCCAAAGGGCATTCAGGGAACTCTCCATTTACTAAGACATGGGTAAAGCCCTCACTAGTGGTGTCTGGTCCCAGCTGCCTGAATTGAGCATAAGCCCAGCACACTGCAGTGGAGGTGGCATTTCATCTGTCCATCCTGCCACTGAAGTCTGAGTGCCCAAAAGACACAGCTCTGTGCTAGTCTTGTTCTGAGGGATGGGATCCACTGAGATGGCTGGAACATGCAGGATCATTGCAGATTAATAACTTGTCAGATGTTCCTTGTCCCTCCTGCCCTGGGTAGAGCTGGAAGGTAACCTCTGTTGAGCTGTATTTGGAGATGCTCTCTTGGTTTTCAGGTACCAGTATCCCAGTATGGATGAACTGGCCGAAATGTTACCTGCTGTTCTGACACACCTGAAGTAAGTCTTTGAAAGGAAATGGGGTGAGCCAGCTGGATACAGCCATTCCAGCACTTACCTCTGCCTCTGCTTGCCACATCTGATGTGCTCACTGAGGTGTCCCAAGAGGCCTGAGCATCTCCCAGCCAGTGTGACTGTGTCTAACTATGCTGGGAACACTGTCTGCTACATGAAGCAATTTATGGCTGCTGCATCATTCCTGGGTCGTTTTGAAAACGAACCATAAGTGCACAGCTGGATGCAGAGAGGGGAAAGGCTTTGTCACTAGGGACACTCCAGCTGAGCTAAGTTAGTCTTGTTGACTGTGAAATGCCT
The DNA here is from genome assembly GCA_013390005.1 of Calyptomena viridis. NCBI lineage: Eukaryota > Metazoa > Chordata > Aves > Passeriformes > Eurylaimidae > Calyptomena > Calyptomena viridis. The sequence continues at coordinate 72,578 of WEIV01031042.1, forward strand.
GTATTTCAGCCTGAAAAGCTTCATCGGGATTGGCCTGGGAGCTGGTGCTTATGTCCTCAGCAGGTGTGCAGTAAGTATCTCTTCATTGCTTGTGACTCCTGTGAGCTGTGGTCAGCACTGGTCACACAGGCAGGGTGTGGGCATGGCCAAAGGAGCAGGCAGTAATTACAGCAGGGCTGCAGGGAGCCATGGGAGAGCTCCCTCTGTCCAGATGGTTTTATGCTGGAGCAGTCAGAGTTGCTCTGAAGCTGTGCCAGGTGTGGAAAGATTGTGAAGTGATGCCTCTGAGTCAGCAGAGCTCATCTTCACTCCTAGGAATAGCCAGCCTTGAGTCTTCACAAAGACTGGCTGCATTACTGTGTGGTGTGTCCAGTGTTTGTGACCAAAGAATTGATGTGGTGATGTGCTGCAAACCAGTGTTTATGAGGAATGTGCTTTGTCACTGGAAGGAAGCAGATTTTGTACTGCACCCTTAGACAAGAGAGTGCTGCCCTTATCTTAGTATCTGCTTACACATCTCTCTCTAGTGGAGTGCTTATGTGAAATCAGTGGGCATCGTTTAGCAGCCCAGGTATTTGCCTGAGTCTTTCAGAGATAGTGTTAAAAAAACCTAGAAATCTGATATTCTCAGTAAAATTTGCTTCAGGTTGTTAAGTGCAGAGAATTGCCGATTATTTAGGCCATTGTTTCTTAAAGCCACTGTGCTGAGCAGCTGCCCCTGCTACACCAAGTTCTCTGCTTCCCATTCCCCCCAGTCAGGGATGATCCCTGAGGCACTTGGCTCTTCCTCCAGCCTTGCTGAAGAGGAGCTCATGCAAATCAACCTTTGTCCTCAGCGCAGTGAAGTGCCACAAACTGAGCACAAAGGTGTTTCCTTCTGCTTCACCAATCTGTACAATAGACCAGGAGATCTGCCATGGAATTTCAGCCTTGGAGCTCAGAGGTGGCTGCTGGCTGCTTTAGATTGCTGGGTTTGTGTTTGCAAGCAGCTCTCATGAGTGTTTTGTACTTGTGCTGCCCACACACAGCCCAGGTTACACTGCAGGGTTTTGGGGGTGCCAGGGTGGGGCAGGGGAGGGGGTGTCTGCAGGCTGGGGGCAGCAGGGCTGCTGTGTGGTGAGTGGGTGCCCCTGCAGCTCGAGCTTTTCAGGGGTCTGCACAGGTTGCAGGGGCTTGGGGCCATCAGCACCAACTCCCTTACCATTTGCCCCATTTTCCACTGGAAAACTGTCTCTTCCTTGAGGACTGGAAGTAGGTGCTCTCTGGGCTCTCTGGGTCCAGGTTCTTCACAGAGGTGCTGGATTGGAGCAGAGAGGGTCACTGCTGCCAGCCCTGTAACACACGGGGCCTGAGCAGGGCCCCTGGGGACATGGGCCACCAGAAGGCACTGCTGAGATGCCATGGAACAGTCAGTCCCTCAGTGCCAGGACTGAATAGAGTCGGTCTGGCTGGGAGCCACTGCCTGCCCAGCACAGAGGAGCTCCCCCCTTGTCTGCATTTTACTCTTGTCTTGCACCATTTACAAGAAGCTTTCCAGCTGCTGCAGCAGCCACTGACTGCCCTGCCATGCCATCCTTGTGAGTGTGCCTGTGCTCTCTCCCACAGCTCAGCCACCCCGACCTGGTGGAGGGACTCGTTCTTATTAATGTTGATCCATGTGCAAAGGGATGGATTGACTGGGCAGCATCTAAGGTGAGATTCTGCATTCCCACCCATCTGCTGTCCACAGCACCTAGTAAACAGTGTGTAGAGCAAGAAAAAGGACAGAATACAGGAATTTGTCCATTTCTGACAAGAACTGTACAATCTCATTTCTATCCCTGCTGCATTCTCAGTCTGGGTGTGTAGCACTCAGCTTTCCTCTGATTTAGTACTCAGGAGTACTGATTTAGTACTCCTGCAGGCTTCATTTGATTGAGATTGAATGGGTTTCTTAAATATTCCCTTACTCTGGCCCCTTGCAGTTATTTAAGGTTCCAGATTTCTGGAGAGCTGTGTTGTGTGTGCACATGTCTCTTTGAAGCTTTGCATGCCCATCCCAAGCTTCAGGCATTTGCTTCTTATGTAATTTGTATAGTTTCTGTGTTATTTGCTTTACTCTGAAGAGCTGCTTTGAAATGTGTAATAAAACTGCATTTCCCAGTTACTCTCCCTCCTCCTCATTCATGGTCACTCTTCAGTTTTCAGGCTGGACAACCAACATAGTGGATATTGTCTTGGCACATCATTTTGGCCATGTAAGTACCCAGCAGATGTTAATGTCACCTGTGCAACTGTACATGGAGCTATAACTTGTGCATGTACCTGCTCCCAAATAGCTCTGGTCCATCACATAAGGGGTGCTACAGGTAGTACCATGTTCTCTATGTGTCAGGCTCACGTTGGGGTTTGCATTCTGCAGGGAGCACACACATACTCACTCTTGCCCTTTCTTTAGGCATGTTAAGGAAGTACTGTCTCACACACTAGTGGTAGAACTCCTTCATGGTACCCAGGCCACTGCAGAAACAAGTGGCAGCCAGTTCCTGTAGCCACCATGGAAGCCTTTGGAATTTGTGTAGAGCACAGATCAGCTGGGATCTGACAGTGGTATCTTGTATGTGTCAAGATGTTGAACTGCTGCATTCTGTTCTTCATTTTCCCCTCCAGTTTCAGCAGAGGCAAACCAGCCCCTCCTGAAAACTTTGGATAAGGCCAAAACTGTCTCCCAACCAGCAAGCTCACTGGGCAATGACAGGGCCTGTGCCTCGTGCACACTGGATATGACACAGAGCAGACCAGTTCCTGATCTGGAGCCCTCCTGCTACAGACATCAGCACTGGAAGGAGTACTTCCTTCTCCCAAACACCTTCCTCCTGCTCGGGCACATGCTGTTCTCTGCCCACAGTCAGGCCCCTTCACTGTATGTAGTGCTTCTTTGCATTCCCTGCTCTCTCTGTCTCTCTAAGATTGCAGGATCTTCTTAGAACTGGATGTTGGGATTGAACTTTTCTTTGGTTCCAGTCTTTCTGCTTACCTGTAAAGCTTTGTTTCTTTAAGCATAAGCAGAAGACTTTCCTAACCCTGAGTGATTTGTATCTGTGTAAGCATTACCAAGGCTTGAGACTTAACTTGTCCCATCTCACCTGTACTCTTGCAGCAGTTGGGCACTTCCAGTTGTAAAACCAAAGCATGGCAGGTACCAGGCATGTCACATCAACACCTCATGTCTCCTGGGTGCTGATGCTGCCCTCTGTGTCACTGCTCACAGGGAATCATGTGTGTGGAGGCACTTCAATGCTTCAGTATTTTTATGACTATAATTTCTTTACTTGTGAAAAATACAATGTTTCCTGTCTTTTAATTCTTCTGCTTTTGTGCAGGAGGAACTGCAGGCAAATCTAGATTTGATCCAAACATACAGGCTTCATATTGCACAAGACATTAACCAAGATAACCTTCAGCTGTTCCTCACCTCATACAACAGGTACAGGATACCTTTTTGCCTGACAGAGTGCTCCCATAGTTTCCCCACTCAGTAGATTGGCTGCCATATGTATTATCCTATTGGATATTAGGTCAAGGGAACCTTTGTCCTTGGCCTAGTCCTCAGCTGTTATCCTGAACCACCCTTGTGTCTGCCCACAGACCCTGTCACACCTCAGTAGATCATCTCTGGGCACACAGCAATGGCATGAGAGCATGGATCCTATTTTCTGGGGGTGACTGCTGGGGCTCCTGCCCATGGCATGACACAGGGAGTGAAACCTGTTGCCTGGGTGTTGGAGCCAGCACTCATGGTTAGATTTTGTGTGTCCCATGATAACCAGTTTCCTCTGCAGATTTGATGGAGAAATGTTCTGTTTTGTCTTTCAGTCGTAGAGACCTGGAAATTGAGAGACCAGTTGTTGGTGTCAATGAAATGATTGCAAAAACACTCAAGTAAGTTGCTCTGGATCAACCTGTCTCAGTTACTGACTATGCAGTCCCTTCAGCAGAAAAGGTGCTGTTGCTTCTCAGCAAGAACCCCACCAGTCCCAAGCACTGGGAAGACTGTCTAGGATAGTCCTGGGCTGTGGTGCAGGACTGTCGTCTGCAGTGGGGCAGAGAGGTGTCTGGAAGCCCTCTTATTGAGAACACACTGAGATTCTCCAGGAGACAGGGTCAGAGGCACAGGTAACAGCAGTGCCAGTTGGCACATGGAGGGGACAGGAAGGGAGAGTGTGCAAGCCCTGGAGAATGTTTCAGTGCAACAAAATGCCAGGGTCTGGTGTCAGGCAGGGGTTCTGCTGAGCTTTTTTTTGTTAACCTTTCATGAGGCTGTTAGTTCACAGAGCTCAACCTCCTCACACATCCCTGTGATGCACTGAGTGCCCTGTTTTGGTTTTTGCCCAGGTGCCCTGCGTTGCTCGTTGTTGGTGACAACTCGCCCGCCGTGGAAGCCGTGGTAGGTACCCTGACCTCCTTCCTCTCGTGCCATGAACCCCACAAGTCACCCACCAACCCTGCAGTGCTTTCACCTCGCCCAGGATTAGTCACAGACGGTGGCTCCGTCCCAAGCTCTTTTCTAGTCCCTCAGCTACTCATGGGAGAGCCAAGGCTTGGGAGGCCAAAGGGCCCTCAGGGCAGCTCCAGGGGGAGGATGGCAGGATTTGAGTGAGCACCTTACTGGACAGGTGCTGCAGAGGACCCTGTTCAGGATTGTGCATCCTTCACCCATGGTTCTGTTCTCTTGCTGTTCCACTGAGGCTACCTGGGGATTAAAAATAACCAGTGACTCCAGTTCCTGTGGTGGGCACTCACAGAGCTCTGTTAAAGCACTGCATCATTGGGAAGACAGCACTTAGAAGCATCTCCTTCCTGTTGTCCTCTGCAGACACCCATAACCTGCTTCTCTCCCAGCAGAGCTCTAACTGGGGCATGGCACGGTGCAGTGTGGTCGTGGTGGGTGTTGCTCCTCCCTGGCAGTCGGTGATCGTAGGGAGTTCAAGGGGTTGTGAACAAAAGCAATTGTCCAAAACTGTGGAAGAGTGTAGGAGTTTGCTAGAGCAGTAGCCTGGACTTGGTAGCTGTGCATGGAGGGCATTTTCTGGCTATGGCCTGCTTGCTTTTCATCAGTCTGGTCTGGAAGTCTGAAACAAAGTCTGCAAGTTTTGACTTTGCTGGAATACTATCCCTGAGGATTCCCATTGCTTCACAGCCACAGCATGGGTATGGGGTGGGGTCTTCTGCATCTTGGCATGCCCAGGTTCCCAGCCCATGACAACCTCCCCTGCTGAAGTTGCTTTTCCTATAGGTCCCCCACCTATTCCCTCTTTGCAGCAGCCTTACAGAGAAGAGGTGGCCGTGGCCTCCTTGTCTGGCCAGGGAACTGAGTGATCTCCCTTGTGCTGCACTGCACAGAATTCTTCCCTGCCAGTCTTGCTGTCAGAGCCCAGAAGGTGCTCCAGGGTTTCATGGTGCATTACAAAACCAGGGGATGATTCCACGTAAAGTCACGACCTGTCATCACAAGGTCCCTTGGATGGAACACCTCCTCCCCGGATCTTTTATTCATTATTCTCTTCCTACAGGCTCTCTGCTTTGTTGCTCAGTCCTTCCTGGCCCCAGAGAAATTCCCACTGCTGGGAGTGCCACTGCCTCTGGTGCAGCTGCCCTGCATTTTACACCTAACTCTTCTAGTTTTCTATGTGATATCAGTTTTCTATGTGATATCATGTTCCTCTCTGCTTTTATTCTAGGTGGAATGCAATTCACGTCTTGACCCAACCAAAACTACCCTTCTGAAGGCGAGTGCCACTCCAGAAACCTTCCTGCCTGTACAAAGACACTTTTTGCTGAGCCCAGCTCCACTTAGGTTTTTGCCTTCCATACACTTGGCTTTAAGAATTTTGGGGACAGTCATCCAGGCCTGTGCTCTCTCCTCCATGGAGCCAGAGCTGGGGAAGAAAAGTTTTGCAGAGGGTCCCCAAATCCTTGCTTTATGGCCACCTTCAACCATTAGGGAAGACCTGCTGGGAGTCAGCAGAGGTACCCTGCCTCCCCCCTTCTCCCAGCAGCAACATCCCTCTTCCTAGCTTTGTACTAGTCCTTCCCACCCTCCCCCGTGGCCCTGCAGTGTGCCACAAGTGGAAGTGCAAAGTGACAGGTTTGGGCAGAGTGGCTGGGGGAACAGTGGCAGAGGAGGGACACTGCTGGCCTGCCAGAGTGTGGCCTCAGATTGCTTGGTAACAATCCCAGCTGCAGGTCCCAGGAGTGCATCACCTGGCCTTGCTCTGGCTGGAGAGGTGAGGTGATAGAAGCCACAATCTGGTGATCTCAGCCCTGGAGGGTGGGTGATGCTGATGTGGTTTGTCCTCCTGGGGCAGGAAGGACAGCTCAACATGCTTTTGTTTCCTCTTGCAGATGGCTGACTGTGGGGGCTTGCCCCAGGTGGTGCAGGTGAGACACACCTTGGCTCTCCCATGGCATTTGGGGGGTACAAGGCCTTTGTTCTGCTTGTACTAAAGGCACCCTCTCTGTTTCCACAGCCTGGCAAGCTGACTGAAGCCTTCAAGTACTTTGTGCAGGGAATGGGCTACAGTAAGTGGCAAACACAATTTTGTGTTTTGGAGCAGGGTTGTCATGAAGGGAATTCAGCCTTTCTGGTCCATCCAAACCCCCTGACATCTGTGTCCCTACCCCTGAGACAGTGTGGTTGTCAGGAGATCCATCCACGCTGGAAAATCAACTAATGTGCTGACAAGACTTAGCAAGCCAGTGTTGCTCCCTGACATGTGTTTTTGACTCCTTTTTGGTTGCTGGTGTTGGTAAAACCTTGTAAGTCTGTCTTTGTGCCAGTCCAGAAAAGTGTGTTCCTAAGAACAGCAACTCTTCTGTGCTTGCCTTCTCTAAGGGGAAGGAGGTAGCAGGGATGGGCAATGAGAGCTCTTCCCCTTCTCAGGTGTTCCTGTTTCTCTCAGACTCTCACCAGGGATAAGCACTACCCTGGAACAAAGGCAGGACAGGGAGCTGAGTGGCACCCAGGGAGCCCAGGGAGAGCTGTGCCTTGAGCCAGTGTATGCCCTGCCCTGTGCTTCCTCCCTGTGCTTGGGGGCAGAAGGCATTGTCACCTGAGTGACAGGCTAACAGCTGCTCAGCTCCCTGTCCTGGTGCTCCTGGGGGACTGGAGGAGAAGGGCTTCTTTACTTCTTTACCTCCCAGAAGAGCTTTGCTACTGGGGGATGTCAGGAGAAGGGCTCAGTGCCCCACAGCAGCCCTCTCCCACCTGCTGGGGCCAGGAGTTCCCTTCTGTGGGTGATGAACCTTCAAAAGCTGGAGTTAGGGAAGGAGTTGGTTTGTGCCACTCAGCATGGCCACCATGGCAGCTGTGACACTTGCAATGGTCTCCCCACAGCTCATGGTCAGGGCTCAGCAGAAGCTGTCCAGTTCCTCAGAGTTAACATGAACGTGTAGGACACTCGTGTTCCCCAAGGCTGGCCAGAGGAGCCTGAGCCTGCAGAGGAAGATGCTGTGTGAGAAGGTCCCTCAGCCTCACAACTTGAATTCCAACATCTCTTGTGTTCCTGGTGTTAGTAAAGCCAGGGAGTGCTGCCATCAGAAGGGCTCCAGCAGTGCTGTGGGGGTCAGCTCTCTTGTCAGGAGGACGTGCAGCACTGAGGAAGGACAGGGGGCAATTTTCTCCTTCCAGAACTAGTGGCTAGTCCCAGAATAGTTTTCCCAATGCTGGTGGACAAGACTGTGGGGCATGAGGAGTATGGTCAGCAAGGCTGGCTCTTGAGAACAAGAGAGAAGCAAATCACAGCTGGGCACTCCTAGAAACGCAGAAGCCACAGCTGCTCCTGTGCCTGCTGTATGTTGGCTGAAGCAGCTGGACCTTCCTGTGCTGACCTTCAGGTGGAAGGTAACACCTCGCAGGAGGCTTGTAGTAGGAGTCTGATCCTATCATCCCAAAGACATGAATTTCTGTCCCATATCTGGAGTTACACAGTACAGGAAATGACGTCTCTGTTGAGCAGGTGTGGGGTGTGCAGTGGGGAGTTAAGGTCGTCAGGTGCACTGCAGTTTTCAGCTATATTCATTGAAGATATCTGGCCCTGATGGATTTTTGGGTGAGCTTGGCATCTCCCTGAGATGCTCATTAGCATCAAACCCTGGGAGCTTTCAGTGCAGTGTGTGAGCTGGGAGCGGAAGGAAGGGTAGCAAGAGGTCCCAGGAGCAGTGCAGCCACTGGTCACACACCACAACTAATTGGCTCTTTCCTGTATTCATCCCTTTCCTTGTCTCATGTTGTTTCCAGTCCCTTATGTGCAGCTCAGCCACCTAAGCACTGAGTCAGGTACCTCCAGCCGTGCGTCCGCCTCGGCCCCGCTCTGTGCTCAGTGAATTGTCCTCGGCTGCTTTGCTCTGTCTCAGCATGTCCTGCTGTGGGTGGGCTCATCATTGTACTCTGTGTGTGCTGTGGGTTTCCACCTTTCATTTCTATTTTGTTGATTGTTGCATGACTTCAGCTCTGTGGTTTTCTAAAGTGACGAGACTGACTTTCAAAAGGTCACCCATGCCACAGCTGCCTTGGTTTGCACAGACACTGGCCATGACTGCACTTGCAAATGATCAGTTACACTCCTGGCATTTGCTCACCTTGGACCTTTTGAAATTGGGCCTTAAACATCTTGCTTTAGACGTGCAAAGACTTAATTTTGGCAGTGAAGAGCGACTTTTCTTCCTCACGAAGGGTACAGCTCTGTGTGTGCTTACCCAGTGGCACACAGCGAGTGCCTGCGGGCCTGGCTCCCGGAGCTCCCTGGGCTGAGCCCCGTGTGCTCTCTCTTGCAGTGCCAGCTGCCAGCATGACCCGGCTGATGCGCTCCCGCAGCCACTCCTCCTCCAGCGTGGGCTCCGGCGAGAGCAGCCGCAGCCGCTCCCACGCCAGCACCCACGGGGAAGGGAGTGCTGGAACCCCGGAAGGATTTGACCTCCAGGCTGCACCTCAAACCATGGAAGTATCCTGTTAGGCAGGAGCCCCTCTCCTGAATTTAGACAGCTCCACTCGCCCCACGGAACCCACTCAGAGTTTAGCATTTTGTCCAACATGGCATTAACTGTTCTCTCTAACCTGTGCATGCCCATCCGAGCAGCCACCTCCTTGGTAGTCTGTACTTGGCATTACTTTGATCCTTTCTGTATCCCCTTGGCATCAAAGCCTCTTTAAAACTCGTTGACATTCTGCGGTCTTACTAAGTCCCGTTACTGTACATGCTGATGCCATCTCCTGTCTGTGCTGTGTATCAATCCAGATGACAGCCGTTGTCCCCCCTCCATTTAAATATAATTTCTGTAGCTTTGTGAGGTTTAGAATTGCTTTCTAGTTGTGCTTCTGCTAAAGGACCCTTGTGGTGCAGTTGGTATGGCATCGGTGGGACGTGGGAAAGCCAGACCAGGAGGATGTGGCACTCCAGGTGCTGGAGCAGGCAATGCTCTGTGTGGAGCTGTGCCTGGGGCACAGAGCCCGCTGGAAGGTCTGGGTGTTCCCACATGCCAGGCAGCCAGGAGAAAAACAAATGATCAGAAATACTGTCTTGATCTCATCTATGTGTGTGTTAAGAAGGAGCAGAGTGATTTCTTACCTGGGCCTCTGAAAGGGCAAAGCAATTACCCAGTTAACTTATACTGACAAGGTGCACTATTAACCAAGTACAAGGGATTAAACTCCAGCAGCCCTGGCTCCCACACCACCTCCACAGCCCTTGGCTGACCCGGCAGGAGGGCAGGATGCAGTGACACGTGGTCACTGTTCTGCCCTGGCACAGGGGAATCTTGAACACTGAGCAGGTTGTGAAACAGGAAGCAGTGCCCCTTGCCAGGTGGAGATCCCAGAATCTCATGCACTGCCAGCTCTGCCTCCCACTGCTGCTGCCTGGGCAGGGTCTGCACAGGGTTACCTGAGGGCAGGAATGTGACAGCCAGCAATCACATTCCTGAGGGGTCAGAAGGGTGTGAACAGCTCTGTGCAGGTTCGAGTTACTGTCTTGGTGGAATTCACAACTCTGCTGCCTTTTTACACCTGGCTGGGTCACCAAGGGTGGGCAGCAGATGCCACATGTCAGATGCTGCATGTCAGGGTCTGGTGTTGATGGGAGAAAAGGGATGAGTGGTCAGGCTGCTGCAGGTCTTGATGGATGAGCAAAGCATCCTTTCCTCACTGCTAAGCAGCCCTGACCCACTGGGAGCCAGCTCCTCCCAGGGTCATGTTCACGTTCTGCTCCATTTCAGGTAGGGAATGGGACCGGGAGGCTCTGCCTGAGGGGGACTTTGTACCAGTTATTGAATAAAGCTGTAACTAACTGAGTTTCATTGGTACCCTGTGTGCTCCTGGTGTTTCTCTTGGCACAACCTGCACCCCTGGGTGTCTCCTGCTTCCTCCTGGCAGGGAGGACTGGGCACCTCCCCCCGGGACAGTGTGGTTGGTGGCTCTGGGGCCCCTGGCAGAGGCTGTCCAAGGGCACAGGAGAGCTGGCCTCTGCCAAAATGCAACCAGAACCGTCCAGAATGGAGACAAAACAAAGGGTTTGCTGCACCACCGGCAAGAACCACCTCCCGACAGTGGAGTGCTCTGAGCTGGGAGCACTGGGAGCCACCTGGAGCAGCGCTCTGCATGTGCCACGAGGATGACACAGAGCTAAACCTGCACACCTGGGACAAGGACATGAGGGCAGAGGGCAGTTTGGGTGGCAGTGGGCACAGGGGAGTGCTGGGCAGCAGCCTGGCCTGTGACACAGACACAGCCCTGCTCCTGCTCTCAGGTGTCACTGTCACCCCTGGGGACCCCGCTGGGGTGGAGCTGCAGTGCTGGGCAGGAGTTGGTCCCAGTCTCGCTGTCCGTGGGGTGGGTCCTGTCTGAGACCTTTGGGAAGGTCCTTGCAAGAATGAGACAAAGTGTTCTCATGAATTACAAACTGAATGAACAGCTGAGAAGGGGAAAACTGACCAGTTGTACCAATGAATGAGTAGTGGTTGGTACAAAGGGATTAAATGAGCAAAACCAGAAGTCTGAATCCATAGGAGACAGGAGAGCAGCAGAGACCTGGCCCCCAGACCCAGCAGGAAGTTCAGCACGTGTGGCAGCAGGTGCTGGATGCAAAGCACCATGTGCAGGACAGGAGCCAGTGCAGGTGCACCCGGGAACTGTCCTGGCTCCAGGTCCTTTATGGAAAACAGCCCAAAAGAAAGGAAACACAATATTTAAATAACAAGGAAATGAGTTAGAGGAAATGATCCTGCAGCAGGGGCTGGCACAAGCTCGGAGAGTGCTGTTCATGACAATGTGGAGCAGGAGGGCTCTGAGCTTCAGGCTGATCCTGGACCAGAAGCCCAGGGTAATACATAGTTGAGATTTTAGCAATTTGGAAGATGAGTGGTTTAGCAGAGAGTGCTGTTGCCATGGTGGCTTGAAGGCAGAAAGCAAGGCAAGATCTGTAGTGATGGTTGCCATAGATTTTATTACCTCAAGGTTAACTGGGGAAAGTAAACTTGGTATTACATAAGCAAGTGCTTTTCCTGTTAGGCAAAATGTCAAAGCCAAATACGAGGTGAGAAATTAGTTTAGTAAAGGACAGCCTTGCCTGGGCTGGAGACCTGGGCCCTCCTGCTGCTGGGGTGTGAGCTGGGTGCTGCCGGGCACAGATGTGCGATCCCACCCCTCGAGGGGCAGCACGGAGGTTGGAGTAAGTCCTTGTAAAACGGTGGAGTGTTTCCCTGACTGACCTCTCTGCTGCCGGGAGCTGGGATGCCCCAGCAGAGGGGGCTCAGCCAGGTCTGGGCAGGCGGGTGGAGCCAGCACTGTCCCACGCTCCCAGACCTTAGGACTGAATTCCCAACTGCTTAACTGTGGGACGGGTTCATTCAGTGGCATGTGCAGCCCAAGATGCCAGATTTCTGTATTGGTGTCTCCTGCAGCACGAGGTGAGTCTGGCTGGGCTTAGCTCTGGGTCACTGATGGAGGGGCAGGGTTAGGGTTTCTGTGTGGGGGCTGCTGTGCAGCACCCAGAAATCCAGGGACCGTGTGAGCAAGTGGCTTCACTTGGCTGCCCCCAGCTCTGGGGCTCAGCCACGGGCACCTCACACCTGGGGGTGTGCCAAGGATATGCTCCTTGGCAAAGGGATGGAGTCGAACTTTTCTTGGTGGTGCCAGATGATGCAGCAAAGAGCAACAGCAAAAGACTGGGGATTAGGAGGCTCAGGATTGATGTTGAGATTTTTTCCTTGCTGCCCCTGCCCACGGCGTGACCAGGAAGGGGGGCGAGAGGGGACTCCTGGGTCCCCCCTGTGGCCAGAGGCATCTGCTGTGCTTTTGCCAGCCCCGTGTACCACCAGGTGTTAACACAGAGCCACTTTGCCCAGATCTGCTGCTCAGGCTGGGAGGGGGACTGGGGGCCCCATTTTGTTTTCCAAAACTAAGCCCAGAGCGGGGCTTGGAGATGGGGGCGGGGCAGGTCATGACACACCCAGTTGTCCCCAAGGACCCCAGTGGGGCTGCACCACCAGTTCCAAGAGCAAATGAATGTTGTCCCAGACATAACCAACCCCTTGCAAACAGCACTGCCTGAGCTCAAGGCAGATGTCACAAGTGACCAGAAACCTCGTGTCAGCACAAAGAGCAGCAGGGGGTGCAGCTGCAGCAGTGGGGCTGGGCTGGGGCACAAGGCTGTGTCTGTGGTAAATGGGGGGAACACAAGGTGCTGCAGAGCTGGGAGCTGCTGAGAGCAAACCCCAAGGACCTTCCTTAGGGCAGGACTGGGGGAAGTGGATGTGTGTGTGTATCAGAGGGTCCTGACCTCGGTGAAGGGGGGGAACAGCAGAGGTGCTGCTGGCTGAGCAGGGCACTGTGTGCTTTGGAAGGTGAAAGGGCCACACACACAATTTGAGCAATGAATGGTCCCACACCAGAAGCAGCTGCTGGGGTTGAATGGGCTGGGGGTGGGCATGGGACAGAGCTGGGGCTGCTCCCACTCATAACCCAGCCCAGGGCGGGCACGGATGGGTCAGGCAGTGCTGGGTGGGGGGCAGTGCTGTGTCGGGCAGGTACCTGTGCGTGCCCATCACCATCCCACCTACCCACCCCTGCTCAGCACACCCTGAGGGCAGGACCTGGCCCTGGTGCTGCTGCAACTGAGGAGGCACCCTGGGACATCTCCCCTGCACTGAGACCGCCCTGGGGATGGCACATGTCCAGTCTCCACCTACAAGTCCCTGTATCAGCTCTGCTCCTGCCCTCACGTGCTGCCCATCCCTCCCATTTACCCATCCACAAATTCCATGACAAGCCCACAGTGCCTTGAGTGCCTGCAGGGATTTTCCTGGGGCTGGTGCCCACACCAAGAGCCCCAAGGGGCTCAGCTGAGCGACCCGTCTGAGTGAAAAGGAGAAACTGCTCTAGTGTGTGCACGTCACAGGAAGCAGCGAAACCGCAGCCCCAGCACCTCGCACCCGCCACAGCAGCACCGGGAGCAGCCCCAGTGCTGGGACCTGCTCGTTACCCATCTCCAGAGCAGGGGGGAGGAGAACAGAGCGGGTCTGGCAAGGGCAGGGATTGTCACCCACTGTGCCAGAGGGTCCCTGTGCACCCTGTGTGCCCCAAGGCCTCACCATGCAGGGAGGACAGAGCTGGCCGATGGCTGCCCAGGCCTGATGGCACCTGAATAATGGTGACAACAGTGAGAGGCAGGTAAGTGGAGTTCACCTCTGCTGAGGGCAGGAAGGGGTCAGAGCAGGGGAGGAAGGGGGCTCAGCCTGGGACGGATCTGGGTCGCACAGGACTCTGACTGCACCTCTCCGTGGTCAATAACTGGAACAGGTGTTTTCCACAGCCCCGATCCCCGTTGGAGACCAGCAGCTTGGGGCATTGGGATGGGGGCCCCACGTGCTGGGGGACACGGGGCTGGGGCGGGACGGCAGCACTCTGAGAGTGAGCCTGGGGGTGTCCCCCATGAGGCTGCAGACACCCCACCCTGGGGAGTCCCCAGACACCCTCTGTGGTGGGATGGTGGTTTTCTCGAAGGGCTCCTCTGGGAGCTGCCCGTCAGGCTCAGCCCCAGCCCAAAGCCCTGCCCTGGACCGTGCTGGGATCAGACCACGGCAAAACCCTGCCTGGGACACGGGGCAGGGGCTGCTGAGCCTGAGCCCTTCCACCGGTCCCAGACAGCAGCAGCCCAGGCCAGGGGCTGAACCCTGGTGATGGGGAATCTGCCCAGCCGGGAGAAGCTGCTCAGCATCCCAGCAGCATCTGCTGACTCCATGCAGCCTCCAGCACCCGCTCAGGCAGGTGAGTGCCCAGCAGCTGTGAGCTCAGACAGCACCCCCGTGTGCTGGGTCCTCCCGCCCCAGCCAGGGCTGGTGCTGCTGGGGGAACTCTGAGTGACCTTCCTTGCAGCTCCCAGCAGCTTCCAAGCCCTGGCCCTCTGTGACTTCCCCTCCAGCACGGGGGAGGCCGCTGTCCTGAGGATGGGGGAGCAGCTCCACATCCTGTCCGAGTGAGTCCCCCCACCAGCTGAGCACTCCTGAGCAGTGACAGCCCCCAGGGCCATTCTGTGGGTCTCCTCCCTGCACCTTCAGCCCCTCAGGATGGGTCATCCTTCTTCCCCACAGGGACGGGGAGTGGTGGCTGGTGGTGTCCAAGGTATCTGGCAAGGAGTGCCACGTCCCCAGCAACTGTGTGGCCAAGATCAGGCACGGGTAAATGCTGGGAAGGGTCTGTCCCAGGGAGGGCCCCAAGGGACACGGCCCCACTGCACAGCCTTGCCAACCCCAAGGCCAAACCCTGGGCACCGCACCAGGATCCTGTCCCGTTTCTCCCCTGGGCCATGGAGCAGCACTGGGGCTTGGGGAGGTGGCACAGCAGGGCCAGGCCATGGGCTGCTGGACCATGAGCTGTCCTCTCTGCCCCAGCTGGGGCAGGGTGGCCCTGGGTGGCCCTGGCAGCTCTGCCAGCACCCGCTGCTCACACAGGTGGCTGTACGAGGGCATCAGCCGGCAGAAGGCAGAGGAGCTGCTGCTCTCTCCAGGCAACCACAGCGGGTCCTTCCTCATACGGGAGAGCCAGACCAGGCGAGGTGAGACGCCTCAGGCCCATCTCTACCCCTCCCAGTCCATCCCAAGGGGTGCCAGGGAGCAGCAAGAGCACACCCTTGCTCTCAGCTCCCGGCAATGGCCCTCCCCACGGGGCTGCTTCTTGGTCTTGCTGCTCCCTGCTTTGTGCTGAGCCCCTGCCATGAGGCCTCAAAAGAACAAACCACCGTCAGCTTCCTACAGCTCTGGGTTATGCGGAGAAGCGATAAGACTCAGCCCACAAAATGAAACGGGGCCCCATCGCACCAAGGGCACCCTGTGAGCTCCTGCCGGGTGTGGCTGTGCAGATGCACCGAGGTTACCCGGTGTCCCGGGCTGGGTGGGAGCCCCTCCCGGCACGGGGCTGGCACAGGGGCGCCACATCGGCAAAGCTCCCCGGGGAGGAGGGTGATGCTCGACACTTCCGTGGGGCGGTGGAGTCCCCGGGGTGTAAGAGGGGAGCGGGGCTGAGCGGGGCGGGTGCCCGGGGCAGCCCGGCCATGTGCCCTCGGCCCCGTGCCCGCAGGCTGCTATTCCCTGTCCGTGCGCGCGGGCTGGGCCTCGGTGACTCACTACCGCATCCACCGGCTGGAGAACGGCTGGCTCTACATCTCACCCCGGCTCACCTTCCCCAGCCTGCACAACCTGGTGGATCACTACTCCGGTAATGCCCCGCCAGCCCCTCGAGCTGTGCCCTGAAGGGAGGGAGGGGTACAGGGTGGCAGCTGGTGCCGCACCTGCCCAGGTGCCCCCGGGCTGGGTGCACCTCCTGAGGCTGTTGGGTCCCTGCGCAGAGTTCAGCGAGGGGCTCTGCTGCCCCCTCGCACAGCCCTGCTCCACAGAGGGCGTGAGGGCGCCGGCGGCTCCCGCAGCGCCCGCTGCGGTCAAGAAGCCGTCGCTCCACTGGGATAAGATCGACAGGTGAGGACGGACGGGGCAGGGCTGGGCTCCCCCACCGCCCTGCCCGGGGCTCTGCCCGCTGACCGCCCCCTGCCCTCCAGCAGCTCCCTCCTGCTCTCGGAGACCACATCCCCGCCGGAGGACTCTCCCTTCAGCCTGGGCCTGCGGGAAGCCATCAGCTCCTACCTGCTCCTCTCAGAGACCGACAACCCCGAGCCGGACCCCGCAGGGAAGGGGGCGAAGGACAGCTGAGGACGGGGCCCCGGGTGGACACCCACCCCCAGCTCAGCCTCCACCTGCTTCCACCGGCACTCGGGGATGTTGGGGGAGCCGGGGGCCCCCGGCCGGGACAGACGAGACCAAGGGGGGACCACGCACCGGTGCTGGGGAAGGGGCCCGTCCTCCCCCTGGCCGGGCACTTGGGATGTTGGAGCACCCCGAGCCTCATCCAGCGCCCACGGGAGGAGGAGGCAGAGGCTGCACAGAGGCAGCCCTGGCATCTGCACTGCCACAGCGGCACAGGGAGGATGGAAATGCCCGAGTCACATCCTGGCCCAAGTGGAGGAACGGCCCAACCTCGTCATGCACGAACGTTTTTGGGTGCGGGTGTCTGTGCTGTGAGCAGCAGCCACGGTCCCTCATGCCCTAATCCCCTCATAAATCACTCAGTCGCTTGCTGGGACCAGGAACTGGTGTGAGGGGGAACCAGTCTGACTGTGCCCAACATAGCCGATTTTAGACCTTTTAACACACGGATTGTAAATTCCATAAAACAGGATCCTGTTGGACATGCAGCAATAACTGTCCACGTGTCTCAATCAAAAGGCACCTTGTTCACAGCTGAGAGCTGGTGAACACAGTGGGACCAGCCCCTGGGGCTGGTGGGGGAGGTTTTGCCCCTGCCCCAGCCAGGGTGAGTGGCCACAGGCCAGGGCTGGTCCTCCAACTCTAGGCAAATTCATGAGCCCAAGAGGTCTAAAAGTGTAATTTAATGTCACAACTGCTCTTCTAAGAACTATGGGGAAAGAAATGGGTCTGTGCCAGGAACAGATTATTCAGAAAAGCAGAATGCAAATACTCTCTTACAACCCTGATCTCAGCTACAGTGCAGGGCTGAGGGGCCTGAACAGCAGCAGAAACACCTCAGAGCAAACACACTCATGAGCCTCTGCTTTCAACAGGCCCTGATCAGCAAAGCAGGAGCTTCCTCTGTGGCCAGAGGCGGTGCAGAAGCAATTTCACTGCTTGGTGCCATCCCCCTCTCTCCCTTCCTTCCCCCTCTGCACCCCTGGCCAGTGCAGCAGGATCCACCCCGACCTCCAGGGCTCCTGCTTGGACACGCTCCAATCCCTCCTCATTTTCCTGTCTGATGAGCTCACTCTCACAACCCACCATCACTTTCTCATTTCCTTCTCTGCATAGAGATTTACAGACCTGCTCAGCCCTGGCATTCAGCCCAGGTGGCTTCAGCCTGGGGTTTGTCCCTCAGCCTTGGCCTTGTCCCTGCTGTCACCCTTGGGACCCCTGAGGCAACTCAGAGTGGTTTTGCATTCTTTACTTTTGCCATTGACCCACGTTGTGTGAACAGAGGTGGCTCCCAGGCTTCTTCCTCCACCTCCAACAGGCACCCAGGTAGGTGGATGCATTTACACACATGGATGGTTCTACTGCCCCATCCAAGAAGCTGCTGCTCTGTCTTCTGTAACCTGGAGCCAGGTAATGTGGGACAGACATGGCTGTTCAAATCCTTCCTCATCACCAGCAGCCTCTGAGCTCTCCACCTTCCCTGTCCCAAAAGTTCCATGTGCCACTCATGGGGAATGTCTTCACAGGCCCAAACCAGGGGGCAATGGCTGTGGAGGGATCCCAGAGCACCCCCAGCCCCATTCCCTGCCTCCCACGATCAAACAGTGCAGCCTGTGAACACCATGGGCACACAGCAGATTTTAGCAGGTGGCAGAGGCACAGAGGGTCCAACAGCCCCCAGGAGCAGCAGTGCTCACCCAGGGGAGGGCAGAGCAGGAGTGGGACCCCGGGCTCCTGTCCCAGGCACAGCAGGACAGGGACACTGAAGGCTCTGAAGGGGCAGAACAAGCCTTGATGAGACCCACCAGTGCCAGGGCAGGGGGGACCCCACAGCTGCCCCAGCCAGCCCAGGGTCCTCCCCAGTGGTGGTCAGAGTGCCCAGGACCCTCACAGGGAGAGGAGCTTCCCAGTTGCTTCCTGATGTTTCAGGGCACGCTGGGATTGTGAGCTGTGGCCAATTTGGCCACTGTGGGCCGCACAGACCTCCCCCAGAGCTGTCACCAGCCCCCTCTGAAGTGACAAGTACTGACACACAGATGTGTGACCCAGCCAGACAAGTCTGTGCTCTGCCCCTCACTCCCTCAAGCCTGACTCGGAGCACCTTCCCCAGCAGCTGCCCATGTGCTGGGATAAAAGGGACTTCTGAAGGGAGAGGAGCTGCAAAGCAGGCAGAGTGCCTCCATCAGCTCTGAGCCTCTGTGCAAAAGACATGGCTGAGCCTGGAGTCCACCCCTCACCCCCACGGACACGGGAGGGCACAGAAACCATCCCTCCCCTGGTGTCCTTTGCCATGTCTGTACTCAAGCTCCATGACTTAAGGACATGAGTCTGGGAGCCCAGGAGGTGACAGAGCTCCTGAGCCTAGTGCAGCCCACATGGAAACAGGGCCCCCTCTGGACCAGGTGTGGGGCATTACCAGGATCCAGCCCCATCCAGCCTCTCCTGTCCAAACCCCGAGGGCACAGGAGCACCACGAGCTGCAACACAGGATGAATTCCTTTTGCTGGTCTGGTCTCAGGTTGCTGTCTGCATCTGTGTTCCAACAGGAAAATAAAAAGTGGTATTTCCTGTCACTGTGTCTGTTTGAACAGGGCCTTGCTTTGGGTCCCTGCAGCAGGTACTGCCCAGACAAGAGCTGTACAGTTTCCTCACAAGAGCTGCAATGCAACCTGAAGGATTAGCACAAAGTCTGAAACCCTGTTCTGAACAACTGCAAGGGTCTGCAGTGCTCAGGAACCCCCCAGAAACCAGAGCAAGGACCAGCGCGGAGCACACGCAGGCGGATGGAGCTCCAGTGGCAGCAGGATGCTGCACTGCCCTCAGAACATGGGCTGGGCAAGGAGCAACTGCAGACCCCGGAATTAGAGGTCACGTTTTGGTCAAAGAACAGTGAGAACAGTAAAATGGTTGTGTCTGATTTCCTCAGCTGAGGAACTTCAAGGTGACTCCGCCCACAGGGAGGCTGAGTGAGGGAGCAGCCGCCTCCTGCAGTGGGAGCCGCAGCTACAGCGACCTCCAGGTCAGCCCAGGAGATCAGTGGGAGGCCACACGCTGCCCCAAACACAGCAAGCCATGGCACACAGCTTCTTCAATTATTTCAAATCCAGATCATAACTTCAAAACCTGGCAGTTTTGACTGATTTAACAAGTGATCAAAGACCCTCCTGACCACCTGAGCCATGAGCCATGGCAGGATGTGCCATCAGTGGCTCAGGTCTGTCCAGGCTCACAAACCAGGCTCCAGCAGTGATGCACCTCCAGCCTTAAAATCCACTTTTACAGGAATGTTTGGGGGTTTTGAGAATGAAACTATAAAGTTTGTTAGGACCAGGAAATACACTTGTTTTCCTCCTACTGGGGAAACAGAGGGGAAGAGTGCCCCTGTGCCACTTCCCCAGCACTTACCAGCTTCCTCCCATGCCTGTAGGGATTGTTCCAGTGCATCCAGAGCTCCTTCCTTTGCCCCATGGCTAATGCTGCTCTGCCTCTGCCCCTGCCAGGCTGCTCACCCACAGAGCAACCAGATTAGGGTCACAGCACACACACTAGGCACTAATCTATTACATATATAATAACTATAGGATTTGGGAATAAAATGTACAAGCTCCTCATTAAACAATAGTGAACAAAACCCAATATGTAACAGTTTGCCTATTAAGGATATTTATATGACAAAGATCTGGAACACTTAAGAATCATAGAGCAGTTAGGATCTATATACCTGACAAACTGCAATACCTGCATTTCAATGTGATGTGAAGGAAAAACGTCCAAAATTATTTTACTGAGTAATCATTAATTGAAACAAAGACTTTACTAAGACTTAACCAACAAAAACCTATTTATTTATTCCAAACACCAAGATACAGAAGTTTTCAAGTTTTGCAAATATTGCTCCAAAGCAAAATTCTATGTACAGCCCCTCAGGTCTAATAGTGCATCAACAAAGACAAACACGCATAGGTACCCACAGTGCAATGTTTGCTCAGTTCATCAAGGCTCCACGTTGCTTTCACTTACCAGTGATTTAAAGAAACAAAAGTGACCTGTCAGCCTGAACAGTTGGTCCAGACTAAGAAATGACGCGGAAACTTGCAAAAACAGGGACAGAAACGAATCCAGGCAGAGCACAGTGAAGAATCTTTCCTGATCAGAAGTGCTACTCTATTTTAAATAAATATTTTCAGTCTTTATCTGCAAGGGCTTCCCCAGCACTACTGAAGGGAAACGAGTCTCCAGGATCTGCCACTTGATCTACCCATGGGAACTGCCTTTTCTTCCAATCTCCACTACTGCCCTGAGCAAAAATAAACTGACAAGTAAAAACACACAATGAGCACACAAAAGCCATTGCTTGAGAAGTTCCCCTTTGGAGCAAGAAGCCTGTCCAGGGGCTGGGAGCAAAGGCAGCTGTGTCCTGTAAAGGACACATGGTGGGAGTGCTGGTTTGCAGATGCAGCCAGGGAACACCCCCCCTCCTGGTCCATCTCCCCTAAAAACCACCAGCAGCGTTCCCAGCTGGCTGGGGCTCCTCTGGTGTTCTGGCCACTGCCTCCTGCTCCAGAGCTGCACAGGAACTTGGGTGTCTGACAGGGGTGAGCCAAGTGTGAGCACTGCTCTCATCTTCAGAGAGCCAAGTGATCCTTAAATACCATGGAAGCTTTATTCCAACTGGGCTACAGAAAAGTAACTTTATTTTCCTGCTGTACATATGTTGTATTTACTATATACCAACTAGTACTATAAAAATGAGACAAATTATTCCCTGAACTGAATCTTGGCACAAAAGCCTTAGTTACTACCTAAAGCAGCCTAATTATTTTGTTTTCTGAAGGAAATAAAATATTCACTGTGTAGATACTGTAACTCCTACAATAATATTGGATATTTCAAGTTTACATCATTCTTTTCAGAATACACGCATTACAGATCTATATCCCAAATTAATCATTTGTACAGGTATGGGCCTTTCCATTACAACTGTGGCTTGAATGTTACCCTTTGGTAGTACCATTGCACACAATAAAATCAAGGTAACAGATCCAGCTTTTTAAGGACACCCTCTCACTGCAAAACCAGCTTACTATGTCCCACAGGAAACTGAACTCAGCAATGTCTGGGGAGGAAAACTAAAGTCACAGCCATTATTTCAGGAGTGGTGATCTGCAGCTGAAAGACTTTGAACTTCTCAAATACTCACAACTTTCCAAAGATTCTGTATAACGTGACTGAACAGCAGCAGCATTGTCACCTTGCTCTCACAAAGTACAAACCAGAAAATCAAAACTTAAGGTATAAAAAGGGACTTTGTGAACACAGACCATCTAAGATAATAACCCACTCGCTGTCTGAGAGGACAGCACCTCATGCATAGATCTTGAGGCTTTATTTACACAAATATAAAACAAACTGATTCCCCAAACCACACATTCATAGCAAGTCTTTACAACAAACACGTCCAGAGTATCGAAAAAAAAATCTACATTTCCAAATATAACCGGAATGGCAATTATTAACAATGGGTACAAAATACATCACACCCAGGCCAGCCCGTGCTGCAGGGGAACATGGGGTGTGCTCCAGCCCTCTCTGGCAGCACTCCCTCCCTCCTGCTGCACGAGGCACACGTGGCCCAGGAGCTCCAGAATGCACAGAAACACCACGTTCTTGGGCTTCCCCAGTACCAAGTCATGGGACAGGGACAGGATAAATATGGAAAACAATCATTTATTCTGAAAATAAGTGCAATCCACCTGTGACCTCCTGCTACATTATTTATTGTAACAGAAGTGGGGGTCAGGCCACTGTTACTTGCAAGCCTCCACATAACACTTTATAGTTAAGAGCTGGACATTCATACTTACTAAGTCTGAAACTGTTATAACATTTCCTAATGATTAAATAGTGAGTGCTAGTATGCATAAACCAGAAGGAATAAAACATGACACGAGTCACTTAAACTATGCAAAGTTATTTACAATCTCTGTCAACCAAACCTTTTTGGCTCTTGGAACTCTGTTCTTCAGTGGCACAACTTTTAGTCAGTTAAATGAGGAACATGTCTACCGTTTCAATGAGCAACTTGTAAGGAGTGAAAATTTAAGTATAATTTATCGGCCAACACCCAACCTCTGGAGACAAGAGTAGGACCTCTTCTGTAACATTGTAATTGCCTAATAAACCCAAAATAACCTTGTTGCTGTTCTTTGAACAACACTTCTTCACGAGTCCCTGAAGTCAGTCTGCATCCCATGCTACCAGCATGCCAGTGTCCTTTACAGGTACAGAGTGCTCCAGCCTGGTGCCCAGTGCCAGTGCCCACTGCCCAGGCTCACGTGGAGCAGCACAGAGCGATCTGCTGGACTTTGCCCAGGTCTGTTATCAGCTGCTTTATGCAATGTTTGAGCTGGGGCAGTCGAGCCAGTGGTTCTGGGGGTTCCAGCTCTCCTGTGTAATCCAGCCAACTCTCCAAAACTGCAAAGAAAACAAAACTGTCACTATTGCAGTTCTCAGCAAACAGCTCATCTGAAGTCGCAAAACAGGAATTCTTCAAATCTTTTGTGACTCTTGCTAAAAATATTGCCCATTGCTTTCTCATGTGGTTATTTGAGAAATCAGAAAACTAGGCCCCGCCCACATCAATCTTTGAAAGTAAATTTTGATATGTAACAAAATAATTCAGATGGGGGTGGGGGAAAGCTGATGCTCCCAGGAAAAAGCAGGAAAGGAAGACTCAGGACCAGGTATTGTGAAATGTGGTGCTAAACTTGTTCTGATGCGTCAATTCCAGAGCAAGGACACTGCAGCACAGGGAGTTGATACCATCAGAATGCCTTTAAGGTCAGCATTAGATGCCACCGAAGATCCTGAAAGGATAGGACTAGGGTAGTGAAAGAAATCTGTCATCAGTGCAGGTCACAAGTGGCCAAGACAGACAGAACTGGGTAACACAAAGCAGGGATGAAGTGCAGAAGCACAGAGCACACTGCTGCTCCAGGGAAATGAACTCCTGCTCTAAAGCTCCTCAGCAGGACACAAGAAGCAGAAATCCCACTGAGCAGAAGAGCTGAGGTGATGATGTTACAGGTCAATGAGGAAGGGGGTCGGGTTGAGCCACGGTGAGTTCAAGGGATGGTGACAGTATTGCACATGAGACTGAAACCCTCGAGAGGAAACGAGCTCTGCCAAGGGCAGGCACTGCTGGTTTAACCCACAGGCAGCACCTGCACTGCCCAGCAGCACATACACAAGTCCAACTTTTGGGAAACAGCTTTATTTATGAAACTGGCACTATGATTATGGGCCTGACTGACCTCCACTACCCGAAATATCCCTTTAGCTGTTCAACTTTTCAGTACCTGACAAAGAGAGGGCTCTTACTTGGCAAAGGTGGTATTGCCAACACCCCTGAAAGAAAAGCTGCTGTTGCAACCACTGCACAACCAGTGGTCAGACTCCACAATGTAAGGAAGAACAACTACCCTGGATCATTTAATGCAACGCAAAGGGTTTAGAAGTTTTCCATTACTAGGAAAACAAATCTCAAAAGACCTTTAAGTGAAGAACTTGGAAGAGACAGAGAAGGGGTAAGAGCCTTGTGCACTGCAGAGGCCACCCAGAATAGGCCAACACAGCCAGCAAGGCTCTGAGGAGCAGGGAAGTGCAGGTACACAGCAGTTTGGGGAAATGACAAAGAGTTGAAAGCACAGACTCACAGATATTCCACTAAAACATCTGATGGAACATTTTAGAGATAAGGTTATTAGAACTTCTGTGAAATTCTACTCTTAGTTTAAAAATCCACCCCCCACATCAGCAGAGTATCTATTTTTTTATAAGGAAAATACCTACCACCTCTTTGTAGGTCTGCAGAAGTAAAATTCTGGTTAACATGTTTTGAACAGGTAGCTCAGTTAAATGAAGTTTTTTTAAATAGAATAATGCTCCTTACCATCCAGCTCCTTCTCAATGAAATCCATTCTGTGTATGACTTCATCCTGCAGCGATTCCACGTGAGCTAAAAGATTGAGCTGCCACTGCAGCTGTGAGTTCACAACTCCTTCTTTGCCTTTCTCCATCAGTTTCATTTCAATAGCTTCCTCTGGAGAGACCTTCTTGGACACAGACTCTCTCACCTGGCAGAAATGCACACACAGGATTTGTTCCAGGGAACCAAACTCTCAGTCCCCCCCAGGCTGATGGCTGAATTCATCCTGGGCCAGTGCAGGGGAGACACAGATCACACAAATATTACACTGGTTTGGGCAAGAGGAGCTAAATACAGACATACTTTTACAGAACTATCCCTTGCACTTTACAAGCACCTGGTTTTCTGAAGATAACACACACATGTGTAGTTATCCCCCTGCCTGGAAGATCCTGCACTGACTCTGTGCATCCCAGGGAATGACAAAGCTGTTTTTCACCTGACAGTAATCAACTAAAGAGCAAACAATTCTGCAGTGAGAAGGCAATTTGCCTCAAGGAATATAATCTCAAATCTACTGAAACTTTCACTGAAGCATCTCCAAACAAGCATTACCACCCCTCATAAGACCTGACTACCCCATCAGCAGTGTTGATTCTACTCCCCTACTTTTTTCATCCCCCTGCTGAAAAAAGACAGGATCTAGAAAAAGGCTCTTTTAGATTGAAGAAGTAAAATATTTTCCTTTCTGGGAAACAATACCATCTTGATTGGTAGAGAAATTAAAAACAACAAATCACATCTTACATCTGCATGAAATAAAAGTTCAGCAAACCTTTAATCTAAAAAGATCAGTATTTCATAGAAACATAAAACTGTACAATAGTTTGGGCTGGAAGAGGCCTTCAAAGTTCATCCAGTCCACCCTGGCCTCTCAGCCTGGCTCCAGAGCAGAAAAGCTCCAGCCTATTTCCCAGAGGGTTTTTAATATTTCTCAGCCCACATTTCATATGAATTGGCACTAATTAATAGAAGCAGAATTTTTGCACTGGGATGTAGAAAGAAAGGCCACTTTTAGATCTGACAGAGCTCACAGTGAGAACTAAGCACCAAAAAGCTAAACCTGGAGTGCTCCAGCAGGAAGAAGATACATGACTATTCCATGGTGATCAGTCTTTTAAAAAGTCACTTCTGACTGCCACATTTTTTTTTTTTCATCTTGAAACACTGCCTGAAGAACCTGTAATTAATTTCTATTAGAAGAAATACGGGAACAAGATGGAACTAGCTAAGCTGGCCTACCAGGGTATGTGGTATCAGATGCTTGCCCTGTTGTCTCGTGGCCATTACTGGTGTTTATTTTGACATTTAGACACCAAAGTAAGCAGCAATGAACTGCCCGTGGCCCACAATGCAGGGTCCACCCTCTTCAAGTGACTCGGGGTCCAGAAGTCAACTCAGATTTTTCAATTATAATATGAAATGAAGGATTTGATCACATCTAGCATTTTAACTCTTACCAGAAACCTAACCTTAGAAGTGTAAGAAAAAAACACATTCTACTAAGAAAGGTAGAGGTTTGCACTTTGCCAGGCAAAGTTTTTTCTGCCCTTTGCAGAGAAGGCTATTTTAATACAAATACCTTCGAGTAATTGTGTTTGGATTCATTTTCCATCTTGCATATTTCTTGGTCCAGATTCCAGCCAAATCTCTCTGACAGGGCATCATCTCCATTTTCCCTTATCCTGTTTACTCCATCATCCATGGCTGATCCTCTTGTTTCCACCACCAGCCTCTGCTCTATGGCAGGGTAGTAGGCCCGAGGCTTCTGGTAACAATGTTCACTTGTAATGTAAGATTCCTCCACAGAAGGAATGGCTGAGGGTTTCTCAACTGTCCCATTCCAAGTTCTATAACTTGCTGTCTCCTCTTTGCAACAGCTTTCCTCAAAGTGAATGATGTGTTTTGTATGGATCTTTTCATCCACCGTGATGTGCTTCCATGGGTGACACCAAAGCTTTAGGTCAGGATGTTCTTTATTTCTGTTCAAACACAAAAAGTACATCATCCAATTTAAATGTCAAAGTGACTTTACTAAACTACCCTGTTACGTAAGGAAATCAAGTAAGAACATTTGAACCACTACATGTTTAAGTCATCATAACAACTGAAAAATGCCCAAGTACTCTGCAATAAGTGTCACTGACCTCAACTCTGTATCTTCCCACAATGTTCTGTCAGGTTCACTATTTTCATTTCTATAACATGGTACATAAGCCAAGTGTTGGCATTAAGAAAAAAATTGAAGAATAAGTTGCAAATAAACACATACAACTTGTCACCAATGCTGCCCTTGATAGAACATTTTGTTTTTTATTAGCAGTAGAGATTAATTTTAACTGGGATATTTTTAGTAAGGTATGGTACACCAACATGCCATTGTCCCCCCTACCTCTTCTAAGAACTCTTATTTTAGTTCTTTTCAAACTGACTAATTGATTTATTTAGCATAGCAGACGGGACAACAGTAGGTATCAGGTTACTACACAGATGTAACAAGAAAAAATTTAGGCTGAGCATTGTAACTAATGTTCTTTCACATGTGCCAGGCACCAAAACAGCAGTAAAAGGAGAGCAAAGCAGAATCACTGCAATCTTCTCTGCAGAGCAAGTCCTGACCCTAAAGCACCTGCACTGGGCTGCACAGAAAGGGGGGCTGCCCCAAAGCTCCCTTCTCTGCTTCCCTGCAAAGGTGGATGGACTTACTCCACTCAGCTGATGCAGCTGTTCCAGCTGTTCCCCAAAGCACTCACAACAGGACCAGTTCCCTTGGGCAGTAAGTGCTCTCTAACCCACCCTACAGCTGCTCAGCCCACTGCACACTGTGCCCTCCCTGCCTGGCCAAGGGAAAGCCAGGTCACCCCTCAGCAAAGCTTTCTGCTCCAGCCCCACTCACCTGCTACACCTCAACACACTACTTTGCCCTGCAAAGAGCAAGGGATAACCTTAGAGAAGGCAGACAATTGAAAAATGATGCACCAGTTACATAAGGATGAAAATTCAAATGCTAATACTTGAGCAACCTTTTAACTCCTGCCTGCAGAAGGTTCTCCCTCCCATGGCACTGCCAGTGTCACCTTGGATCCTCTGCCACCTCCTTGAAACACTGAGCAACACTCTCCTAATAATTTCAGGCAGCTGTGAAATCATCTCCTCTCTTCTAGATGGTAGATCTGCATTGACAATATAATAATTCTTTTAATTCAGCAATTTTTCAAATTATTTCTGGTTCACGTCACGATAAAGAAAACAGGGGCTGAAGCTTTTACCCAGATGATCCAAACATGACTGCACCTCACCTTTAACTAACCCAGGGCTCTCACTGACTTAAGCATGGGAGAAACAAGGAACAAACCCGTAAAAGCACCACGTGCTCACCCAGTGCTCTGTACCTCAGTACTATGTAAATCTCAATTCACAACTGGAATGTCAGAATCTGAACTCTCACTCTCTAACAAAAGGCCCAAGGAGTGGCCTTAAAATATTGATGTTCCAGTCTCCAAAAAGGAAAGAGATTACTTAAAAATCTGACCAAAGGATCCCATGATGGAAAAGCAAAACCTTGTGTTAAAATGGCCACTCTCTTGCTTTAAGCATTATTCTACTGTTTAAGCAGTTCCAGTCCTGCCAGTGGACTTCCTGCATCACCAGCATAAGGGGAAAAGGTCTAAAGACCCCTGAAAACACTAAAAACTTTGCTTTCCAAATAGCTGTTGCTGTGCAATTTATCAACTAATAAATTACAATTATGGAATTCAGTTCATTTAAAACTGCTGGGTTTGAGTTAGAAGTTTTTTTCAGTCATCGCGACCCCAAGGTGACTTTAAACAGAAAGAGATGTAGAAAGATGTAGAAAATTTGATTTTATTAAAAAATATCAAATTTTAGATAAGTAATTACATTATTTTCTTCATATACAGCTGTAATGACCTTTGCACAGAAATGAACTGCTGCAAATTGCTGAAGGTGCAACTGCTCTCCCACTGCAGCAGAGCAACACCCCACACCCTACAAAAAGATCCAATTTCTGAGGGAAAAGCTATGATTAGATGCACTGGAATGGAGAAGACCAGTGCTGTAAGAATGCTGCCACAGGTTATATGCCTATCCTCCTCTTCTTACTTAAATTTATTTAGGTGCTTCAAAAGAAGCTGTTATTAGTTTTCTCCCTCTTTTCTTCACACTTCCCCAACTCTTTTATACACATGGTCAATTTACACTGAACACACTCACACAGTTCCTGAGCAGCCAAATCCCTTTGCAAGGTCACATTAGCAATTCAAACTATGTTATAAATCCACAAAGAAGCACAAACTTCATGCTGAATGTCTGGATATTTTTCTACTTGCAGCACCACTTCCCCTGAGAACAGGGCAGACAGGACTCCAACACTTACTGCAATATGCTCATCTTCAGCTGCAGGCCATGCAGGACCTCGATGACCCTCTGCACATCCCCCAGGAGCTGGTGAGTGGCCACGATCTTCTTGGCATTCTGGTGGGAATAATTTTCTTCCAAAAATGCTAAGCCATGCATGTGACCATTACTTAGCCACTCCTTCTCATACCAGTACTTTAAGCTGGACCTCTGGCCTAAAGGGACAGTAAGGAGTGAAGTTAAAATGAAGCACTAACTATGGTATGAACATTACTGGCAGTAATTCTGATTACCTCCAAGAATTACAACAGTTATTTGTTCTTACCAACAGCACCACTAAAGGCCCTGTAACAGCAGACAAAACCCTGAAGAATGAACTTTTAAAGTAGGAAGTCAAAAACCTCTGCCTAACTGTAAAAGCTTTCAGACCCCAAATTCCACCCAAGGACATCCAGAACAGGCAGAGAACAAGCAGCTGAGGCAGAGAAAGGCACATTTCAGCAGGATATCACCCTGTCTCACCTAATTATGGTTACACCAAACTACAGTGTGAACGAAGATCTCTGCAGACAGAAAAATGCAATCAACTTCCCTTCCCAGGGGTGATATTTTTAAGCATCATACATGTATTACTACAGTCACTCAAAAGTGCATTTTAAAGGAATCAGCGATGAGGTTCTGATGGAGAACTTGCCTAAATCAGGCTACTAATAATGGTAATTCCAGCTTAAGAGGTTGAATACCAACAACAGCTAAAATGAAATTATGTTAAATGTGATAGTTGCATCAGTAAATGTAACTTAAGCTGACAAAAAATGGTATTAGCAGGAAAGAAGAACTGCAGATGCTTGCAAACACTGGAACCACACTGGAGACATTCCTGACACACTTGCATTACCCCCCCCTCAGTTATTTCTGCAATGGAGAAGCTGCCATCAGTGTCAGAAACAAAGTTCAGCACACAAGAATAAAGTGGTTATTTTTAACACTTCATGGTCACCTGAAGAACTGAGGTGATTGTACCCCGAGGTAAAAATGCTCCCTTTTGAGGTGTATAAGCATAAGAGAAGACACCAAACAATATCCACAAGGTATGGCTTGAATGAATCAGTCACATCATAAGCATCTTGGTAATACTTAAACAAGGACAAATGTTAACAAATGTCTTAAAAATCCTACTTGACTCAAAGAGAATGAGTAAAATAGCAGTTAGGACAGATTTTAGACAAAATTACACTATATTTGCTTTTATTTCCAGTAGAACAAAAGGTGCTGTAACAAGTCTCAGCAGTTTAGACTGGGGAAAGCTCCTAAATAAGATTTCACTGAATGACCAGGCCCAGTTTTTAAAGCCCTTTCTTTGCAGATTCATACAGGCTATTAATTCATTTCAAGCCAAAAGCAGTCACTGACATTAAAAAGCCATCTTTGCAGTCAAGAAGTTGGACGTGTTTTCCTTTTTGAAGACAGAGGCAAAAATTAGTCCCCCCCCCAATGTAAATTTTAGAATCCTCAAAGGAATAGTTAATGATTAATTAAGCTGTAATCAGTTTTTGCACAAAAGCATTCTGATGTTTAAGTGTGATGACACAACTTCAGTTTGCATGTGCACTTTAGTTACCTTTAACACTACCTTCAACTGACACAAAACACCTTGAAAACAGAGGGTTAAAATCCTAGAAGCAAGATACAGTAAGAGGCCCTTAAATACACTGTCATCTGTGTAGTAAAATAGCTTAGATTTTAAGTGTAGCGTGTCTTTCTTGCTGTGAGTACAAACAACATCAGTAAACCAACTACACAAATCCATGAATTAAGGTACAAGAGAGTTGCTAGCTTTCAAAAAAAAGCTGAGATAACAATCTAAACATGTATATAAAAGAGGTCTTTTCAACAGACCAACAGAGATCCATTTTCTTGCTATTCATAAACATGGACTCGAGCATGAGGCATCAAGGCTTTGTAATCAGAAAATATTCATCTAAATGTAATTTCACCTGCTGTGTAAGATGGACCAAGATATTTAAAAATAAAGTTAGGAGTAGAGAACATATTGCTTAATGTGTTACCCAAGATAAAGTGACAGCTGTGGAGCCTTGTGCTGACTGATTTTAGAGAATGCAGAAGCCTGGCCTTGCTGGGGCAGAGCTGCAGCCACATCCCCCCAGATGTGCCCAGGGGAGGCTTTGTTTGAGCTTCCTGAGGGCTTTACACTCAGCCAGTACAGTCCTTACTGCAGCAAGTATGTGACAGATGGTCATCACAGGGCAAACATTCCTTCCCATCCTGTGCAGCTCAAATCCCACAATGCTGACTCATGGCACTCACTTCAATTAAACTTTCTGTAACTCAACATTACCTATAGTGACAGACACAGCTGGGGGAAAAAAGTAGTTTAATCTTTGAGATACATATATAAAAACTAGCAAATGTACTACATATGCAAGAAGGGTTTGTAACCTTAAATTTCTGTACCTGGAGGATCTTGGCAGATATAGCAGGTGTATTTCTCAGGTACATTATCTTCCAGTAAGCCCATACAGACTCCATGCTGCCAGCACAGACACTCTTCACACTGTTCAAAGTCAACAAGTGCATGTTAACAGAAATGAAGGCTGCAGGAGCTCAACACTTCAATTACAGACACAGCATACACACATTTTAAGACAAAAAGGTGTATTAATACCCACACCCCGCCTTCCACCAACAAGCAAATATATTAAAATAATCAGACTACAATAAAATCTGAATCCTTCCCACACATTTTGCATGTGTATTTCTGAGGAATGGCAATTAAAAAGTGGAAGCAGAGATCCTGAAAGGTGCAAAAGTGTTCCCTTTGGAAATGCAAATCTTCACAAGATGTATGTGCACATAACCAGGAGAGCAAACAGCTTTCTTCAGCAAAACAGATCCATTTTTCTGAACTGAAAAGCTTCCCCCTCAAACAGAAAACCACATGCAATTACCAACCCCCAGATATATTTGTCACACAGGACTAGCCAATATTATGCTTTACTGATTCTTGTATCTCTTAACATTTTATCCATTTCAAGGCTGGCTCTACTAAAACCAACCTGCAGATGCAGCTGTACCAGCTTTAAAAGCTTCTGACATCCTGCCAAGGGGGGCAATTATACTGGAGAGACTGGATACAGTTTGGATCTATTTAGCAGAGTTACACTATTTAAAATGCAATCACTGTCCTTAAACAGTTCTAGAGCAGAGAAAAACCCCTATATTTACATGTTCTGTTTCTGTCATTTTCTCCCCCTGCTCATATTTTAACAAGAAATGAAACCAGC
Organism: Calyptomena viridis; assembly: GCA_013390005.1. Classification (NCBI taxonomy): domain Eukaryota; kingdom Metazoa; phylum Chordata; class Aves; order Passeriformes; family Eurylaimidae; genus Calyptomena; species Calyptomena viridis. The sequence continues at coordinate 104,534 of WEIV01031042.1, forward strand.
TGTAGCCTACAGATCACTGGAACATGGAACAAATCCCCACACAACTAAGTCAATCTTTATTTCAAACTCTGTCAGTTCAGAGTGACTATTTTCCCAAGCAGCAAGACAAGATCATCCCCTCTATGTCCTAGAGCAAAAGTCAAAAGTGTAATCAGGGATCCTGTCAGTGTTGGAGCAGGATTTCAGTGTGAGCTAAAACACACCCAACAGCAACTGCAAACAATCTCAGATGCTGCTCTTCACTGACCTACAAAAATGCCAACTTGCTCAACATCTCATCTGTGTTCAACACCACTTTTATTAATGCTCTTTTCATCTGCTGCCCTTCAGACTAAGAGGGACAGAGACACAACCAGATGTGAACACTTCACTGCATTAACTGAGTGTCTAGGTGGGGAGGAAACAGAAGCCCTGGGAAGAGAATGTAAAAGGTTAGAGACAAACAGGTTTCTGGAGGATGGGACCAAAAATGTTTTGTCTTGAAAAATGGGTAAATAGTCCTAAAGCAATAAGGAGATATTTTCAGAAAAGGCAGAGAGACACCATCCTCCTTTCACAAAGGTGATTATCAGAGCCAGAAAAAGGTGTTCTGAAACAAAGAAAACAGATTAAGAAAAACAGACTGTGTGCTAAAAATAAGAAGGGAGCTCCTGGATCTACTTCCACCTGCATCCTATAAATCATGTCACATAGCACAGGGCTGCACTCAGTGATTTTCCAGGCAATTCTGCCCAGATCTGTAGAAAAAGCATCCAAACTTGTTTTATTTTATTCAACTGATATTTAAATATCTACCCCATGAGGGCACAGGTCCATCCTTTTACCTGCAGGTTCTGTTGCACAACATGGCCAGGTTACAGGTTCCTGCTTGCACATGTGCTACAGGCAGCTACCCCTGCCCAGGCAGGGCCAGGGAGGTTCAAAGCACTCCAAGAAAAAACATGCAAAGTTGTGCAAAAATATTTAAATCGAAATTTAAGGAACAACAGAAATAATTGAACACAAAGGATGTGTATTTAAAGCAGCTTTTCATCTTCCAGAACAAAATATCCCGAGTCCATTTCCATCCATCACCTCTGAGGTCACCAAATCCAGCCCTGGAATGTCTGCATCATACACAAATACACCAATGTTTAGGTGTAAAAACCAAAAAGAAGGGACAATGACTGTCTGGACTGTTTGTTTTTTATGTTTGCCATAAAAAGGGAATGCTGTGTCTCCCAAAGGAGAACAGGGCAATGCTCCCAGCTGCTCAACACAGGCTCCATAAACAAAATCTAGGAATGTCCTTGCAGAGTTACAGAGACTGGGACAAACCAGCACTGACCAACAACAGTGGGTTTTATACTTCTTTTTTCAGACTTCTAACTGAAGCAGGTACTTCTACAAATGCAAACCCAGATTTCTGCACCCTGGTGCAATAAATAACATTCTTAATGCACAAATTGCTCAAGACAACCAATTTAAGGCAAGTTCTGGATAAAGAAAGTTTTTTATAAAATCTCTAAGGTAAATTTAGGGGGGATGTGTGTTACTAGTTTAAATTCCTGAACAGAACCGACTCCCTTTTTAACTGTATGAGTTTCATCAAAACTTAATAAACCCCAACTTTTCAGGGAAAAGAAAGGTGCTGCTTGTGTTTAAAAGTAACGTTTTCCCTCATTATTTCTAAATTTGGCACATTCATGGAAATGAGAGGAGGGGATACACATATCCTGGGAGGAACAGGCACGAATAAACTGCCCTGACTGCTCATTCTGACAGCAGGTCCAGGCAGGTGGGTACACAGCCTGATCCTGCAGGTACCAGCTCACTTCAATCACAATAATAAAGCAGGGGCAAAATAAACACCCCAAGGGAGAAAAGTGCAAAGAATGACAATATTCTTCTAAAACCCCATACCCTAAGCAAAATGGTCCTTTCTTTCTGAAGATAAATCTAATTCCAAGTTCCTTAGGGCAGACAGCTCTGAATTCCTTTTCCAAAGATTTCTGACAATTGAAGTGTGAGTAGGAAATAAGGAAGAAATCTTTCCTAATTATAAAGTTATGACAACTGCCCCAGATTCTCCTCTGTAACACCAAAGGGAAGTGTCAATCTTGGCACTGCACCTCTGAAAAGCTGAAAATAGGTTCCCCTTGTGATAATTCCACAGTTGTGTAACAGAGCAGCTTTGCTTTGTATTAATGCTCTGTTCTGAAGGAGTGAACTCAGCCATTTCTACATCAACAGACAACCAGACTGTTCAAAACATTTTCCCAAAAATAAAGGCTGACAGAAAGCTGTGGAGAGCACAGCATTTGGTTCCTTAAGCAAGACACCTGCCTCCCCTCCCACCCCCATCTCACTCCAACAAAATCCTGTTACCAGCTCCTTGTTTCCCAACTCCCATTGCCTCAATCCCCATGACAATGCAGGTACTCACCACGCTGTTGATCTGCACCTCTTTTCCAGAGGCAATAACCTGCTCCCCCAGGCAATTCCTTCATAAACAGCTGAAGCATCTAAAACTTTGCAATATGCTCAAAACCACTCCCAACCAAACTAGTTCAACCTAGAAAGCCAATGTCAGAGCAGCCCACGAAATGTTCCAGGAAAGCCATCCCTAGGCTGTGTCCTGAGCCAGCTGACAGCTCCCTACATTCTGCAATCCTAATCTAGTGTTCCACTTATTTTTGCCAGAAAATCATACTCCAGACTGTTATTCAGCACTGTGACTCCTCTTCCTCCTGCACACTCAGGAGCCATTTGCTCCAGTGTGTCCATCACTGCCCCCTTCCCTACCAGTGCCCAAGGCACCTCTTCCCTGCACTGTCAGGATCCAACACTCACACGAGGTGTGAACTCAACACTAAGAGAAGAAACATCCTACCTACCTTCCTCAGCAAAGCCCCAAGAAATAGCATGGAAGGGCACAGAAAAACACCCAGGGAGGTCAGCCCTTACATTCCACCATTAAGAACAAACATCAAACTGAGCTGCATTAGCCAGCACTGCTAATTTTTTTTTTTTAAACTAGGCTGTTGATGTTCAGGGAGAAAAAGGTGTTTCTACTGTTCTGTTGCAGAAGTCAAGAATTCTTCACACTGCAATTTAAACAGTGCTTCCCCTCTTCACCTTTGCTTGAATGGAGGGGAAAACCTTCTGAGTCCACCAAAGAATCAGCAGTGGCTGTGAAGCTCAGCTTGTCTTGCCTCCTACTTCCAAACAGCAGAAGAGAAATGCAGGAACATGGCAGGAACCATACCAGTAAGGAGTCCTCTAAAGTTTATTTCAAACCTCACAAAAATTAGCAACAATGCCTGGGAAAGTGAATTCAAAAGCTGCAGATGAGGGGTGAGGTTCACGTGGCAGAAGAGTATTTCTGAAGTCACTGTCATGCCATATCCTTTCACAAATAAAACCTTCAAAGAATGCAACAATCACCTGAAAAGCTACACTGCTGACACTCTGAACTGGAGGTCCTTAATAAGACAAAGGTGATCTAGATAGGAAGCCTCTTAAAACAACCCCAAAAGACAAATAAAACCCCAACTAATTTCTTCAGAAAACTCACTTCTTTAGAACGGCAACTACAAAAAGTTCACCATGTTGGTTCAAAAGCACCACACGCTTAAGCCCCTGCATATGCTGCTTCTAAAACTTAAGGGGAATTAATTACCAACATGGACCAGCTCATGTAAGAAGCAGCAGCAAAATTAATTAGAGCAAAGAATGATGAAGAAGGTGAATTGATCTGGTTTGACTTCACTATTTGTAACTAATAGGAACTGGATGGTTCAGAGCAGCTGTGCAAGGGAGTGATTTCCTGACAATTTACAAACATCTCAAAGTAAAAGTAAATAGGCAGGGCACTTCCAAAGAGGTTTTTATCCACAGTTTTAAGCAGAAGAGATTAGAGAAGCTGCTCTGAATTTGCTGTGAAGCTGGTTCAAAAAGAGCACGTATGTGTGGACAGATGGCTTTCTGCAGAGCAGGAACTTAGGATTTGCAAACTACTGCAGAGTGGACAAATGCAGCTTTGCTTCAAAACAAACACTCAAGTAATAAATATTTTATTTTGACTTGAGTGTTTGAAAAAGATAAAAAGGAAAAAAAAAGCTTTTCCGCTGACACCTTCCAGTGCGTTCACTGAAATGTGCATTTACCCCCCACTCCATACCTGAATCATGAAGTCATTCTCTTCTTTTACTTCACAAACACAGCGAACAATCTCAAAATCACTTTCTTCAACTTCTTCATCAGGGTTGGTGGTTACATCCACATCCTGACTGCAGTCATCATCACTCCAAAGCAAGCTATCCATAGATGACTCACTCAGGGTGTCATCCTCTGTACAAGAAGTATTTATATGAAAACCTGAGTGATTACAAAAAAGGTCAAACAACCCTCAAGATCTCATCCCAAGTATGCAGACAGACATTCCTAAAAGCATGAGTTCACACTGTCATTTAAAGAAGATCACAATTGAACAGTTTAATGAGGTTTCATATTCTCATTAATAGCTCCTTCAAAATATTCCAACTTAATATCTTGTCATTAAAACTGTACTCTCAGCATACAGTGTCTCAAATTGAAGGCACAAAGTCTCTTTAGACAAGTACAATAAACAAAACCAGGTCTGTACAGCCAGAAAGGATTCATACTAGTTGCTGCAATTTGTACAGAATTGTGACTTGGCACTTTTAGTGTAGAGCTCCCAAAAAGAGGTAAGAGGGTCCTGTTTTACGTACCATTCAATCTCACAAAGTGATGTCCCCATGACAGAAACAGAGTCCAACACAGAATTTAATCCTGCTTCTTTTGGAGAAACATCTGTTCTCAAATTAAAGGGGCTGAGAACTCAATACCACAGTTTATTTTCCTGCTTAGAAGTTTTATTCCCCCTCTGAGCTAGGACACACTCCCCCAAGTACTGTGCAGTGACAGGGTGGGCACACTGCACTTGCATGTTACACCAGAGTTTCACTGTACTCACACCACACCTTGTCTATCTGGGCACAGCTTTCGTTGTTGGCACAACTTCTGCAGATGCAAAAAGCAGCAAACTAATTGTGAAAAGGATGAAAAAGAACCACTTCCAGTATTTTCCACCACTTTCAATGTCTATGAACTGATCAAAAGAAGTCTGACCAACTGATGGCCAAGTTACTAAACTGTTCTGTGGTTGACATACTCCACAAACACAACTGCTCAGATCTGCAGAACATGTTTCAAGACCCACCATCTGCACTTCAGTAAGTTTTTACTGTTTCCTGTTCTGCCTATATAGTGGAATTAACTAAAGTTAATTTTTACTTTTGGCTAATGCCAAACAATGAAAGTAGTATGCAAAAAAAAAAATCAAATAGTCCTCAAGAGTGCAGCCATACCATAAGGAATTTAAGATTCTTGTATCTAATCAAGCTGTCATAGATTTTCTATTTCCTTCAAATTTGTGAGCTTTAAGAACAAGAGGAAGAACAAAATGTTTTGTTGTCTTTTTTATTGTACCAGCTTGTGACAGTAAGTTGCAATATGAATCAAAATATTAGGAATTATGAAAGCTGGAACACAGCAGCCACACTTTTATGAGTTCTGTGTAGGAAGTACTGTGAAGACACCAACAAATAACTACTCAAACAGCTACTCAAGAACTTCTCACTGTGAAGCTCAGAAAGTCATTAAAACCTCTTATCATACTGTATCTGTACAACTACACAACACCACACCCAGAGGTCTCTCAAACACAGCAAATACTGCAGCAAGCCTGCACAGCACCTATTTTTAACTCTGAAGCAGTTCTTACTCTGCAAAAATCTTTGGAAACATGAAAAATTTAATTATGAAGTTTGAACAAGGTTATTTTAGAATAAGTAAGGTGCTGCAAAAAAAATGCAAAATGAGTTTGATTTCTAAAATAAGGGCAACGGTCTTAAAGTGTATATGAAGGTAAAGTCAAACCAAAAAGCAGCAACATCAAGCTCTGACAACCAGGGGCAAGGAAACACACAGTGCTGTGTAAGAACAGACAAATTTACAACAGGAGGACTAGTTTTCAAGTATGTTAGTGCAGCTCACATATTTCCTGGTAATGAAAGGCAGAACCAGCAAGTCACAGAGGAGTCATCTCACCATTTGCTTTTGATTTTCCCCTGTGCTGTCCAGGATCAGTGCAGTGCAGAGGTGTGCTCGGGTGGGCAGATGATTTATTTGAAGAAACAGATTTTGTGACAGCTGATTTCTCAGGAGAAAGCTCCTGTGACATATCTGTGTTTTCCCCAACGCCAGAATACCCTGTGAAATGGTAAGAAATGTTGTCATTAGAAATGTGTGGTCAAGCCAAGGTGACAGAACAGTCCTGTGCATGCCCACAGCAGGTACATGAACTCCCTGAGCCAGGCCCCACTCCATGTGCTGCAGAAAGCTGTGCAAGCTTTCTAGGGGCAAGGAAATCACAGTCTGGAACAAAATTGTATGCTGCTCAGTCACTGCTCACTGCTGACAGAAGCAAGAAAGGTTGAAGTGACCAGTCTGTCCAGCCCAACTATTCTTCAGGGTGAGTAGGTGCCCAAATGCTTTTGCTCTACAGGCACCTCCACTCCAGCTCTGCAGGCTGCAGACCCCTCACATCCCACACAGGCCACACACAGTCCCTCATCTCACTGCAAAGGGCACACAAAGTGCTCTTGCTTTCCTACTCCTTGGATGGATCAGGATGCACAGGTGGAAGAGCCTGGATGAGGGATGTGGAGAACACACCCTGAACGGCTCCTCTGTGAGGTGACCATGTGTCAGGGCCTACACTGGATGTAAATCAAGGCTGGCTGCAGTTACAAGCAGCATCCTCCAGTTATCTGGAGAAAATCCACAGTTCCTGGACTGAATAACCATAAGGGCAACATCAAAAAAAGGCAAGCAATGCCTTAAAACCCAAGGGTAGACTGATGAGCAGCTCAAGGGTACTATTTGTCCATAAATTTACAAATTATATTTTGCAGATTATCGTTATATTTGAGAGTACCATATCATCAGAAACTCATTATTTGTTTCAGAGAATCATTTGACTGAGTCAGTTGGCCTGTGGCTCTTCCCATCCACTCTGGATAGTTTGCCCTATTTCTCCATGGCAGCAAACACAAACGTAAGGTATTTTCTTTCCATCTCAGAAACTCCTCCCTGGTGAGATCCAGTTTCACCAGTTCCACATGCAGACTCAAGTGTCTAGTGATCCCCAGACATCCACCAATGGCACACACTTGACCATTAAATGTTTCACCAAGGAAATCCTTTGCAATCACCTCTATTTCGAGCACTGAAGGATCCATTGCCACCAGCACCCAGGTCCACACAGGGAGCTCAAAGCCTGAAGTGGCCCAAGGGATGCATTTCCAGGCCTCTGGAGATGCAGCCAACAGAGAAGATCCACTGCTACTACAGCAGTGCAACAGCACATGAAGAGACATGACAGAGGGACACAGATCGACTACAGATTTTAAATCAGCATTTTACTTAGTCTCTCCAGAAGAGAAATCTTCCCTCTAAGAAAAACTTGTTACAGCCTAAATTTCTAAGAGGGCTCATTGTCACAGCCTCTGGAATCCCACCCTAAGTGAAGGTGTTAGAAATAAGGTTAACAACAGAAAAAAGAGGACTCGGTGTTTCCAAACCCCACCATTCATACAGGAGCCCCAGAACTAACTCATGTAACTGAGATTATCCTGGACACAAAATCAAGGGGATCTGCACCTTCTTAACTGGGCAAAGCTTGCACAGAAACACTCTTGCTCAGGGAAAGTCAGACTTCAAGACTGATATATCCATTTAGGAGTGACATTTATTGTGTGCCATTACAAGCTGCCACCCAGCATTAACAATAAAGCTTGACCAGGAAATAAATTATCTTGCCAATCACAATTTAAAATTAACCAGTTAATAAAATCCAAGCTAAGAGATGATTGCTGAACTGCAATGCTTGCTCTTAAGTGAGCTAAACAAAACAAAACAATAGAGCCATCTTCACCCACAGAATAAAAATGAGTTTTACCAGGCTTAGATCTCTTTTTCTTTTTTTTCTTTTTCTTTGACTTGGATCTTTCATAGTCTTTGGATTTTCTTTCTTTGTTCTTCTCATGTTCTTTAACACCTGAAATTAGACAGTATTCCAAATTAGTTTTTAAATATATATACATTTATTCTACTTATCAATTTTCTTAAAGACTGCCATGATTTCTTTGGATAATCAAGGCCAGTTCACTGCAAAAAAAACAAGAATATTTATTTGTAAGAACCCCCAGCTCTCAATTGGAATGGTCTATTTTAAAGTCCCAATTTGATCATCCCCTAAAAGATTATCATGTGGGAGAAATCAACTGTACAGCAGTGCCTATTTACTATTTACGTGCTTCAGAGATAAAAAGACTGAGGGATTTGTTACATCCACTTTCTAAATGATTATGGCTGAACATTTCAGTGGCACTGTGGCAGAAGCTTGATAAGAACAAAACCCCAACCCTCCACATTTCAGTTCAGTTCCCCAGTCAAATATTTTATTTTCATTGAAAAAGGAGTAATAACTGGTTCACCTGGCTTTAACTGCTATTCTCTCAACATCTATTCTCCACTATTTTTATGGGATTAAAAACCCCTCACAATTTCTGAGTGGCCATCAAGCCCATCCTCCAGGCACGATTCCAGTGTGACTGTTGTGAGGCCACGTGCACAAATCCCTGCTTTCCACATCCCAGTGTTTGGTTACAACTCCTGTCTTTCAGATTCAGGTCTCTGCAGCAGAATCTCCAGATACTTCCCCAGTTCCTCAAGTAAACTACCCTGACTCAGCCATAGTGCAATCAACACCTCTCATGGAAGGGTGCCCTGCTCTCAGAGGCTCCAGCTCAGAATCCCACCTCAGTTTCTCATGATGGGTATCACAATAAGCACATAAAGACATTACACTGCCAGCAATCTTCTCCAACCACTGAAAACCCTGGCAGTGTATTACACCAACCTCTCCCATACATGCCAACAGTCAACTCCCCAATTCCCTGGCTGGGTATTTATGGCACAACAGCTGAGGAACTGCAGATCTGGGTCATGTTTTATCAGCTGTGATGCAGGAGACATGGAGTCTTTAGCTCTGCCCCTCCCCATCCTCTTAGTCCTTGAACATCTCCTGCTACTCTGGCCCCCTTGTGCCCCTCCTGTCCTCCAAAGGCTGCCAGCACAGCAGCCATCCCCACCCCCTCCAGGGCTGCTGAGGGGGGGCTACAAAAAAAAAACCAAACAAAAAAGAAAAAGGACTGACACTTAAACGTGAACCAACTTCCCTTTTACTTTCCTCTGTCCTCATCTCCTGTTCCAATAGTCAGGATCCTCTGAGTACCATTCCCTTCTCCTTGCTCACAGGGATGCAAGGAAGTTTGGCTGCTATTCTTCCAGAAGGGCAAAGAGAATAACTGAGCTCAGAGGTAGGAAAAATTTGTTTCTTTTAATTTTGGTACTAATTAAAATAAAATTCACATGGGTCAGATTGCTGGATTTAAGATATCCAAGAGCACAGAGTAAGCTGCTTCAGTCACTATTAATATATCCATAATAAATATGACTGAGATTGACACTTTGTTCCACGCTTTTTCCCCTTGAGCCAGTGTATCTTAAAATCTGAAAAAACATTTAAGTATTTGCAAATTTCTGTGTACAGCTATCTTCTGAACTGCACACCATAGTTAATGCATGTTTCCTGAAAACAAATCTGCAAAGAACAAGTATTCAAGAATTCTACCAGGGTCTTGCAGAAATCACATACTGAAGCATCTTGTTGTCTCAAGCTGTTTCTAGCAAACACTCTGAAGTGTAACGAATTCTTACTGACACAAAACCAGAAAAGGTTAGGAGCATCCTCACAGACTCATGTGATCAATCAAAAGATAAACTGCCTTGTATAATCCTAAAAATTAAGCACAAAACAACTACGTTTTTAAAAGCTTTGGTGTTTTGAGGTTTATTTGCAAAAACATAAAAGACTTCAACTTCCTTGAACAGCAGAGACTCATGAGGACCAGGATGAGTACTCATCATCCTTCACCATGTGAAAGTTCATTCTAAACTTTAAATGCCACACTCTCAAGTAAGACACGTCCCACTGAGTCAGAACAGTGAGGAGACAGTGCTGGATCTCATTCACAGCCTCTTAGAGGAGAGGGCACCAAAGGATGCCCAGGAACAACAGGGGTGCTAACCACTGCTGGGATCAACAGAACACAGGCAGGCAGCTCAGGTGATGGTCTCCAGGGCACAGAGAACAGTCTGAGCTCAGATTTTATTTGTGTGACTCAAGTTCTCAGCAGTTACCTGAAGTGGTGATGTAGTAAATCTAGAAGTATGCTGGAAATTACTTGTTATTTATATAAAGTATTTAAATACACATATGGTTTCTGTGCCTGTGTATACACACATCCCCCATCCACTGGCTGTTACCCACCTATATTACAGTAGATTTCAGTGTAAACAGGGTTTACACTATAACACTGAACAGTCCAAGTCATGAAGTTCTTCAGGGATGTCTAGCAGCAAGTGCTGACTAGCAGAAATAGTCAAATGCTATTAAACCCCCCTCCTCAGGTCATCATGCCCCATGCCCACCCCCATCCCCCCCTTTTAACTTTAGGCATTTCAAGAAGTACAGTATTACTTAATTCTGTTGAATTCTTGGTTGTTTAAAGCATTAAATACTTTAAGATCCATGTATCACACAACAAAATAAGCAATAACCTTTTCATGCCCTTTAATACTTCAGTACTTTTTACATCTTCAGTACCACCCACTGACTGGGAAGGATAAACCCCAATGCAGACAGCAAGGAAACTTACCAGATGCCAGTGACAAAGCACTGCTTACATTTCACACTGTCCATGTGTACCACCCCCCATGCACACGAAGGTGCTGTCAGCACTGAGTGCCTTGCCCCGTTGCCAAGGTCAGTGTGCAGCCAAAGCCCAGCCGTACCATGTTGCACTCTGGCTCTGTCCCGAGGCCTCCGCAGTGCTCTCGCTATGTGGGTCCTGGTTTGGCCTCTAACACAATGTCGGTGACTATTTAATGCACTTACAGGAGTTGAAGTTCTTCTCTTTTCTAGTTTTTCATCTCTATATGGGGTACTCCTTAGGGCTATGTGTAGAGGAGCATCTACAAAGAGAACAAAGACCAAGTCCAAGCTTTAAATACTTTCCAAAGTCAGTCCACTTGAGCAGCAGCAGCTGTGGCAGTGCATGTGGAGCCCTCCTGATCAGACACTGCCCAGCTCAGCCCTAGCTCTGACTGAAAGGCTAAAACCTGCAATGCTTTGGTTGGGTTTGTTGATGGTTTTTTTCCTTCAACAAGAAATAGTGGATGCATAATCCATTCCAGAAATACTGAGACTTTGAAGGAAAATGGAAAGAGAAGCAGTTCAATTTGGCAGAGATACAGATCAGGTAATTTTTATTAGTTTCTCCAAGAGAAAAGGTGCCCTGTTGGTTTAATTAGGGGAACCCCAGCCTGTCCTCAGAAGTGTGTTTGTAAGGAGGCACACAGAAGTGGTGTAAAGCAGCTCTGCATGGATAAGGAAGATCAGTTTTTTAATACATACCACTGAAACAACAGAGTTTCAACAGAGGGAGAGGTAAGAATTCAGAATCACTATCTAAAGCTCATAAAAAGCATGAGATACAGAAATGGCTTCACCTGAGATTCCTTTTATTGTTTAAGTCCAGTCAGTTTCATTCTCCTCACTACAGCAGCAACTCCTACCAGGAGATTCCTGGACATGGAAAAAGAGCAGTGAAGCTGGTAAGAGCTAAGGCTGCAAGGCAGGGAGCACAGCAGACTAAACCAGACCAGTACACAGACATTTTGGAGTAAGACATCAAGTATCTTGAGCAATAAGACCCAGTAGCCAAGGTGACAGCTTGCTGACTTTCATCAAGAACAGCCAATTCTATCAGCAGCAGCATCTCAGAAGTTCAGTGATGTGTAAGGTATCTGCCTTTTTGTCTGAAGATTAACACGCCACCTGGACACCTCTAATTAAATAATTCTGAGCAGAACCTGAAAGTGACCAAAAGCAGAAGGGAAAAAAGAGTCCTAGAGAACATACTTAGGAGAAGAAATGGTATCAAGCACCCTGCCCTGATGAACATTTCAAGTTGAAGCAATAACAAGGCACACTGCAGAGCTTTCAAAATCAAGTGGATCTCTTCAGGCAAAAGAAGCTCCAAGATGCAGAAATCAGATGACACTTCCCTGGCCCTCTCACTCTGAAGTTGCACTAGAACTTAAAGGAAGCAAGAAAAAAGAAGAGAAGCCATTCATAACTATTTCTGTAACCAAACTGCTATCTGCCCTGGTGCTTTACAGCAGCCACAAAAAACAGACATTAAACCTCCAATTTCCACACAAGACTCTCTAAAAGGTTTTGTTCAGTGAAGCAACTCATTGCTGCCTTTTGCTGGGCAATTATCTGCCTCAACAGCTGCAAGGCTGCAGAAAGTACCAGGTTTTGTCCAGGAAGAATTACCAAAACCAGAAGATACTCCTAGATAAGACATGGATGTACACACAGTACATGGATGACCTTCCATTTACAACAGGACTCATTTCTCTTGCAGGAATATGTATAAAGAGGTTTTGTGGTGGTGTTTTTTTTTTTGTTGTGGTTTTGGGTGCTATTTTGCTTGCTTGTTTGTTTCTAAGCTGGGTCTATTTTTGTAAGACTTCCTGCTAACAGAATTTGCTCCTCTGGATGCTTGCATGACAAGGGTTGAACAAGACACCACCAGTTCAGACAGACAAAACTTTTTCCCATGGTTACACAGTAGCTGAGAAGTAAGATTAAGGTACTTGATAATCTCTTTGGGAACACCAGTGCCCTAACAAACTTTCTGAAATGTAAACGGATTGTTGCAGAACAGGGTCAGAAGTCACCTAAATAAGCCCTTCTCCAGCTTTCCTGATTGTCCACCACTCTGCAGTAACTTACAAAAACATTTACAGAACATCATCTCAGAGAAACCCATGATTACAATACAAAAATCCACACAAACCAGACAACTTTAATTTAGGCCTCCTAATTTTCCCTGCTTCCAACAGCTCGAACGTTATTTCATGACATTGAGTTAAGAACCCCATGGCCACCTTGATCCCACCAGTCTCTGAAAGAGCACAAGGCACTCTGTGGGCTGAGATCAGTGCACACAGGCTCTTGGGGGAACAAAATTCTATTTCATGTCCATTAGGGTTTCTTCAGCTTTGTGAAACTAAATTTTAAGGAGACTTTTGCCAAGAACATGTCCTGTCTTTTATGACACATAGGTTAATACAATCCTGTAAAATACTTCAGCTACCTGTAACACTGTCCTGGGGGAAGTCAGGGTACACTATCATACACCTGGACGTATTTTTCTTCAATAACTGACACAAACATGGTAAGTTTTGTTCATTGAGAGAAAAGTTTAGAGGGTCTACAAGACCTTTGAGCACTCTGAAATATATTTTATGAGTTGCTATTAAATTTGAGAAGATGAGATTTAAAAACCCTAGAAAGCTATGCTAAACTTTTGGGACAGCAAACATTAAAACTGATGCCATGGAGATGCAAACCTGCAAACCTTCCACACTCAAGTCTTTTTTCCTCTCCATTTGCAAGTATACTTCAGACAGGCCAATTTGTACAATTATCCCCCAAAGAACAAAGAGCAATTATTCATAACCACCACAACCCTGTATTTAGGCACATGGCTTTCAAACCTGCCCATTCCCCCATGCAGACTTTGTGCAGCAGCACCACCTGCAGACTGTGCCACCTGCTGCCATGTCTGGACTCCAAGCCAACCTTCCCTCTCCAGGTTTCCTGTTCCTCTGCCTCCAGCCAGGCACAAGACAACTCCACACTCCCGGTGACTCCCATCAGGAGTGCACAGGAGATCCCATGTGTTTCCTAAAGCTGTCCCTGCAGGCCCCAGGGAGACACCTGCACCTCTGTCCCACCGCAGGGGATCACAAAAGGCACAAAAAGCCTCCTGATATCCTGGGCAGTGACACCTTCATTGTTCTTGAACAGTGACATCGTGATTAAACATCAGAGCTGATTAATTTCTGGATCAGATGACACTAAATACCATGAACAGGAGGAATGTTCACAAGATACTGGAGATGAAGAGGCTCGTTGATTAACTGCCCTGAGCCCTCTCCCATGGAGCTGCCCCAGAACTGCCTCCCCTAAGCCTTGGGGCAGACCTAGAGCTGACCCACAAGCACTGAAGGGTCTTAGAAACAAATACAGAGATGTGACACCACCTCAGTGATGCCCAAACCACAAGGACAGAGCTTCAGAGAACTTACACCTCAGCACATCGAGGTGCCCTTTCTGTGCCCTGGAACACTGTTGTCAGACCCCAGGGAAGGCAACTCAGCATTCATGGAGCAAAGACATTCCCAAGGGTTGTGAATCAGACAGTATTCACCATCCACAGCTGGGAGATCCTTGCTGAGAATATCCAGTGATATTTGCAAAAACTTGAAGACTGTGTATCATCCTGACTTACAGCCATCCCCAACGTATTGCCAAGGTAAGCCAAAAACCACCTGCAATTCTGCAGAACAAGGAGGGTGTTACTGCAGATCCTCACCTGCTGCCAGGAGAATCCCAGTGTTTGTAGGTCACAAAGAGGCAACTGTCAGCCAGAATCCAGAGGCAAATCCCCCAAAGGATCAACCTGACAATCCCTACACCACAGGCCAGGGGTTCCCCTGTGAACAGCTACCAGTAACAACCAGAATGCCTGAGATGTTGAAGATGCCAAAGCAAGTTTGCTGACCCCATCCATGCCCCATTCAATCTCATCAGTAACACCAGGAAGGATAAAAGTCCCCTTTTCTTTACATGCATTCATGTAAAGAACTCATGCATGAAGTCATCTATGCACTAACAGGACATACTGTCATTAACTTTGAGTGGACAGAATTTTCTAACGACAAAGTTATGTAAAAAAATATAGATCTACTGACACAACACTTTTTCCTCCTTTAAGTGCCTTTCATAGACTCCATAATAGGGACAGATTTTCCACAGTCTCCAAACTATAAGTCACAGATCTGGTCCTTTCTTTTCTTCTTCATGTAAGGACACAGCAGAGCCAAGAGTGGCAGCAACTTGCCAAAGCAAGGCTACTGTTACACACACCAAATCAGAGCCTAATACTAGACAGTGATTTCAAAATCCCAAAATTAAGTTTAGCACACCAGCTGTGCAAGCACACAAGTCTCGACTTTCACACTTCAGAAAACACGTTCGACACAAAGCCATGAACTACATTTTGCTGAATTTGCAAAGGAAGAGATTTTACTAAAATGAAAGCTACCAATTCAGAAAAAACTCAAAGTTGAGATGTTCCAATTATGAGCTGGATGAACGAGAATGAAATGAAGCTATTCCATTACTCATACCCTTGGAGTGGTGTAGGTTAGGAAATTACTCTTTGCAGGAACTTTACATGAAAGAACATGGACAGACATACCTGAAAGAGAAAACTGATACCTTCAGAGGAAGTTGTTTTCCTAAGTGTTTGCAGGGCACAAGTCACAGTATGTGATGACACTTCAATAGCAAACTAAGGGGTTCTGCAGCAAAAGAGGGACCCCAAAGAAAAAAGCTGTCTTAATGTTAATGCACAGGGGCACAGAATTCAGTTCTACTCCACTTTTTATTAAAGCAGTCAATAAATGACAATTTTCACAGATACTACACCACATTCCACTTCCAACCCATAAATGACAGAACATCTGAATTTGAACTGTCAAAAAACTTAAGCAACTCTTTGTCCAAGACCAACACAGAGAAGTCATCTGCAGCCCAGACTCGAAAATCCTCTTTTAAGCTTATGCACCCACATCCCTTTGTGCTGTGCTCAACCCTCCCCTTGAGCAGAGGGCTGCAGTGGCTGAGGGCAGGAACACCTGCACCTCCTGTACCCCAGGGGTCACAAAATCAACTGCCTTCTTTGGAAGAACAATTCTTTCCTGAAGACCAAACAGCAGCAACTTGTGGAGGTAAGTGTTGCAACATGGGCATGGGGAAGAGCTGCTTCATCACCTGATCTCACAGTATTCCCTGATTAATTAAAGAAAGAGGTATTTCCTGAACACATCCAGTGGCAAGTCCTGGTCATTCTGTTCAGGCATATTCTGTAAGGCACATACAAAATACAAGCTGCAGGCAGTGTAGCTCCTTGCCCTCTGTTCAGAGCCACTACAGAACTTGGAGCTCTCTGTCACACTTGCCACTGCAAAGGCAAGATCCCTCCTTGGAAAAAGGGAGAGAGAGGACAAATGAGTCCCAAATAAACCTTTACAGCTCACTCAAGCTGTGATGCCAATTCCAAGTGGCACAATTTACACTCCAGGTGTTGAAATTTCAGAGCCTTCACTTCAGTGCAAAGCAATTATATTTAAATTGTTCCTTCCCACATCCCACAACACGGCCACTGAAGACCACTTACATCCATCTTCTTTTTATGTGTTGAAATTCTAATTTTAAGCCCTGCATGGAAAAGATTTTTTGTTATTGTTCTGAACACTAGAACTTTAGGTACAATAAGTATTTTCACTTTAAATCTAGCAACAGACCACCCCCACAATTTACTTATTTAATTTTATGTGTGGCAGGAACAGTAAGGAGTCCCAGAACTCTAAAATAAAACTTGTGAGATAAGGACTCAAGTGTGACAAAGCTGCTAAAGCAAGAGCATCTTCAAGATTATGGATTAAAAAGATTTACAGTTTTTAAGCTTTACCAGTTGAAAATTCCCATCTTTTTTTAAGCACTAAAATCTACCTAATATAGTGAAGTACAAGAAAAGGACATTGGTACTAGAAGGTAAAGTGATTTTAGTAATTCTCTTTGAACAAGAAAATTTTTGCTCACAAAAGGATTGGAAAGACAAAAAATAGTTTGGTACCACCAGGTACCAGAATTATGAATTCAAATACGAATTATGGATTCAAAAGCCTTTTGAAAAGATGACATAAAAGTGTTCAGTAGACAAAGTCTTGCTTAGCAGACTGGCTTCCTATACACGTCAGTAAGACAGAAGAACAGAACTTCCAATACAACATATGAGCTCATAAACCCCCTCACCTCTGCTTTAGACTGTGTGGTACCACCACAACAAAAATTAGAGCCATCAAGAACACACTGAGTTAAAAACCAATGGCACACAGTATCAGACATATATCTAATACACAATTACATTACTTTTCCTCATCAAGAAGAACCTTGGTGTAGCTTCACAGCAGCAGGCCTTGACTGTGAGGGTGAGTTGGGAACCTCCCACCTCCACGTGCTGCTCACCAGTGTCAGCACACCCACTGGAAATGATCCAGGTGAAAAGTATCCTTCCACAAACGGGGAATGAGAGGTGGGTGCTTAAAATAAGCAAATTCAGTTACACCTCAACACCACAAAGGTATCATGACAAGATGATGACATCAAAGCAACTGTGTGCACTGGGGAGAAAGGATAAAAGGAAGAGTCAAGATCTTGAGTCACCAGTCAGTACATCAAAGACAGGGACAGGAAAACAACTTCTCACATCAAAATAATGATGCAGTTACAACGAGCCCACCAGAAGTGTGGTCATGGAAAAGCACAACATGCACAAAGCCTGTTGTGACCACTGTGCAGTTGTCAGCAGCCAGGCTGCACCCTGTGCTCACCTCAGGTGTGTTCAAGGCAGCACCTGGGTTCAGCTGAGCTGCAGGCAGGGTACAACAAACACACACAAGCTCTCACATCCTAATGCATTTAAAGAAAACTCTGTCTCTACCTAATCCAATTCTATGCCCCCAGAAGTATTTGGGGTTTACATACAGTAACAGTATGTAAAGTTACACTGATTTTTTTAAGAACAAGCAGTAACACCTCAAGTGCTGGAGTCATTAGGAAAAGCAGCCATGAAGCACAGTAAGGCAGGACACATTCTGCTGTAGTGAGCTGGAGTTCTGTGAGCAATTTGCAAGAGTGAAATTCTTAAACAGAATATTAATGAAAGATCAAATGCAAAGACAAGATACCCTACGGAATTCAGCAATGAGAAAGCTGGATTTTATAAAAGAGGCTCAGTGAAAAGACAGAAGACATGACTAGTTTTATGGCCCTGCAGTACAAAGAGCCATCAGTCCACAAGAGCAAACTTTGGGCAATCAACAGTCCCACTGCAGCTCACACTAGACCCAGACTGCCACTGGTGCAAGGCAGGCACTGGGCACAGAGTCCTTCAGAGAATGAGGGTGAAGCAGAAGTGAATGTGATTTTGTGTAAGTTACAACCTTTGCAGCTGGCATCCTTGGGGGTTTTTTTTGCTAACAGTTAAGTTTTTATTCCTTTCCATTGTACTCCATCTGTTGGGTGAGGGTCTTTTTCAAGCACAGCTGAAACAATGGCATTTGTTAAATGCTAGGACCTTTCATCCCACAGAACAGTAAATACTGTAAGAACTGGACTGGATTTCTAGTCAGGTATGTGCTGGAAAGCAGACCATGAAACAAAGACCAAGGAAGAAATAGGAACTGGAGTCACCCACATTTTTTCCCCTAACGTAGAAAAGGACAGAAGTCTTCAACCAACACTATCTGTCAAGCCAGGAGAAAAAAAGTCAAGTCAAATTCAGGGAATTGTAGTTTTTAAAAAGGAACAGAGGTTTAATACACAAGTGACCTGCTACAAAAAAAATAAGAGAAGCTGCATAGTGGGTTCTTTACCAGCACATGGTCTGTATTTCTAGAGGAGGGACTTTCTTCAGTATCCATCTTCTCTAAAGTATCATGTTGACACACATTATGTTTCTTTTCTGCACAGAAATATGCTAAGATGGAGCTCTAGAGAGACTCCCTCAGCCCCCAAAAATCAATTCCTATTCTTTTCCACCTGTCCTGCCTGCTGCTGTTCAAAAGAAAGGAAGACATCAGCACCATACTTACACAGTGACCCAGCTGTGGTCCGTCCTCTTTTTGACCTTTCTTGATTAGCTTTTTCAGAAGCCAAAGAAGCTCTGGTTTGAATATTTCTTTTTACAGGGTTCTGCTGTGACTCTGCAGCCTTCTCCACTCCATGAAAGTATTTCATGTGATAATGCAATAACTTGGCTTTGCGGAATGATTTTGAACAGTCCAAGAACTTGCATCTAAACTTGTGATCCTGGTCAACAGTTGCAGCCTTTTTTGATGCAACAAAATCTGTTCTCCTACAAGGTTTTGTTACTGTAAGAACAAAACAGATAAATTCCCCCATGCATTTGCTATATTTATCAAATGGTTTCCTAAACTTAACACATCAAAAAAAGTTAAGTAAGCATGCATTCAAACATATCAGCTATGAAATGTTGAAAATAAAAAGTTAATGCTTTATCTGCCTTTAAGAAAACAGCTTTAAAGGGGAAACTCTGCCCTACACTGCTCTTAAAAATTGATTGTCATGACACTGGTGTTTTTATGTTAATCTACTGTTAGAAAACATTTTGCTCCCTTGAGTCCCTTGCCCAGCAGCTGATACCACTGTATAATGCTGCTACAGATAAAAGACTGAATTGCACAGAGACTGTCTCTAAGAACACTGAAGATTATGTTCTATAAAGTATTAATTTGTTTGTAACTATTCACACCTTTGGTGAAAGCACTTTCCAAGGAAAACAGTTCTGTGTCTCTGCTAACAATTGTTTTGCCACCTGTTTTCTGGGTCCCACCACAGCAGCCTGGGAGTTTCCAAGGACAAGTAAAACTCAATTTGTTTCATTTTGAAGCACCAATGAAAGCATGAAACTAAGCAAAAGGAAAATTGCCTGTATCTGCTACAAAGTGTCCCCTATGAGCTATAGTTACCTAGTTTCTCAAAAAAATAAAGGAAGGTCTTCAGACTGAAATAGAAGAACATTTTAAGGCACCTGTTTTAGAGAGCACTGCTGTGCAACCCAGGGCTGCACCTACATTGGCCTGGCAAACTCTTGTTTCTTGTTCTAGCATTTCAGAAACTTTCAATTCATGTTTTTGCTAAGAAACAAATAAAAAAAAAAAAAATTTGAACTAAAAGACTACTTTCACCAGTATCTGTACTCAATAAAACACAGGTGAGGTAAAAATTAGGAAACACTCAGATATAAAGAGATCTGGGTGATTGTCCACCACTAACACACAGCATCAAAAAATCCCTCTCCAGCTTGCAGACAGTTGAAAGGTGTCATTTCTTAAAAACAGCTTCCAAATACAATTTTTCAATTTGTTTTGCCAAGACTAAAATATTATTTCCACACTTACATGTATTTTCAACTTGTAGGATTAAGAGAGAAATGCTTAAAGGCAAGCAGACCTAGCAATGGTGACTGAAGGTAAGCAGCACATGAATGAAAATTAAGACATTGTACTGGAGGAGTTGAAAACAAGGGACAAAAGGACCCAGAAACATTATGAACAAGAGTAAGATTTTCCACAAGTGCACATATGCAGGAAGGCATTTGAACAGGAGTGTTAAAGGTCATGGCAACAAAAAAAACCCACAGGACAGCTCATTTACAAGTTTTTAATACACAGCAACAAAAATGGTTCCTGAGCTGCAGGCTGAGGGTTCTGGCACAGTGCACAAAGCTCCCAGAGAGCTGTGTCTGAGGCACACACCTGCAAGGCTGTGTTTGGACACAGAAACCAAGCTTGAACACACAAAACACAAGGAATGGTGTGGAGGCTGAGGGACAGGGAAAGATTAAGTCGTATGCACACCAGGCTGGTTAAAAGAATACTCAGTGAATTTGGAGAAGGAAATAGTAAAAACACAGACTTTTGGGTGTTTCCCAGCAGTAATAACCAGGAGGAAAACACTGTGGCATTGTCATGTTAAGAACGTGCTGACAGGGACATCAATCACACTGCAGCAAAGCCAGACCACTGACTCCCACCTGCACAATGAGTTTGTCAATGCCAAAATCGAAGTGTACTGCAGGCCAGCAAAAGCTGCATTCAGGAAGAATGAACAAGTATTTCAGGAAGGCTCAGTGCAGTGTTTGTGCTTTAGAGAAAGCAAAACACAGAAAGGTTCTCCTGACGAGAGGTAAAAACCAGCATTCAGGGCTCAGAACTTGTTACTATTTAAAAAGTACCATGAGGATGGGAAAATGTAACTGCAGCAGAAGGGAGTCATGGGGACCAAAGACTTCACAAAAAACCATTACAGAGATGACAAGGGAAGCTATTACACCATCACACAACTGCCAGGATGAGGCCCTGCACCCGAGCTCAGAGCACTTCCCCTCCACTGAGCTGGATAAATTCTGGACAAGATACAGAGAATAATCTAATTGATCAGCTACAAGTTAGAAGAGGAGGACAGGACAGTGTTAGCTGAAGTTTAGAAGTAAGAGATAACAAAGGTATGGGGCAAGGGAAAAGAAAGCAGACAACAAACTTACTGCAACATGCAAAAGGAATGCATTCAGAGGAATAAACACGCAGACAATCCCACACAATTTGAAACAAAGCTTAAATTATTCCCATCACCACCACATCTGGGGGAATTTTCCTTCTTTACAAGTAACACAGAGCTCCCTGTCACCTGGGCACAGTAGGAAGCTGACACCCAACTCCCCCACCCAGGGGAGCCTCTGGAGAGCCCCAACTCCCAGCTCTGAAAAATCCCTTCCTACACCAACACCTAGAAGGGCACCTACCATCCTTAAAAAAAACAGAACTTTTGCTCACAACACATGGTACTAGAACTGGTTTCTATAAAGTTTTGCTGTCCTATGTTCAGACTTTGGGCTGTTGCCTTTTCCGAGGAGCTCGGTGGGTGTTTCCTGAGCAGAGCAAAGTGAATGGTACATTGACACCTGCTGTTTCTTCCATGTTTATAACCAAAATTAAAACTCCTCATGCAATTGGCCATTACAACATGAAGCAGAGACACTCAAACATCAGTGTCTTTAACTTTCACTACAGAGAAAAACACCCCCTCAGTGTTCCAGCCAGGAATTTCCCTCTCACTTGTCACTGGGCTGAATTCTCTGAGGGTCAGGCTGTGACCACACTCAGCAGTAAAGTCACAATTAAATGCACACTGTGAAGTCCACCAGAGAGGTTCTTCCCCCCCCCCAATGCTGGGTTTGACCTGACTCCTGCTGGGACACCAATATCTGGCAGCAGCACAGTGCCTTGACTGAAGGCCTGCCATCCTGTGCCATGTCCTGCACACTCTGCTAAGTGATCCCAGAGATCAGCAGTCACAGAACTCACATTTTCCCCCAGATAAAGCTGCCCTTGCTGCAGTTTCAAGCCATTGCATCTCCACACACAGTTGTCTGTTAAACTGAGGAGACTTGTCATCTCTATTTCCTGGTCTCCAAAGAAATATTAAGTGAATATAAAATTATTTCTTTACCTACTGTTAAAACTAAAAACTGTCAAAACTAAAGCCACAGACTCTCTAGGACATGTTCTCTGGTGCATTATCTTCATGATTAGTTACCATGATCTTTCTGACAGTTTTCACACTGTGCTTTGCACCACTTCACACCACTGGGTCAGTGTCCTCACTAATCACCTTTTTCTTTCAACTTATTTCTTCTGAAATCTTGTTTTGTTTTTCCTCAGCTCACCAAGTGTTCCTGTTCATCATTTCAGCTCTAAAACTAGATTTCTTCCTTTATTTTCAAAACCCTTTTTCTTTCAAGATCTCAGTTGTGAAACAAAAAAACCATCTTGCTTAATTCCTCTTCTCAAACTATTTTAGGTAAGGACAGCTTCCAAGCACTCCAGTGCATTAGGGATCCATACAAGGAGATGCCTGGTGTAAGAAATACAGACAGCATCAATAATCACAGATCATGATACATTTGTTAAGTTGTAGGGTTTGGGGGCTTGTAACACTACTTGGTGTTGCAAGAACTACCTGAGTGAGTGTTTGCCATGACTGCACCACCTCCTCCCTGTGCTGGAGCTGAGTTGGTGTCACTAAAGGCCAGGAGTGCAGGGCACCCCTGTGCACCTGGAGGGGCCAGGGAAAGGCTCTACCTGCACTGAGGTGTGAAACTCTGTGGTGCCCCAGGTAAGGAGCCTGCAGTGAGCAAGGCAGCATGGACTTCTTTACCCACCACATTTTCAGGCTCCAAGTGACACCTTTCAAGCCCCTTGAAGGGATCAAAGCCTACCCAGGTGAGCTGCAGGAGAAACAGCAGCTCTTGGACAGGTGCTTCTCCTTAACTGAAACCCAAAGCTAAGAGCAACAAAATTAGAAAAACAGGTGTAAGTATAAGGCAAATGGAATCCCTGATGTGTGTCTATGCAAATAAATGAGTCATTTTAGGAGTGCTGGGAAATACAACTACAAACACAATAGCAGATCTGTGCAAAGCAAAGGCAGCTCACCTTTAAAGTCAAATCAGTTGTAAGAGTAAACTCACAGCTGCTGTAGAGTGCTTCTAAGCCTGTTTTCAGAGATATGAAACAGAGCTTTAACTGGCTGCAAAAATTTGCCACCAGACTGTCACCTGTTTTTTGGAAGAGAACTTGATTTAGTTAAATTCTGATCACTAATTCTGGTCCTTTGTCATTAGAGGCACCAAAAGCCAGCAGAATAGGATTTTTATCTTCTACTACATGTAATTAATCAGAACTTTGTCAAAAATTTTTAAAAAGGAGCTTAAGTTTTGACAAGAAATGCTATATTGCTCTTTCAGAACATATTACAGACATACACATTTTAAAACAACACAATCACAGAAGACTCCAGATTGTGTTTGCTGTTATGTCTGCAACTACTATAAATCTTGAATCATCTACCAACCAATGACTGAAAAAACACACTTTAAAAAGAATGCTTTTGTCCTTAAAAATTCCTGGTATTCAAATGCTATAAAAATCATGTTCTTCCTATACACTATGCAAGGCAAAACTAGTACTGCCAGGGTGCACTATTCACTAATGCCAAAACCACACTAGCATATCACACTGAGAAAATAAAGGTTATTAATGTTACCATGTTTGCAGCATTTTCCTACAGGAAGATAATTAATTCCCATCAAGTGACCAGAATCAAAGCCCACAGACAAATAAAAATGTTAGTACTGGGTTACAATCTTGCACTTGTTCTGTGTATGAGAAGTTACTGTTGACCTCAACTTCCATGCTGTATTTTGTGGGAATCTTGCATGCAATAAACACCCTCTTTTCCACCTGTACCACCTACTCTACAATGCACTTCCTTTCCCAAGCCCCCAGATCTCTTTAATACACATGGCAGACTGAGCACAGGATGAACATAACTGTCTGACATCCAGTTATTGAATCTGGAGATATAAAAGCATATCTAGTCCCTTGCTAATCACTCACAAAATGAGTTAACTCAGCTCTCAGTCTCCAATGCCAGCTGCTTTTAGGACAGCATGTCCAGGCTCTACCCCTTCCACCAGAGCAGGAAGCCCCAGGCATTTCTGGAGGCATTTTCAGATCCCACCCAGAGCCTCTGTCCCTGTCATGCTGCTGCAACCACTACCAGCGGAAAGACCAAGCCCTGCTGTTCCCCCATCAGCAACAAGACAGAGCACACAGAGGGAAACACAGATCCACTTTTACTTACAGAGGACTTATCTAAGATTGAATCTATGGATTTTAAAACGCCTGTCTCAAACTGCTTGTTAGTGGCATTTTTAATTTTGGTTAAGAATGGAAATGCAGATTTTTGTACTTTGATTTCAGGTGACAGTATTTACTCAAAAAGACCCTGTAGAGAATTTAGTCCCCATCCTTAAGAGTTCTAATAAAAACACCTGCTTGCCAACATCTGGATGTCTACCAGGTGCACATCTGGCATTTCTAATGTTACATGAAATGGTTTTAATCAAATAAAACAAACCCCATGCTCAGCAGTGTGGATTCAATGTGAGTGCACATTCCTGACTGAACTTCCATGCAGTTTGGTCAAGTCTGGCAGAAGGGCCAGAGCAGGAGTGCCCAGGCTGTCTCAGAGCCAAGGCCTGTTCCCACAGCTTTCCTGCTCCCATCTAATGAACCAAGCTCACCCCACACCCCCCAAGTGCCACTGACAGACCCCCAGTACTCCACATTCAGCTGGAATCCTCCCTACTTTAAGCCAAAATTACAAATGCTCATTAACAGCTAAATGAGACCAACATCAAAAGAGCCCTAATGTCTAAATACTAAAAGCCCATTTACACCCCTAACCAAAGGAGAGGTCAGTTCCTTCCTGCACTGAGGGTGCACAGTACAAAGGGAGAGGACACCCCACTTTATGTGACAGAGTCAGAGGACATGTGCAAGCAAGAGGGAAATTTGAAATAACCAACTCACAGGAGGAAAGGTAGCACACACATCACTCTAGCAATGCTGAGCAACTACAAAGCTCTCCAAATGCCCTGTTCCACTTAAAATCCAGCTTGTTTGATAGAGCACAAACTAGGAAATATGTAGTTCAAGTTTCCCCAGTTAGCTGTAGATCCAAGGATTAAAGTTATGAGAAATAACCCCAGGACAGCTGTGTTTTGACACAGTGTATTATCTGCCCAGGAAAACTTAATTTGACAAATCAAGGTAATAGCATCCCCAGCTAAGAGAAAACAGAACATATATATTATTAAGGCAGATACTGAAACATCTGAACTATTTCATAAATGTGCACTAAAGCCTCTAAATAGTCTGAATATAAGGATATAAAAATGTACAATAAGGATTCCCAAACAGCAGTAACAGCAATGTTACCACATACCTGTAGCACAGAAAGGACAAAAGAACCCAATTTTTAAGATATTAGTCCAACTTAATCCAGAATTCCAAATACTGAAAGCAAGCACTTGTTAATTTCCTCACTCACACTGAAAATATTACACCCAGTTATCATTTCCACAGATTACTGTCCACCTCTGAAGCGTAAGATTAAAACTGAGTCCATAAGGAATAAAAACGTACATTTTCTACCAAGGTTTACACTGCAAGAACACACAATTTTGTTAGTAACACTTGTAAAAGCACAAAACACCCGGCATCAGTCACCTTAAGAAATGCATCAATATTAAATATGAAAAATCTGAACCTGTAGCAGCAGGAGGTTCTTGAGTTCTGACAGTAACAGAGGAAGACTCGGTGTCTTCAGCTTTTTCTTCCTGTAAACTGGCATCTGTACTGAGTGCTGTGCTCTGTGATGTGTTTCCAGGTGATCCTTGTTCACTTAAACTTTGGTCAGGTTCAACAGGAATTTCTAACTGGGCTAGAAGGAGACAAAAAAACTTCCAGTGAGTAAAATGCACACAAAAGCACATTGCAGAACACTGGGGGGGTGTTCATCCCCTTACAGTGGAGAAAGACACCCACCCATGCTCTGCCTGCTTGCTCTTGGAGTCCCACAGGATTTTTACAACACAGCTGCTTGCAGCAGCCCCCTAAATTTACAGCTGCTTAGAAACACACAGGCTGACTGACTTGATAGGCCTAAACAGGACAGGTCTCCTCAAACACCACCAGAGCTCCCTATAAGTAAAAGGCAGAGAAGGCAATGTCACCTCCACCCAGTCGAAGAATAAAAGCATCCCACATTTGATGCTTTCAGTGTTCAACAACAGGATCAAACTGTAAGAACCAAGCTCAGCATTTGGGTTGTTACTTCTTCAATCTGAAAGTGTTACAACTCTGTAATTACCTCAGTTTCATAAGCATAACCTGCACCGTTCTAAAGAGAAACAAAAAGAACCCCAAACAAAACCAACCCCCCAAACAAAACCACACACACAAAACCTCTGAACTATGGAGCTCTTTTTTGCACAGCCAGTTATCAAAGCCCCTCCACTGGAAAAGCTCTCACTACCCATGGGAAATGCCAGGGTTACTGATGGAGAGGGAACCAAAACCAAAAAGTAATCAGGGCAGCAGAGACAAACTTTCCATGAGTTTACCCTGCACTGCTTGCAATCAGGTTTTAATTGCAGATACACAGCCTGCAGGTTAAGCAAGTGAAAGTTTACAACTAGATGACTACCTCACCACACAAAGCCACCAGGACACCAGGAAGCCACTTACCCTTCTCAGATTCATTTTGGTTGGATACTGCTTCTTTCCAAGGCTGGATTTCTGTGGAAGTTGTGACAAGATCTGTATTTAAAACTTCATGGCTAATACTGGATGAGAGTCTTGAAGATCGTCTCCTGATCTGGTCTCTCTCAGCATTATCTGAAGAGTTCTTAAATTTTTCCTGAGCTGGAAAAGAGATATTTCATGGTACCACACAGTAAGAGGATGGCTCAATAGCTCACAAGCAAACTTGCAAGTTCTCCCCTCCCTACGACAGTTTGAAAGTGGGTTTAAGGACTGAAGTTAACAGCAAAAGCTAACAAGCCTGGGTGAGCAGGCCTCTGTAAAAGCTACAACTGTAACAGTTATAAATAAGCAAAAAATACAACAAAAGCCTCAGAGCTCTCAACATTTTTCTTCTAGTAACAGATTTGAAGTACAAATACAATCAGTATCTTACTGGTCCAACATTGTTCTACACAGCAGCTGTTCCACAGCTCTAAGTAATGCCAGGGCACACATCAACTGTGACCCTGAGCTGGACAATGTACCTGCACTGAAGGCTCCAGACTCTGTAGTCCTAAGGAAGGGAAAGAGCTTCCTTGGTCGAGATACTACTACAGAGAACACAATTTTCTTCCCTCATCAACACACAAGTTCTTCAGCCTCAACATACAGCACACAAAGAGTAGGAGCTATTTGGCTGCAGTGACATGAATATTTGTGTGGTATTAAAGTGCCTTTCCTAAGCAATGTGGTACATCTTCCATATCTCTTACCTAAAGAGTTTCTACAACTTTTAAGGCTTTTATAACTTTCTATATCTCAGAGGCAATATAATCACTGCCTCCTCTATGTCTATGAACTTCTGCATCAAGGCTCACAGATGATGCTTCCTTTATCCAAACCCAACTTCTGAGATTTAGGAGGGAATTCCAGCACGACGATGTCACATATAAATGGCAAATTCAATAAAAACATTTCAGACAATGCATCTATCACAGTTCAAAGTTAATACCACACTTCTCCCCCTCCCCCACTCCTCAAGCTGGAAGAACTGTATATATACTTCTAAGTCGTGTGCCAGTTGAATACCAGGAAACACTCACACAAGTGTTTGTCAATCCTGGGACGCTTTGATGGAACATCACCTCCTTTGGGTATTTTCCGACGCCTTAACTCCAAAGTTATGGGCTGCAGTGTCTGGGAACTTGGCTCTGTTTAGACAGAGGAAAAAAATCAACTGGATATGGAGCTGTGAGACACTTCAACACAAATTCCCAAGCCTAAAACACTGGACTTGCATAAATACAGCTTCACTTGGTTTTCTGAAGCCCACGTAGCACTTTACCCTACTGCAAGCATGCTGTGTAACACAGGAAGGTTACTTGCCTAAATCTCATCTCACACCAAACCACTGAGGCTCCACACCTGATGAACATGCTCTTGGCTGCCCTGAACAAAGATGAGCTTAGATTTTTTTATAAGTTTCTAGAGACTGTGAAAAAGACTGTGTAGGCTATGAAAGAGCAAGATACTTCTCATTCCTTCAGGAAAGCTTAGAAATGTTCTGATACATGGCCTAAACATTTGAGCTCAGCTACACACCTGTGGGAGGTGTTATTGGTGGTCTGCCACGCTTCCGTTTAGTTTCTTTTGTGTTTTCCTGTGGACTCTTTACATTGTCATTCTCAGGCTTCTTCTCAATTTGTGTATCTACTGAATATTCCATATCATTCTCTGATATATTCTCTTTATCTTCTTTTCCATTCTTAGATATATTCTTTTCTGAGACCTTGCCTTTTTCCGAGATGACTATAAATTTTCCCTCTTTATCAGGCTGCTTAACTCGTTTCTCAGTCTTTAATGTCTTTTCATCTTCGTCTTTCTTTGCGTTACCAGCTGCTTTCCTCTGCTCTTTAAATTTCTCCCGGTTTTCAGGAGATGACGGAATTTCATTACCTCTTTCCTTAGGCTTTGCATCACCCACGATATTCTAGGATAAAAAAAAATGACATGAAAATTAACTTCTTGCAGTCTGAAAGTCACCCCTCACCTTTGTGTTGAGCAGACCTGCACCCCTGTCCCATTTTTGGCAGAACAGAAGTACATTCTCTACTGCAACCCACAGGTTCAGACTCAGAGGCACCTGAACTGCTGAGGGACCTGTGCAATGCCAACAGGACAGTGCACCAGATCCACTCTTCACAACTCAGGGGCAGAAGAGATCTGCTGCTCCTTTGTTCTCTGGTGCAGGTTGGGTCCCTACTTGCTTGTCCAGTACTACTTAAGTACTTACAATACTTACAGTACTACTTAAGTACTACTTAAGTTCTACCTGGGACACTGCAGAAAGAGTGGGAGTCAGGAGCACAGGAAAGGACAAACAGCTCCATCACTTGGATGTGCAAACTGTTTTCCTCTCACGGAAGAGTCTCATTCAAAACAGACCTGCAGTTACCTTGTACCTATCACTGAAACTGCAGAAACTGCTGGGCAGGGTCAGGTAAAGCAACTGCAACCAAAGTCATCAGGAACCACATCATGCTAGAATTCACACATTCAAACTTAAAACCAAAACTTGAAACAACTTCTGTAATTTGTGCTCAGCGTGAGAGGCCATGAAAACCCTTCAGAGTCCCTGGCCAGCAGGCTACTGATGCAATAATCAACTGCCACTTCATTTCCTCACAGCTCTGGTTAGAGAACACCAGACAAGGAAGAACATCCTGTAGCAACAGCTCACAGCTCCTCCATGTCCTTCCCCTTCTGTGATCAGACCCCACATTAACACCACTAGGAAGGCAGGGGAGGATGACTTAAGTGGATTTTGTCTTTTTCCCCTTCCAGTGACCCTGTCACAGGCTGTCCCAGATGAACACAAACCTGGATTGGCAATTTCTATTTGGTCATGTGCCAACACTGCCTTTTGTTCAACTGATGCCCCTCTTGCTGTTGCCCAATAACTTGAAGCACGAAGGAGCAACTACACTCCTTTCCAGATACACTTCTGCAGGGCACAAGCAGCTTCAACTCTGAACCAGGATCAGAGGACAGGAAAGGCTAAATATGCCAATACCTCTTTGGGGAAAAAAAGTGAAACACCTGATTTGAGCTATACAAAATTCTGAGAATACACTTAAGACTCACTACTTCCTTGTGCTGCACCTTGCCTCTTCCCACCCCAGTCCTCCTGTCTATACACAGCTTACATTTGAAGTATTTTCAGACCACAGCCCTTAGAAACAATACTGATGCAATAAAATGTTGACCATGCAATCTGCTGTACCCTCTGGTATTATTTCAGCCATCCTTGGTTTAAAAGTGTGAAATCAAATTGCTGTGTATTTCATGAAAACAGCCACGCAAATGGGAAGCAAGTCTTTCACCTTTTTGGATGTCTGAGCATCCCTTTTCCCAGACATCATAAAAACCTGTCTTCTGGAAATTCCTTAAGGGCCACACCTATGGGAGAAGCTTCAGTACAAACTCAAAGAGTGGTTATAATAATTGGTTATAACTCATGGGCTAAGAGACATCTTCTCTGCCAATGGTTAAAAGAAGAAAAAACCAAAGCCTTGAGCTCCTTTCAAAAACTTTGCAAAGCTATGCAGAAACATGAAACTCCCTAAAGGAGTGACAAAATATTTTGGCTTTCTTATGCAGAATATTCTTCAGATTGTTCATCTTGCATGTATTTAATGCTAAATATGGTAGAAACATTTCTCATGGCAACGCAGGTGTTCCCTTGTGAGTATTAGTCAACCTTCAACCAGGCACAGTCACAGCCATGTAAAAGCTATTAGGGGCTCTTTGTGGCAAATCTGAAATAGTTTTCTCTCCCAGCCTGGCAGACAGAAAATTGGGGACCTTCAAGGAATGGCACACCACAACAGTGACAGATTTAAATTGGACCACTGGTAAGTGATTACTGGGATCTCCATTTAAGACTTGTGCTGGGGAGACAGATTCCATTTCTTTGCTCAAACTTAAGTTTCAGAAAACTAAAAGCAGAGGCCCTGACAAAAAACTACAGGCTACAGCTGATGAAAGATCTAAAACTTCTAAACCCTTCCTGTAATGAAAATTATCCTGAAGCAGGTACTTTAACAAAATTACTGAAGACTAGAACTTGTCAGCCTTTCCTACAGAGTGTCACACACAAAAACCAAAGTACAAAGCAGTTCTTCTTCCTTCTCACCACGAGCTGGACAAATTTATTTTAATTTTTTTTTTTTTTAATATAGTGGCTTACTACTACTTTCCAGCATGAGCTGAAGGTTGAACCTACCACACTGAGCAGGTGAAGGCCAAACCACAGAAGCAAAACAAGGAATAGTTGTGAGGTGAAAGAGTAATAGCCATGTTCCTTAAAAGTCTCAAGACAATCAAGTAGTTACTCTGGGAAAGCATAGTTTCTTTCCACTCTGTAGTTTTAATCCCTTTATTTTTAAGACACATATGTAAGTTAGTATCAAACAGATGAAACAACCACAGTGTGTTTCAGTAACCCATTACTAGCATTCTGAATTTTCCAATGATTTTTAAAAATCTGTTTTACTTATATGCCTTCTTTAGTCCAAGAGGTGCATTTAGAGAACCTGAAAGCTTTGCAAATCACACACAAAGATTTGAATAACCTTTTCATTATAAGGGACTTCACTTTTTAGCAATAAAAGGTGTTTCAGTCATTTCACATCTAGCCATCTAAACTGTTCACTTTAGAATACCCCAGCAGCACAAACACAGCACTTACCTGATCTTTGGAAAAAGCTTTGACATGAATGTTTTTGACTGTCTGAACTACACCATCATAAAATTTCACAGTGTATGTACCTAAAATGTGAAAATAAAGCATAAGAGTTCAAAGATCAGAAGTTATTTAAACAGAGCCAAGAGCTCCAATACTCCAGCTGCTCCTGTCACAGGCCAGGCAAGGGAGACACAGCAAAGTTACTCAAAATAATGCTGGTCACAATAAAAGTGCATGTCTAACCTTAGAGTTGCTCCTTAGATGCACTTCACTCCAAAAATCCCAATATATTTTTGGTGGAGTATTCTGATACATAATTACACAGCCTTCTAAACCAGCCCAGCACTAGAACTAGTCCTTCAGAGCTCCCACTGCCACCCCCCATTTTAAAGGGTTTTTGTAGCTCTGACTCTAGTTTTATTGCATTTACAAGCATCTCTTGACAATAGACTTAAGAAACAACTTTTCCCAAATACATACTAAAGCAATTACTGACTGGATATCCCAGGATAAAGGTTCTCTCTCACAAACAGGATAAGAGGTTAAAAAAAGTTGATGGCAGACTTAAACATATAATTGAAAACACAACTTTGCAGAGTTGTCTTCTGTCTGCTGTACTAACTTTCCACCTAAGCAAAGAGGTTCCAGCACAATTAGAAACACACAACTAACAAGCATGACAAAGCCAGAAGTCAGTCCTTACCATCTTTGTTAACAGAAGTAACTTTGGCTGGATAGAAGCGACAGTCAGACCAACATGCCAACACCTGGTCATTGATGTGAAATCCCTACAAGACAGTAGTTAAAAGTGTCTTCATCTGAGAATTACTGAAACATACAACTTCATTAAAACATTACAATTATTAGCCTTCCAATATTTAAAAGAAACTGCACATTAAACTGCTACACACTCAAATGTCCTCTCATTTCTACTTACTGCACAACCTTCTTCCTCATGCAACCCTTCTTTCCTCAGCTGTATTTTCTCTAGGGGACGCAAGTAAGGACTGTCCCAACAGAACCACTCGTCGTATCTGTGGTTCCAGCGTTTGAAATGGATAAGGACCTTTCCCTCTTCATAATCAATCTCTTCTATATGAGCTGGATACCTGGTCAAAGGTACAGAAAACATTTTAATTAAGAAGGTAAGCTGTCTCAGACACTTCATACAAACAGAGCTTGGTTTAGCTTCTTCAATCTTATTATTAATTTGATGTATCACCTGTATAAGCAATAAAGATACTACAAAATGACTGAGCAAAGCACAGAACAAATCCTAAAACTGAACAAAGGCAAATATTGGCCTTAGCAAAAAGAGACAACTAAGGAGTTCTTAGGCTGAGGTAGAAAAAGAAATGTAACTAGAGATCCAGAAGTCAGAAAAACCTTCCCTACACCTAGAAATTTCAAATCTTATAAAACTGATAGCTCACTCTTATCAAGAATGACACCTAAGGGTCAATACATTCACTTCTCTGACATATCTGTCAACAAGCATCATGAATCATCTTCCCAGTGCAACAGCAAAAGCCCAGCAGGCCCACTAAACCTAATCCAAGTTTTAGATTCTCAAAGTTCAAATTTAATCTGCAAAGTCCCAGGATTTTAAATATAAGTCTTGCAATATATTAGAAGTAGAGGAATCTGAGATGAGTCAAATTCAAATGTTTCTGATCAGGAAGACCTTGTAAACTTTGTATTTCTTTAAATTGCATTGGTAATTTGTAACTTCAGTAAGTATTTCAGAATCACAGCATATTTCACTACCCCAAGTGAAGATGACATCCCAAGTACCAATGTTTTCCCCTCCACAATAATAACATCAGAAGAAAATTTCTATTTGTTGGTGTTTTCAGTATTTTGGAATAAAAGCAAGGCTCAGTGAATTCTGGGTTGAAGACAAAACCCAAAGCCACGAGCATTCTTTACCTGCTAAACTGCACTTCACAGATAGAACAAGTGGTAGAAAGAAGTGACATCTCAAAAGGATCAAGCCTGATGTATACAATAAAGCCCAGACAGGTCAGAATTAAGACTGAAATGCAACCCAGGCTATCACTGTACAACCCCACCTACACACAGGAAAAGCAAAGCTACCTACAGCTGAAATCCCCCAGCAGATCTGAGACACCCAGTTAGGATTTGTTCAGAAAGAATCACAAACAGGCCATGCTAGAGACTCACACTGCAAGCTCAGACTAAGGCCCTGCTTCACACCCAGTGCCACACACCTCAAGCTACACCACTAGTTCATCCCAATGTATTGCCAAAATACATGCAGCAAAGGCTGTGGAGAGAGAAGTCAAATGGAAGATACTTATGGCAGGGACATCTCTGACTCATTACCAGCTTCCTGGAAGCCACTTCCTTCGTGTGCCAGTCAAGATATTTCACATTCAGGTATTCCCAAGCCCTGCCCTCCACAAGTTCATGAGTGGGCAATAGTCAGTCACAACATAGTTCTACTAAACAGAGATTATTTTTGGATAAAAGGTAAGTACAGGTAATGATAAAATCAGTATCCCATACCCTACAATCTGAGTGCAGCAAAACCAGGTAGGAAATCCCAGGTGCTCTCAATAAGAGTAGCCAGAAAGATGCTACTGCATCAGCACTGCAGTGGGCCTAGGACTCCTCTAGGTTCTCAGAGATGAGGAGGGAAGCTGATAGAAGTGTCACAGTACTGACTCAGTATCAAGCTAACAATCCTGTCCATGCACATAACCTCTGGTAAATACAACCCACCCTCTCCCACTGGGCTGAGACAAGTCCAGGTGACAAGAGCCACCAGCTCCATCATGCAAGACTGTCTCACACGCAGTAAAAGGAAGAACTTGCTTCACCAGAACCATCACCCCAGGACCACAAACCAGTGCCATCTGCACCTATCCCACCTCATCTCCCAAAGACTCCCCAATGAGAGCCAAGATCATCACGAAAAACATACCTGACAATGAGACCCCATTTCAGCCTGGCTGAGTCTGGTTGAACCAGAGCTCTCAGGCAGCTATGCTGCAAAGCCTCAAGAAATCCCCCCTTTCTGAAGCAATGAACATCAGCAAACACACCTTCAGTGCCCCTGACTGGACAGTAAACCTGTTAGAAGCTGTGCTAGATGTATCCATGCACTCTGACAGCCCTGGCAGCTCCAAACCAAAGCAGAAAGGTTCCCAGGTTCTCCAGAGCCCCAAGCAGCACACACTGGCAGTGCAGGCTGCCTTCCCCCCACATCTGGGCCCTGCAGAGCACTGAGCAAGCCCGTCACACCAGCAGGCACAGTGCTCACACATCTGTACACAGGAGCACCAGAACATGGCCACACACATCCCCAAAGAACCCTGGGAACATGCCAAGGGGCACAGCTAACTTAAAAGAAATCGAGGCTTGTTCATGGGTTTATTAAAAAACCCCTATTATGGGAGGATACACAAAGTGAAAGGCCAATAGCTGAAGCCTGGCTAAGGCCTAAAAGAGAGTACAACCATGTGTCCAGGGTGGCCCAACACATCCTCCCCAAACAAAGCACTCGGCTGACTTGATGGGTATTCAAGACAGCAAACTGATCCTGGGTAAGAAATCCCCAACTGGTACCCATTTGAATATTTATCTAAAACACTGCAAAAAACAAGCTGAAAACAGAGACAACTTCTTGCAGTACACTGAGAGGGCAAAACAAGTCATTTTCCAGCTCAATTTGAAAGGAATGATGAGCTCATACCTTTCATGGCCCAATGAACCACTAAACAGTAAGGGAAAACTTCTCAGACACCCAAACTGCTGGCATTGGTTTTGTAAGAACCCAAGTGACAATCAAAAGCTCAAAGAGCATAACTCTCAATAGATCACAGTTAGCAATGACTGGCAACTTCAGGCTGTCAAAGCACAGTAAACAATATGAAAATGAGCTTATGGCAGACACAAATGTAAAACTATCCTCTTCTGGGAAGAGGTAAATATCTGGAAATTCCCTGTCTCCATTCTCCTTTCCTACACACCAAAGCAGAACAGCTACGAGCTCCCACTCCCTTGAAGCTAGGAAGAGACAAGCTTAGTGCAGTCAAAGCAATGCAGAGAGGAAAGGAAGCATCCAGGAGAACCAGGACTCTGCAGGACAACAGCTATAGGGGTTCACCTTGTCAAGTACCAAGACCAATTCCTGACAGCATGAGCAAATTAAATTCATGGGACTGACAATCTAAACCTTAACAGGGCAGCACCATACTCTCACAATACTAATCTGGTTTTCAGCACTCAAGAACACTAACCAGAATCTAAAGTCTCTCCACATCCATTTTACTCAGACAACAGACACAAAAGCCTGGGAAGTGTCATTAGAATAAAGTAAGACATGAGATGCCATTATTTGCCTCCTGCAGGTATCCAGTGCAGCCATCAACTTTCCAGCAAGAGAAGATGCAGTCAGTCAGCACTGAAGAGTTTAAATGACCCAATCCAAAAAGCTTCAGGAAATCAACTTGGCCAGGACAGTGTGTCAGTGTCCATCACTAGAACAACCCCTCTGGGACCTCTCCATTCAGGACTGCCCTGCTGGAGCAATTGCACTCCTCCACCCTCTGAACTTTAGCACTGTGTACTAAGAGACCTTCCACCAGGCACAGAGGCACCTTATGGCCAGAGCTCTTCCCCTTCAGTGCCCCAAGGTCAACAGACACCGTCACAAGTCTTTCATGACAGCTTTGATGCATCAACCCAAGCCCTAAGAATTAAGCCAAGCACCAGAAGTACTCACTGTACTCCCTGAAGTTTGAGTTCAGGAGGAGACAGACAACTGCACCAGGAAGTGAAGTGCATTTCCAATATGCTACAGTTTCTAATACAACAAAGCAGCCTCTGACACGAGCTCTAAAGATGCAAAATTCCCTTTGTACTTCAGCAAGGAGCAGACTGTGTGTATGCCAGTAGAGTATCCATGCAAAGCTTTTTGCTCTTCAGTAGGGTTGGCACCACATCCCCTGGAAGTCCTGAACCAGCAATTTGGGGCACAAGTCAATGCCATGAAGTGGAGGTACATGGGGCTCTGCAATGAAGCACCTTCCAAAGCACCACTGTGGTTTGAGTGGCAACAGGGGCTGAGCACAGAAAGCACAGCCAGCCCTCTGACCAGGCAGGACCCTTCTGCTATGTGTTAGTGCCAACAGCTACAAAAGGACACACAAGAAAAGCGTGCACCTCCCAAGGTCTAGCACTGGGAACATCAAGTGTCAGCAAATAGAATCTGTACTGACTTAGGAGTGCACTGTAACCACACTGTGGAGTGGCCCTGGTCACACAGGGGCAGGTGAAAGCACAAGGGGAAAAACTAGTCTGTGGTCCTCTACAAATCCACACCCAAGGAGCTGGGTCAGCCTGTCACCACTGATATTTTTGCTAAGAGAAAATAAGCCCCCAGCTCTTAGAAATTTCAGTTCAGAAACCATGAAAACAGAAATACACACACGACCCAGGTTTCAAAGCTTAGCAAGTAAATAAAAGCTTTCAGAACTGGAGAGTTCCTGAGTTGTGAGATCACAGTCACCAAGCAGTGTGCTTAAGACAGGCTATTTGAGCGTTTCCAAAACCAAAGAATGTGGCTTGGTTTTGGACACATGGCACATCCAAAATTCAAATTTAAGCCCAAGTTTATGTGCAAAGTATAGCAGGTGGTTGAACTCCCCCCCCAAAGTCTTCCCATGCAGGAGCTGTGTACTCCCTTACTCGGACCCTGTTGGTGTGCAATCCCCTTGTATCTGGAAAGCAGAGGAAAACCCTGCATGCAGCCAGGATGTTTTGGAACAAATCCCCTCTAAGGCAGTGCTCTATCCTTCTGAGATGTCCAGTTTTCAACACTGATTTTGCACACTTAGCCTGTTGGCAGAGCCTTAAGTACAATCATATCTAACCCACATAGGCTCCTTAATAAAAGTTGATTTCTGGCAAGAGACATTATCTACAGGAGTTCCTGTATTTAAGAAGTCTCTTGACTCTAGCCATTTTCAGTGAATGCCTCAGAATTATTAAATGCCAAGTTTTGAGCTGACTACCAGGAATGAACAGAGGTAGAAAGTTCAAAGTCAGCCCAAGTAACTTTTAGGCCCTTTTCCCTCTTCCTACTGCAGTGGTTAGCCAAGGAAAGTGTTCTTCCTCACAGCTCAGGGCTACAAACAGGCTCCAGAGCAGACTTGTTAGCACAGAATGTATTTCCCTACACAGTTCTGTAACTGTAAAGCTGACCACCCTCATAGGAGCACAGGCAAAATGACACATTCCATCAGACTTTGAGGCCTATGAATTCACAACAGCACTGGGAAAGGAAGCAGTGAAGGAACTACCTGGGGTGTTCTGTGCAGCAAAGAATTTATTCTTCCACAACATCCACCCTGCAGTCTGTGTAGAGCACAGGACTTGAAGGGTGAATTCAGGAGAACAGAAGTCCAAGGAGATTTAGGAACAGTGCTATTCCCAGGCAGCACCAGCACAATTCCCAAGAGCCAGCACAACACATCAGCATCTATCGCCCATTTCAACCACTGGTATATAAACTTTAAAAATTAACTACTTTCCTAC
Source organism: Calyptomena viridis (assembly GCA_013390005.1). Lineage (NCBI taxonomy): Eukaryota > Metazoa > Chordata > Aves > Passeriformes > Eurylaimidae > Calyptomena > Calyptomena viridis. Next base: position 142,920 of record WEIV01031042.1, read on the forward strand.
AAACCAATGACTAGGACTCTAAATACTGTCCCAATACACAATGTTTAAGATATTAAAGACTTAACGTTAATATAATATGAATGGTTTTAAAAAAATACCAGTTTTTTAATCTGTCACGGGCTTCCAACTGGGCTCCCACCTCAAAGTTGATCCCTCTTCTATTCGGAGGATGTTTTGTCATTTTGTAATATCAACACTGCTGATTTTATTCCCCTGAAAAATGCAATTAAATATCAATCACTAATCAAGACAAACACAAAATAAGCTTATGCACTATAATCCCCAGTAGCTGGATGTTAAGGCACTGCTGTAATTTTGGTTTGCAAGAAGTAATGGGGCAATTATCTCAAACAAGGGTTCCCAAGTGACAGTATGCAGAACCATTCCAAAAATGTGTTCAAAATGGCAGCAACTGGACCACAAAAGAGTGAAGCTCAACCTCTGTCCATCGGTCCAAATTCCAGGTCAATTAAGAACTGTGCATCCCAATGTTTATCACAACTGAGATACAAGTTTCATAAGATTGTCTCCCCCCACCCAGTTTTGATGAAAAAAAGGAATCCAGTAAACAGGAAGTGGGCAAAACCAAACACAATGAGAGTCTTTCAACAGCTACCACAATAGTGAAACACTCCAGAACACTATGTCACTTCATCACTACAATTGCAATAGAGTTCAAAGACATTAGAAATACATCGTTTCTTTAACCACCTTTGGAAGACTGTCTATACTGCTGCACGTTTGCATTGCTTTCATCTGACTTCTCCATTTTAACCAGAAAACAGAAATAGTCTTCATTAAGATTTGTTTCCAACAGATGCAAGTTTAAGAAATCTTGCCAAAGTAGTTTCTCTCAAGGTATATTTAGTGAAAACCCTGGTCAGGTGCTATTTTTCCCAGATTTTTGTCAATCATTTCCCACAATTACAAAACACAAATTATGGTCCATTCCTGTTGTCTTCAAGCTCACAAGATCCAAAACCACAAGTTTTATTCAGTAACATCATCCTTTCAGTAAGCTTCAGTAATATCTTGAATATTTAATTAAAGGTGGACAAAACAGACACAAGTTAAAAAACCACCTGGTCTTACACTACAAGAAGGAGACAAGCACAGAAAAAAGCAGCAGTGTTTTGGTTCCCACAGGGCACAAACAGCAATGGTGCCCACTGAGCTGAATCTGTGAAAGAATTAACACCATGAACAACTGCTCTACATTCAGGTGTGGTTCAGAAATCAAAGATCTTTAGGAAATCAAAGCTTCTATGGCAGGGAAAAGCTTCTCCTTCACCACATGTTTTAAGCCTCAGAGGCAGCTCCACCACCTCCATACAACCCCCACACTAAAGAACTTCTCCACCAAAGGCTCATGTGCTGCCTCCCTCTGAAGCACTGCTTCAGACTCACCTCACTTCAGTTAGAGGCCTCCAAGGGTAGGGGAAAAAATGCTACTGCCTCTAAGCCTGAGTCACAGCAAAAGGTAAAATATTCTAGCACCTAAGAACTGAGAAAATTACTTTTCCAGAGCATGTGATAACAGACTGAGTTCACACAGCATGGATCTGAGTCAGCCCAGTCTTCTAAAGGTTGCAGCAGGAATCTAACTTTTAATTGGGAAAGGAAATTGGGAAAAAGTTAGGATGGTTGGGATTTTAAGGTTATTTTATATCAAAATGTAATAACTAAAACAAAAAGGCAACCTAAGCAGCAAGTGTAAAGATACATTTTATTTATTTTTAAGCTTATCCACCCACACCTCAAACATCCACTATTTTCTCTGCAGATTTACATCATTAAAATACCCCTTTCTCAGACTAGCAATGGAATTTTCTGTCTCCAAATGTGGAACAGACATCTTGCTTAACACTTGAAGAAATTACATCTGCAGGATGATTCTTTCTCTTATTTTTCCTTTTCACTAAGGAGGGACAAGCACTGGCAGGACATTACTGCAGCTTCCCCCAGTGAGAGCCACAATGTGGACACAAAGGAGTCAGCTCAGCTCAGCCACATGGGGCTGCAGAGGAACATACACCTCTCCTGACTTCAGCAACAGGATCTCACACAACAGGGTTTATACAAACACACATCAGTTTTGGTGAGCAAAGTCTTACTATAGTTCAGTTAAATATTTAAAAAAAAATTANGCAGACACATCTTGCTTAACACTTGCAGAAGAAATGACATCTGCAGGATGATTCTTTCCCTTATTTTTCCTTTTCACTAAGGAGGGACAAGCACTGGCAGGACATTACTGCAGCTTCCCCCAGTGAGAGCCACAATGTGGACACAAAGGAGTCAGCTCAGCTCAGCCACATGGGGCTGCAGAGGAACATGCACCTCTCCTGACTTCAGCAACAGGATCTCACACAACAGGGTTTATACAAACACACATCAGTTTTGGTGAGCAAAGTCTTACTATAGTTCAGTTAAATATTTTAAAAAAAATTAGTAGCACAACCCAAAGGAAATCTGACAAAACAGCTAAAGCCATTTAGTCACTTCTAGAGAAGCTACAGAATCTGTGGAAGCTGACTCTAGCTGGGTTCAGCTTTAACACCAACATGCAGTGCAGGACATGTGTGCTGGGACTCACCTTGGCCAAGCTCGTCACAAAGTCCAAAGAGAGGAAAACACTTTATGGGCAACAAACTCATATCACTGTCCCCTCCTCCAAAGCCTTCCTTTCTCTGCCCTCCCAAGTTATGAAACCTGGGCTGCTTTGGGTTCCCTCTGCCATCCATCTGCCACAGTTGGCACTGTGACCCAGCAGTGAAAGCAGGCTGGCTTCTCCTTGGCACCCAACTACAGCAACAGCTCCTCAAGCACATACACCCTTGGTAGAACATCACAGGACATAAATTACTCAGTGGAGGATCTAAACCATTTTACCCTGAAACACACAGCCTTAGAGCAAGGCTGAAACCATGAGATATGACCTTCCCTGGAGGCATCTCATGGCTCTGCACAAACCAGGCCAAGAGGCAACACCAGAAGATGCTTCACCAGCGTGACCTCAACCACACAAGGAACTCCATTCTCAGAAAGCAAGCACTGATCACAGGGCCTGGCTTCTACTTCAACATTTTGTGTTTGAGCCTCTGTTCTCTCTTGCAAGGACTACAACAGTCTTGAACTACGTTAAAATAGGTTGTTCACCAACAATCCCACACTGATCAGATACAGTCGTAGCTACAACTTGGAAATAGCTCCACAACACCTCTTCTAAAATGTTCTTTAGCAGAAAATCAATTTGTACCAACTCAGTACCTAAACTGCAACATGAGCAGGCTTTCCACTCTGAGAAAACATTTTTCTCATGTGATCAAACCACAGTTAAACAAGGGGTGGTTACTAGGCCTATCCTGAGAGCTGTATTTATTTTGTCCAAAACTTATTTCACTATAAAGATTAGATCTGTTTCAGGAACAAACCATGATTTAGACAAGTCACTACTTCCAAGAGAAATGTTTCTAAATCTACATCACTGAAGGTACAGATATTGTTTAAAAGGGAGAGTCTTTTCTTCCCCATCAAGGTCACCATTTAACTTCTAAAGACTATTCAACTATTCAGACACTACAGATACCAAGCAGGAAGGCATGTTTATGTCAAGACAATGCAGAGAACATTAATACTGATCCTTTCAGGGATCACAATTTTTGACCTCTAAAACAAGCTAACAGTGCAGGTCCTGTACACCTTCACCTGTAGCTGCTGTTACTCTCCAGTTTTAGGCTGTCAGTGCCTAGCCCTAAACCTCCCACATCACCAAATGCCAACAGAAGAGGGTTCCTCTGGAAACTGAAGAAATGTTTCATATTATCAGGTAGAGCAAACCCAAGCAGTTATGGCAAACTTTCACTAACAATACCCTTTACTATTTTGTCTCTGGAAAGTGCAGAATCACTGCAGCCTTTTCCAAACCACACCTACCTTAACAAAGGCTGTTCTCCAAATGCTTCCTGAGTGATTAAGACATTCCTTACACAGTATCACACCAAAACCCCTGCCTTCAAATCAGTCCCATTTTCAAACTTCGTATTGTCTCAATGCAGTGCTTCACAAGCAGCTCAGAAGAAATGCAGTTCACTCCCACAATTTAGCCTCTTATTTCCATGCTTTTGGGCATCCATGCCAAACCCAGGGATCACCCTCCCTCTGCCATAAGCATACAACGGAGAAAAAAAGAGGGAAAAACAAACACAGTTCTCTGACTTGACAAAGGAGAACAGTAAACTTTGACAGTTTGCATAAATAAAATACTTTCCATTGAAAATCTCAGTTTTATTCTGAATGATAAGCTTGCTGTCCAACTCCTGTGAGGCACTCAGTACCTCACTGGTGATTCAGCAGCACTACACAGTAGGACAGGTAAGAAAAAGCAATGGCAAAACCAGGGAATAAAAGCAACTAGCAGAGATTGTCCTGTGCTCCCTGGAGATGCAGCACAGCAGGAACTCACCTGGGTACTGCAGCAGCACTGCCACTCCTACCCAAGCAACACAAGCTTGTTTTGGTTCCTTCAAGGACAAAACACACTTACAGCTGGTTCCCACAAAGCCTAAGCTGACTGTGCCAACCAGGAGTGTTCCAAATCTGCTGGCACACCTACAGGCCCAGTATAAAACTGCCAAAGACTAGTAAGTCCATTCACCTTTTGCACATCAGGGTTTTTGCACTCTGCAGTAGTTATTTTGACCTTCTCCTTGTACATGTGCACACATGACAGCAGCCCCACACCTTCATCAGTGGTAAAACAACGAAAGCCTCACCCAGTTCACCCCCCACAATATGTACATTCCCACTGGGAATGCTCAGTCAGGGAAGTCCATGGTCCCCACCACAATGAGAACCCCTTGTAAGTGGATGACCACAGCCCTGCTGTGCTGACACCACAGCCCTGCAGATGAGAAAAGCTCTGATGTCCCACTGCAAACCAGTACTTACAGACACCATTCCTGTTACACAATCCTAGTGACATCTTATGAAGACTAAGTGCAAGTCTCACAAACATTTAACCACCACTGAAACTGTACTGGCACTGCCTTGGGAAGCTGATTACAACACACTTCTATTGCCTGCAGACAAAAAAACCCCCCTGCCTACCACGTTTTGACTCCAGCAGCATTGTTACCATGAAGTTTGTCCCACTACACTTCACCCTACACATAAAAACAGATATAAAACCTGTTAAAGGTATTAAGCCAAGAACAGGTTCTGTGCTACCTATCCATCCAGGGATGTTTGGGTACCACTTCACAGCCAGGTGACTCTGTTCTAGGACATGACCTGAGGTTTCAGATGATAACCTTCACATTGATATTTCAAACCACAGTGCCACAGATCTCCAGTTTTGGGGTTGGTTTTTTTTAATGCAACAGGAGAAGAAACTGGAAGGATTCAAACTGGACAGGAAGACCTTCTGACACTGCAACAAATTCCAAGGAATCCAGCATCACCTCCCTCTTTCTGTTCCAAAGACACATCTCAAACCAGGCACTGGACTCTATCAGTTGTTATTTGCACAAGCAGGATCCTCAACTAGATCTTCACCAGCACTCACTTCTTGCTTTCAAAGCTTCCCAGATTCAATTAACAACTACACAGGCAAACTGAGCCACCCAACACTGAAACTGGCTCCTGAGCTGATCCTAACACTTCCATGGTAAGAATGCTGACCAGCTGATTCCTCACCAAAACATTCCCTCAAGGCACAAGACAGACTTCATCTCAGACTCCTACTTTTCCTCTAGTTTATCCAAGCAGATCAACAGAACTGGCACCAGCAAAAATCTACATTTGCTCTCCTCCTCAGGCAGAAACCAAGACTTTCTCAAAGCACTCAGTGCCAAATCCAAGGTGGTGGTACACGAGTGACCCTCCCCAGAGCAAGACTTCACAGTGAGATTCCAGACATGGACAATGTCATTTGCATTCCCTCAGCAGTATCTCATGTGACTGTGCTGTCAGTTCAAACTGCTGGTGAGACTGGGATAACCAACGTGGAGCAGAAATGAATATGCTCAACTTAGCAAAACAGAACAAAATATTTTTCTATAATAAAATCTATTTGAATTACCAAGTGCAATTAAAGAAATAAATACTCATTACTGAAAACAATTCTTTTCAGTCATTTGATCATGTCCTGTTTAGCTGTTTTGGTTTCACCCCTTTTTTCCTGTAACACATTAAAGATAAAAGACAAACATTCCTAAACAATGAACAAGCAAAAACATTTTGGAAAAAGGTTTGAGTCACATGAAATAAAGTTTTTCCTAAATAAAGCAAAATTAATGGAAACCTACTTTAATGAGACTGCCATTTTTCCTCCAACTGAAAACATGCAGTCTTTAAGAATGTAAGAATTTAATGTAGATAAATACTAACTACAGCACCTCTGCAAGAATTAAAAAAACCCTGAATTCTAGTGCAAAACTACTCAAGTTTAAAGAAATGCTACAATTAGTAGAAACAAGGATCTATGATTATACTCACCTACAAGAAACTTGTTGTTTATGTGGCCACAAACATTCCAAACACTGCTGTACAACTACAGGGAAGAAAAATAAGTAATGTGAATTCTGAGACTAAAAGTAGTTCATAGTTCAGAAAAATATTTTCTCAACAGTCAACAATATCCCAATAATAGAATAACACCTCTAGAACACGAATTTAATCTGAAAGTATTTCATGACAGGTCAGCAGGCTGCTGTGATCCAAATTAGAGAGAAACTGAAGAGATCCTTATAGAGACACAGACTTCTCTCTGCATATCCACATCAAATTTCTCCATTATTTATTCATCCTTTGCCAAAGAGAAGTCACCACTAACTTTATCATTACTCCTACTTTGGTGCACCAGGTATTGCAGTATTAATTAACTGCCCATTAACTAACAGCCTGTCCATGAACAACCTCAGCTGGACAAACTACATCCATCATGTGGAGGAGCTGTGCTTTGCTCATACAAGAAATAAATGAAAATAGCTTCTCCAGAACAGTTTCTTCATCCACAAATCTTGTCAACACACACAGAGGCTTCCTTGCACTGCAGGAGTGGCACAAACAGCCATCTGAATTGTTCCCATAAGTCCAATTTTGGCTGCAGATGGGGCACTCCAAAGCCATTCCTCCTGGTTTCTATCTCAACTGAGGTGTATAGAACCTGTCATGGTTTAAGAGTGGTATTCTCCAAGTTAGTGTTCCCACTGAAACCACTGCAAACCATGTGCTGTTCCCTCATTCCCCCTTCCACTCCCCTGCAGAGGGCTGGAGAGAACTGGAGGCACAAGAGACAAAGATCAGGGGTTGAGAGAACAACAACTGACTGGAAACAGCAATAAGAAAATGAACACCAACAATATTAATAACAAAAGTGTACAAGAGGTGAGCAATTCACATGTGAATATTCCCTGCAGAGCCTGACCCCACCTGACCACATCCATTCCCTCCACCTCCCCAGAAGGGCCCTTCCCTGATTCCTGGAAAATAATGTGAGGTGGTATAGAATGACAGGGTCCTGGCCAAGGCCCCTCCTGGCTACTGCAAAAATTAATCCTGTCCTAGCAGGAAACAGGACATTTTCCATCCCTTATTCCATACCATCTATGCCAAGCCCAAATACTACACCTTCCCAATATATATATACACACACACAAGCACAGGTAGCATTTCCATAGTCAATGGTCATCCCTCCAAGATGTCTGTTGAGTTCTTTTAGTCCATGACTGTGGGTTCTACCCATCCTAGATGGCTTCCAGGACACGAGGGCTGTGGTGCTGTTGGCTGGTTCAAGCTGCATCAGGAGCTCACAACTGCAGCATCTGGAGCAGTCCATCCTCACTGTCCACGGTGGTTATGGCACAGTGACAGTGTCACCAGCACCCAATATTCTACAATTCAACATTACAGACTGTTCTCACACTAAAACCAAATCCCCTTGAGATACACATTGCATTTCCCTGTCCCTGTGCACTACCCACCAAGTGCACTCCTGTTTTAATTTGTTCAAAAGCTTGTTGTTGTTCAGGCCCCACTTGAAACTGTTCTTCTTCTGGGTCATAAGACACAATCTGACTTATCTGGACTATGTATCCTTCAAAAACCCACAGTGCCCAGGAAAGGCTATGTTTCCTTCTTGCTGGTCAGTGGAGACATAGCTGCTATTTTATTAAACACATCCAACAGAATCTGATGGATGTCATTTTACTCCTAGAAAATGAATTTCCAGGGCAGGTCCCTTGACCTTCCTTTGCTCTACAGCAAAATCAGCTTTCAAGAGGATCCTGATTACCTTCTCCCCTTTCTCAAAAACCTCCTCTGCCGTGTCCCCCACACAATGATGTCATCAATGGACTGTGTTCTGGAGCTTCACCTTTTTCCAGTGCAGTCTGGATCAGCCCATGGCAAACAGTGGGGCTGTGTTCCCACCCCGGGTGTACTGCACACCTCTCCAGGTAAAAAAAGCAAACTTGGCCTGCACTGTGCTGCCAAAGGAACAGAGACAAATGCTTAGTAATGCTGATGGTGGCACCACTCGGCTGCCCTGGATTTTAGATCCTCCTGAAGTGCCAGCCTGTCCAGCAGAGCAGCACTCCCTGGTGGTGTGGCTTCACTCAGGTCACCATAGTCCACTGTCAGTCTCCCCTGGACAAACACACTGGCCATACAGGGCTATTAAAGAGTGAACAAGTCTTGCTGACCACTCCCTGGTTCTCTAGTTCATGGATCATGTCATGGATGGGGCTCACAGAGTCCTGGTTTGTGTTGGTATTGCTGACACTGTACTGTTGTGGTGGCCACAGTCACCCATTGTTCTTCAACCCACAGCAGAGGGGTCCTCTGAGAGACCAGGCGAGGTGTTCAGCTGTCTAATTTCCTGTGTCTCACAGCAGCTCTCCCAAAAGCCCACTGATGCCCTTTTGGGTCCTTGAAATACCCTCTCCTGAGGTAATCTATGCAAGGATGCACAGGGCATCTGGATCAGTCACAATGGAGTGTTTTTGCCATTCATTCCCAGTCAGGCTCCCTTCAGCTTCCAGTACAGTCAGCTGTTGGGATCACCCTGTCACCTCAGAAACAGATTCTGCTCCTACATATCAAAATGGCATCACATAATTCTGTGCCAGTGACAATCCACACTTGTGAGTCTGACGTGCCAGATCCACACAGTCCAGCAGATCCAATCTCCCCTCCTCCACCTGGTTGGAGACAGGGCCCCTCTAGTTCTGGTCATAGTACTCTTTGCTCACTTCTTGTAAATATGAACTGGAGCTCTCTTCAAGAAGATTGGAAGTAACATCAGCCCTCCTATTCTGTCTGGAAACTGGAGCAGTATTTACCCTTGAAGAATTTCCTGCCATGGTTGTTCTCCCTCTGAACTCACATTCCCAGCTGCCTGGCTCCACTACCATCTAGTGTCATCTCATCCCTGCACTGGAGCAGGCAGGTCACCAAAAATCACCCAACAGAGGGATTGTCTCTGGCCCTACCCCTTGCTCCTGTTGTGAGAGCTCTGCTTCCTCTTCATCTCTCACTAACCAAACCGATTTGGTCTTGGACTGCTACCAGCCCATTGCTCCTCTGGTCCAGCTGCAGCCTGAGGGGCCTGTTGCTCTGCTTTCCTCCTCCTCCCCTGAGGGTGCTGTCCAGGAAGGAGCACCATTGGACAAACAGCAGCCAGGGCCCAGCAGGTTGCATAACGTTCCACCTCTCTGCAACTGTCACAGCATTTTTTTCACTTATTTATCATTTTATCAGGGTCCTGTAGTTGTTCAGGAGTGAACTTCCAAACCATTAGAAGAGTGAAGTCCTCCAAATACTGGTTCATGCCCTTCCACACTCCATGCCATTCATGACTATCCAGCCTTGGGGCTGATCTCCCAAAGACCTCCCTAGAAATCTCCTTCTTGATTCCAAACAGTGTGGACCACACTGAGGTGACATGGCAGACTTAGCAACAAGAATATGCTTCCCTTAACATCCAAAGGGAATTCAAAGTTCTCAAAAGATGTTGTAACAAGCCTGAAGGAGAAAAAGGAGGTGAAAAGCTGGGGAAAATCATCCTCCCCTGTTCCCCTCCTAGACTGCATGTGGACTTCCAAAGGCAGCCCCAAGGAAACCCTGAATACACATCCCAAATGCCCCTCACTGCCCTTCACACAGTACATCAACAAAGCACTCCTGATCCCTCTCCCTGCTCTGAAAAAGAACACTGCAAGGAGCACACATGGTAATATGTACAGGGTTAGGTACCACACCCACACAAACACACCAAGCAACATTGTGACCAGTGTCTCTGTACCTAATACACAAATTCTTAGACCAAATTTGTTTTCCACCCGCTCTGGACAGACCTGCTGTTATCTCAACCCTTCACACCCCACAAAAGGCACCAAACAAGGCTGTTGTGGTTTAGGAATGGTGTTGTCCAAGTTACTGTTCCCACAAACCACTCCAAACCACAAACCTCTTGCTCACTCCACCCTCCTGCTCCCCCTGCCCTGCAGTGGAGGACAACTGGAGCCACAACAGGTAAACAGCACAGGTTGAGGTGAGAGCAATTGACTGGAAACAGCAGTGACATAAGACGAAGAGTAACAGCAACAACATTAATAACAGAAGTGTACAAGAGAGGTGATGGATTCACACTGAGTGCTCACCACTGGACACAGAAGCCTGACCTGGACCCTCACCCAGGCCATGCTCCCTCCTGGCTACTGCAAAATTAACCAGGACAAACCACTTCCTGATGCTGAATGCACTGAGTCTAACTGTCCCCTATGGGCCTTATTGCCCTGTCTCATGGTACCTGTGGACTCAAAGTGCCTTTGTCAAACAAAAATTAAACGTGGGAAAGGGACAAATGGAATTTTGCTTCTCACTGCCATTCTACACTCCCTCAGAAACAAAACCAACAGAAATCCCACAAAACTCCCTGGACAAACTGACTTAGAGTTTGGCTGACTACACCGAAATACTCGGTGTAGGGTGGTGCTATAGCAGCCTAGGCCTGAGCCTACTGACCAGCCCTGGACCAGGGGCTGTCAGAGCAGCCCTGCATGACACATCCAAAAGGAACCACACATGGGCTCAAAAACTTACAAGACAACATGATTTTGCCACAACAAGAAGTATCTTCTTAAAGGAAGAGACCTTTAAGAAATGGGCAGAGCCCAAGAACATGCTTCCATTTTCTTACACTGTCTGCTTGACTACAACACCCAGACCAGTGCATCTAATTCCACTTTGCACTCAATATCCAAATTTCAGAGTCAGTACATTCATTTAAGATTTAAGTGGCTCTGAAGCATTACTGCCTACATCTCTTCTGAAAAAAATACCTCTATATTCTAGAGAGCCCCACATTTCAGATAGAAATTTAATACTTAAGGCTATGTGTGGTCAGTCAGCTAGCCAATTAATTAATTCTTCAGCTTTGATGTCCTGCCCCTGGCTCTGAGGTTGCTCTGGGGGTTCCAGCTGCACAATATACACTTACAGCAGGATGCTGAACACAAGATTTTTCTCATCAGCAAGCACCAATATTAGCTATCAATTTTAGCTATCAGATGAAAATGTTATGACTGAAAATGAAAGGAGCAAGTCAGAAAGCACAAAAATTATCTGGTTACAATACCTGGAGCAGTAACTGGACTTGGACTTATGACTCCTGGAGAAAGTCTACCTGTAAAAACATCCATTAAAAAAAAAAGTCTGAGAAACATTTTTCACAGCTAATTTATAGCACCTGCAATACTGGTCACTGAAAATCCCCCAGGGCACTGTTTCCACCCAGTCAGTACACAGGGTTCTGGCACCTAGACACGACTTTCTCAGTGTCATTATTCCATTGCTTCCTTCCTGGACATGACCAAGCCTACCCTACTTATTAATAAAGAAGAGGATACTTTCATTACAGTCAAATAAAGGGAAATGTTCCAAGTTACACTGCCATGAGGTTTGATGAAAAATTATGTCTTTATTGAAGTACCTCATTAAGCAGATGCACCATCTGTGCACGTGCCACACTGTAAGAAGGATGAGACTCCCTCACTTTATAATAAAAAGGGAAGGGATGCACTTCAAGGCTGCTTGTAGACTTGTCTCCCAGCTCAGAGATGAAAGGGAAAACAAAACATCCAGTCTTACATTCCTGTAGGACTGATACCAGCCATACAGAGAAGGCAGCTGCAGCTGATGCCAACACAGGGACCACGCAAGGAAAGGGCCATCAGCAAACTCCAGCACAGGGAAGAAGCAACTCAGGCCTGGTGTACTCACAACCCCTGCTACACCAACACATGCCTTTAAGTCTAACTAAAATCCTAACTCAAACCCCACCAGCAGCACTGGCTTTGCACCACTGCACAGTGCCTGAGGATGCTCAGCTCCACATCTGGAGCACTGCAGGTGTTCAGGATCCTTTCCTGACTCTTGTGGAACGAAAGGATATTCTCCATTTCCTTGGGAAAGAAGTGCTGATTTTAAGCAGTAGAAAAAAAGCCCATTTTGAAACCAGTATTTTAACATCAGCAACAAGATTAGAAAAGGTCTTTGGTGCCAACTTCATGCCAAAAAGAACCCACCCCACACTAAGCAGCAGTGCTTCCTCTTTGTCCACTAATACAGGTCACCAAGCTAAAGACACAGATAGAGACAGTTTTCCTTTTTAACTCATTTTAAGAATTCAGTTTCAGTCAAGTTTATGAAAAAATAAGGCAGACTGCAGCTGGCTACACTTAAACAAAGCTGGTTGGAAGTTCTCAAGCCCAGTAAAAACACACAAAGGCATGTCAACAGAGTAACAAGCCTCAAAAGGAAGTGTTTAGATTCCAGTGTGCATTATTATCTGCAGTCAGTCAGCACGGAGACAGAATACACCCACACACACATCACTTAAACCTGCTGCTTGCAGTCCCAAAAAAACTGGAAAGCCAGTGGTTCCAAAAAGGTTTTCAGCAATATAAAGGCCATGTAACTATTGGTGTTTTGGCAGCAAAGACAAACCAAGAGCCCCAAGTCACCATTTCTTACCTGCAAAAAGTATTTTCCTGCAGAGGAAGCACAAGGAGTCAAAACAAACCTGTAGACGAGCAAGGAACAGAAGTTACCAACGTAAGGACTAAATAGAAGTAAAAAAAGAAAGAAGTAGACTTGGTCAGCAGTTCAATGAACTCTCACATCAGCACTTCACAAGACTTCTTAATATGATGTACCACTAAGTCCAAAGGATATTAACTTTTCTTTTTTCTTAGATGTAAAAAAACCCACTGCATCCACACAACTAGACAACCACCAAGATAAATACCGATGACAAGCACTTGTAGGGCTGAGCAGTAAATCCTCCTCCTGCCCTGTGCACATTCTTTAGCTGAGTTCACAAGTGCTCAGTGTGTGGGACAGTGCCACACAGGCAGGACAGAGGGGACAAATGCTGGGCCAGCCAGTGTCAGCTCCTGTCAAAGTCTAACAAATTACAGCTACACACAATACCTACCTTCCACAGATGCAGTTATAAATAAAATATGCAGTTACAGAGTATATATCATCACCTACAACTGAATCAGGGACTGCACTTTCCCGGCCAAGGGGAGAATTTAGGTCAATATCTTGGACAGGGTCATCCAGGAACTACAAGAGCAAAAGAAAGTGCTACAGAGAACAGCCAACTACAGGTAAGAATTAATTACATGCTTCTTACACTTCAGTCAAGGCAGCACTGTTATAAGCAATTACTACTCTAGCCTCATTCCCATCATGACCTCAATTAATTACTCTGGATTACAGGCAAACAGATTTTACTCTCAACCTGCTCAAGTAAGATTTTATTTCCATTAAGGAGACATCCACAAAGTTATCAGCAAGAATGCAAACTGAACTCTTCCACAAGCTGACTTAGGTCAAATGAAGTGCACTCAACAAAGTCACAAATTTCAGTTACAAAACCATTAAAAGTCGCACAAAATTTAAAGAGAGAATTATATTATGACTGATCTTTGCTGAAGTCTTCCCACTTGGCTTTTTTTTTGGAAACTGGTCCTGTAAAAGGATCCTTACTCATTATAGAAAATTAAACAAACCAAGGCCAAAGCATGTCTGTTACAGAGATGCTCAATTACAAGCTCGTGTACAGATATTTACGAAAGGTTAATTCAAGTCACTGTCATTGTTTTTAACACTCAGTTGTATGCAGCAGGAGAATTAAACGCCAATTCTGTACTCACAAAGATGACATTTATTTTATCCAACTTGGTCTCATCAACACTCAGATGTCCCTCCTGATCTATTTTCAAGCATTTAGACTACAAAGAATAGCCTGGGATCACGGAAACACCTCCGGTACCCAGAAGATTTCCAGCCAGTTAAGGGAGATACAGCTATTTCCCAAAATTGTACTGACAACCTGTTCCAATTACCCAAACCCTGCCACGGCCACAGACGGTGCATCCACACCCGCCGGGCGCTACGAACCCCAAAGAGCCGCACGCGGGCCCGGGCCGGCCACGCAGAGCCACCAGCGCGGAGCCTCCCGACACAGGTACGCGAGGGAGCCCTCGGGTCAGCGCAAGGGGCCACAACTTCTGTTCTTCTGCACCGCTTTAAAGGGACATAACGCAGCGGGAGGGAGAAGCGCTCCAGAGCCCGCGGGACACACAGGCCGGAAGGCTCCGGCCGGCGATGGGTCTGCGGGATCCTCCGCGCCCGGCGGGGCGGCACCGGCTCCACGCGGGATCCCCGTCGCCCGGGG
>WEIV01031042.1:157706-189360 GCA_013390005.1 Calyptomena viridis
GGGGGCGGGGCCCGCGGGGGGCGGGGCCCGTGTGAGGGCGGAGGGCGCGGGGCCCCTTCGGGATCGGGATCGGGACCGGGATCGGGATCGGGATCGGGATCGGGATCGGGATCGGGATCGGGATCGGGATCGGGATCGGGATGGGCAGGGGGAGACATGGGGGAAAAACGGGGCGAAATGGGCGACCTGAGCCCCCATGAGGATCCTCCACACACCCGCCCCCGGCCGGGTCGGTGCAGCGAGCGGTGCCCGCCCGAGGGGTCGTCACTGCCCCTTCGCCCCGTCCACCCTCTGGTACAGCCAGAACTGCCCGTCTTTCTGTCGATAACAGAGCTGCTCTTTCTTTTTTTCTTTTTTTCTTTTTTTTCCTGTAGTTTTATGCTAGGTTAAAGTCAAAACCAGACTGACACAGAAGAGTAAAAACCTTTGCAGGCTGGAGTTCTTAATGGCAAATATTACAGTGTTTGCCACTGTGTGTGGATAAATTCTCTCTGGTTCAGGTAGGTTTCCTGGAATAATCCATGATTTTCCGCTCAGAGGCCACAGAGCAGCCGAGTATTGCTGCCTGTCAGATTGAAAGAGGAGCTGCTGTGGTCCAGGAGTGCGTAGCTATCAGTTTGGATTCATATTTTAACCTGGAAATCTCACGTGGTGTCTTAGCACTGCAGGTTTCTAGAAGAGAAAAAATTGCAGAAAGAATTAAAAATAACGCCAAAGGTTTGAGGGATACAGATATTTATTTTATTTGACCAAAACGCCATCATAGTGTTTGTGCAATGGGTTTTTTGACAGCACTGTACTTCATTCTGGAGTTTCATCACTTAAAAAAGCCCATAGACTCTTAGCACACCTGCCCTGAGACGACGTGTCAGAAACCACTTCCTTCTCCTCAAAAATGGGCGTTCCTAGATCCCACTGGAATCATTTGTTCTGTTCTTCCCACTGAGAGCACCTTGCTTTTGGCAGTTCAGGGATGTGTTTGTGCCAATTTGTGACATTTCTCCTTGTGCACTGTCCAGGGGTCCAGCTTCTCTATCCAGTGCAAGCATCCACGGTTCAAATGACTGGGAACACTCAGACATCAGCCATACCTGGCCGTGGAGCAGGAGCCCTTCCCAGGGAATGGGAATGGGAATGTGCTCCACCACAGACACTGGCATGTCTCTACCTGTTCCCGGCTGGGTCACAGACAGATTCTGCTCGGATCAGCTGGATCAACTTGGGTCCAGTGTCTTCCAACACATCAAGGAAAGCAGTAAATGTGGACAAACTAAGTTTTGCAGCCCAGGAAGGGGCCCAAACAGGTGAGGACAGAGGCAGACAGCACTGCTTTCCTCTGTCCCTTCTGCACATCAGCCCCTGCCAAGACTTTGGGCAGAGACCTTGTCCCTCCTGCTGTCACTGAGCTGCTGCAGTTCTGGCTGTAAACTTCCATGGATTTCCTTGCAGGGACAACACCGTGCTCAGAGCACCAAGGGCTACACCAGCTGAATGTGCTGCTCCTCCGCCTGCCGAGCGGGACAGGAGCTGGAGCCGGAGCTCTGGCAGGAGAGGAGCCCCATCCCTGGGCCGTGGCCCTCGCTCTTCCCCAAGGCACCCGTGGGGATCATCGCCCCTCCAGCACGTTGCTCTGCCTGTCTCCTGCTTTGTTTCCCAGCGAGCCTGGCAGGAGCTCTGCAGGGTGAAAGGTGCCCCGAGGAACCGGACGGGCACCGGAGACCTCACCAAATCCAGCCCCAAAGGGCTGGGAAGTGACAGCAGCAGAAATGAGGGCAGGGCAGACTGGGAAGGTGGCACAGACGTGTCTGGGCTGAAGGGGAGCCTGGGGAAAGGGGAGCAGAGGGGTTTCCCTCAGCCTGTGTTTGTGTCCTGTGTTTCTCAAGATGCGAATCAGAAACTGGATGTTGAGAGGAAGAGGCCAAAGATCCAGTTTGGTGCAATTGCTTGGCCATGAGAGGGAAGAAGGTCTGAAAAGGTAAAGAGGGCAAAGCAGAGCCAACCCCGGGCATCTTTGGTGTGGCAGTTCCTGGCATCTATTCCTGTAGGCGAGGACACCTGCTTGGCCTCCCAGAGTGACAGACCGGAGTGTGGGGAAGGGCCTGTGGACATGAGCTCTCTCAGCCGGGTCACACAGAGCGGGTGGCCCTCAGGCCTGTCCCCCGGGCCACCACGGGATTGGCGGGCAGTGTGCCTGTGAGGGGCTGTCAACGCAAGGGTGTGACAATGCAGTGCTGTCACAACATGATGTAATAATGCCCCAGGGATGTATTAAGACTGGTTGTTGTGCCTCTGGAGCAGGATCCATCTGGAGTCGGTGCAGGATTGAAACAACATGAAAGGTCTTGGAAGGAGCTGTGGAGCACCATCTCACTGCTGGTGTCCTCCCAAAGGCAGGGGCACTGCTGACTGCACTGGGATTTAGCAGGAAGGGGAGCACTGGGCCAATAGGCTGGAGAGCCTGGGGCACAGGGAGCTGCTCTAGGGCCTCAGGACCTGCCCTCCCTTGAAACTGCCATGCAGGAGGATTCCTGAGCTGACACCTGGGTATCTGTGTGTTCCCAGATTAACCCCAGAACATCACACCTGGGAGAAGGAGATATCTGTGAAATGGATCCTAGACTGCTGGACCTCCCTCTTGGAGCCAAGATCCCTATGCCACCCAAATCCAAACCTGTCCTGAGCAGGGGAAAGATGGGGGAAAAGGTAAAGGAAGTACAAAGGGGGAGAAAAGCTCTCCCCTTTGATGGAGTCCTCATCATGCAGAGAAGTTCCTGTGGCCTCCTGCTCTACAGCAGGAGCTGCAGCCCTTCAGTGAGACAGGGCTGGACAGTACAGGGAAGCCCCCAGCTCCCTGGAACACAGAGAAAAAGGACTTGTCAGCTCTCTGCACTGGTTTCTGCCACTGTGCATGTGTGTGGCCAGACCCCACCTGCCCCAGGTGGTTTTGTGTCTGGGTGCCAGGGCAACGTGCCCCTCCAGCTGATCCAGCAATGTCGAGTCTGGCTCTGGGGCACCTTTGAGAGAAACTCCAACCTTCTCCTGCTTGTCTTGTTGGCATCTTTGGGGTAGCTTGGGCCTCCCTACTTGGGGAATGCACACACTGTCCTTCTCCTCCAGCTTGCACTGCCTGTTCCCAAGGCAGAAACTTCCCCGTGTCAGAGTCAGTCACAGCCCTTGGGCTGCCTAACCCGAGGAGATTGGTTTCAGTGCATTCTCCATTGGCTGCATTTGAACTGCTGGGCTTGACCTTTGAAGATTCATCTGTGGACGGGTTTGCATTTCTCCCTGGTGGGCTAAGGTGGCGATTTGCTGGAGAGGTTGCTTATGGTCTTGCTGGAGGGTTTTGTCTTCTCTCCCCCAGCCCATCACAGCCCAGCCTGGCCCTGCAGTATGACCTTGCAGGTCTTTGTGCCTTCAGAAAGGTAGAGAAGGCTGTTGATCTTCAACCTTTACATTTTCACATGTACTGTGTGACACCTCTTTGCTGCTCTCTCCTGGCTCCTTCATACTCTGGAAATCTCTCTCACAGATTCACCGGCCATTTCCTTATTTCCATCTGGATGATCCCTACTGCTACCAACTCAGCACAGAGTACAACTGCCTGCATGACCCAATCCTGGAGAAGTTCCACAAGCGCAAGGATGTTCTGCGGTTGCTGAAGAGACAGGGTTTTGTCACCAGTGACAACAAGGTCAGTTTGGACGTGGGGCTGATCAAGGCCAGCCCTCTTCAAGCAGGTTCCCAGAGCACTTGCTGCAGAGCCTGCTGCTGGCGGAGGGCAGGGCTGTGGGCTGGTTTCCCTGGGAGCAGAAGTGGCACCAACATCCCCCTGGCAAGTGCCAGTCCTGCTCTTGCCAGGCTGCCCCGCGCTGCCCGTGTGAGGAGGGGGCAGCCGGGGCGAGGCCTGGAGCCGGGGTGAGGAGCATCGCTCAGCCCTGGCTGGGGGGAACCAGGGGCCNGGCCTGGGTCTGTGGGAAGCCTCAGTGTGCAGGGGTGCAAGTGCTTGTGCAGGCAACACCATGAGCTGGTGTCACCTTTCAGGAAGAGGCTCAGACACCTCTGGGCCCCAGGCTGCGAGGAGCCATCAATTCCAGCCAGGCAAAGAGCAGGAAGACCCCCCTGGAATCGAAGCAATGGAGGAGAGTGAACAAGGACCAAAGCTACCCCAGAGCTAAGCTGGGCCAGGAAGATGCCAGCACTTATTCTGGCTCACAGAAGAAGCCAAATGTCGCTGCTGCTAGACTGTTGAAAGCTGTATGTGAGCAACTAACTGCAGCAGAAGCCCAAAAACTTGAAGAGCTGGCTGACACTGTGGTGCACAGAGTGTTGGAGAGGTTGAGGATTCCTGGGGATCAGAGCGTCAGCTCTTTAAGGAAGGCTGCTGAGGAAAGCAGAGGAGGACGTTTTGACAGCTGTGTGAAAGTAGAGCTTTTGGAGAGTTCTCTGGCTCATCGCTGTCAGGAGATAGAAGCAGTGACCAAAGAACTTGTAGTGACTGTGTTGGAGATCTTGAGGGAGCATCTGGCAGCCAGGTGGAAGGAGCAGCCTGTTGATGGAGGAGCCACCAAAGCAGAAAAATCCAAGGAAAACGAAATAGCCACTTTGGGCAGAGCATCTTCACAGGCTTCCCTTGACAAATTCACCAAAGAAACTATTGAGAGTGTTTACTGCACCTTGAAACTCTTTGTAGGTTCTCAGTTTGAAGAAGACTCCAGCTGTGAGTACACCAAAAGCTTGGAGCTTCCTGGGGGAAAGGTCTCCACTGGACAGCTGCAGCCAGGATTCACCAAAGCATCTGGACAGCAGAGCCTGAAAGAAAGCACAGGAGCAAAGTTGCCTGCAGAAGGGACTGGCTATGCCAAAATCATGGAGCCTGAGGGTCTTGTGACAGTGCAGGAGAACTTGGAGAGAGAAATGAATCTGGAGTCAACAGTTTTCGCCAACACTTTGGATATAAGGACCGTGGCAAATCAAATTGCTGACCAGGTATTAGAGCGGCTCAGCCGGCCCGGCCCTGCTCCCAAGGCCCCTGCCCAGGCCCGAGCACGGCGCAGAGCTGTGCCCCCAAAGCTGGTCTGAGGGGAGCCAGGTGTGTGGCAGGAGAGTAAAGAGCCCTCAGACAGCAAACACAACACCCTTGGACTGGCAGTAAAGAGTTTGCTCCCAAAGGCCTTTCTTGTGCTTCCTTTCAGCCAGGCCTGGGCATTTTCTCTGCCCTCACCTGTCCCATCTTCTTCCCTTCTACAATCTCAGTCAGGCTGAGACACAATTTTCCAGGGAATCTGAGGGAGGGAGGCAAGGAGTAGCCAGCACTTTTGTTTGGCAAGCTTTGCTGTTGGGCAAGTGGAGGGGTGAACTGGGGCCTTCTCTGCCTTTTCTGGGAAGCAGTTCAGGTCTCGCCTGTAAAGCTTTTTTTTATGCTCAGCCTGAGCAGTGTTGTGCACCCCACAGGACTTGCTGTCAGGGGGCAGCAGGAGCTGTGCCCGGACAGGGGAGCAGGAGCCAAGCTGGCACTGCCCTACCCAGCACAGCACAAGCCCATTTTGCAGGTAAATGGGAGCAGAGCAGGGACGGTGACAGTGACCAGAGGAGCACTGGAAAATCCTAGAGTGATGAGGCAGGTCAGGGCTGGAATCGGGGTCCCCATCGTCACGGAAACGGCTGACCCAGCTCAGGCAGAGACCCAAGGGCCAGGGGCTGCCATTAGGTGACATTCCTGAGGAAGAAGTTCCCGGTGAGGCAGTTCCTTCCCCTCGGGAGCCTCCCTGCAGCAGCGCCCTCAGCGCCGGCCCGTGCTCAGCCCGTGCGGCCCCCGGTCCCAACAGGGACAGTCACACAAGGAGCAGCTCGGGACCCTCCCCTGCTCCCTGCCCGCCCCCTGCGCCGGCCTGGCAGCGGCAAGGAGGGGGCTCTGTGCTCGCAGGGCTTTGTCTTCGCCTGCCCAGGGGCTCCGAGCCCTCGGCTGCCCCCGCAGAGCCCACGCGGGGTCACTGCAGTCTGTGCTCGGCCGGGAGAGACCAGCACGGGCAGGGGGGTTTCACATTCATCTGGACACAGCCCTGCCCTCCACACCGGCGTGCAGCAGGCCAGGGATGAGTTTGCTGTGTCCGGCTCTCCCCACCCTGCTGCTCACTCTGCCCGTTCTTGCCACAGAGCTGCCGGGGATCCCATGGGTGTGCCTGACCTCCAGGCTGCTCCCCAGGTGCACACGAAGGTGGGAGGTGAGTGACTCACCGTGTCACTGTGCCACCATCACAGCAGCACTCCACATCTGGGTACTTTCTACCTTGGGACAGTTTCTCACCCCTTCTTTGTTGGCCAGAGCAGGCACAGCCTCACCCGCAGGGTGGCTGGGAGAGACACACAAACAAACAGGCCCTTCTGCATCAGTGCACTTCAACATCCCTGCTGATCGAGCTGGGAGAAGGGAGGAGGCTGTAGAGGTTTCACCTCCTCGTCCTTTATGGGGCTGTCTACTTGCAGATGATTGAGACCCTGCCCCACACAGGCCTTTCTGTGGTCCTGGGGGCTGTAGAGCCTGGCAAACCTGCCCACAGAGTGGGGAAGTAGCACCCAGGGGAGGGACACCCCAGCCCAGGGTTTGGGTACCGTTTGTAACTGCAGTGCCCTTGTTTTCCCCAGCAGGCACCAAGGCCAGGTTGTTTCAGGAAAGCTGAACCTTCGCAGCTGAGGCAATCCAGGAACTCACTGCCCTCGAAAGAGAGGGCCCTGCTCCCCCTCCATCCCATGCCCTCCACTTCCCTCACCACCCACCCAGTCTCCCACCTTGCTTGTTATCTGAATGAAGGACCAGACATGGCATAGAAGGGGTGGAAGAAATAGGGCTGTGAGTGGAGATGAGCTGACAAAACTCACTGGTTCTCTTTTGGGAGAAGTCATAGCTTTTAAGACCAGCCTTGAGCTTCTGATGACCTTCATGGCTTTGGGCCCCGATTCCTGCCAGCACCTACCCCTGAGAGCTGAGGTCACACAGTCCTCCAGCCTTCAGACACAAGCTCCATTTACAGCAGCAGTAAACACTGAGCACTTCAGCCAAAATGGGAGAGCCTGCATGGTGAGACAGAGGAAGGTCGAGGCAGAGGCCCGGGCAGGTGATGCAGGTCCAAACCTTTGTGGCCTGGGCAGAGTCCCCAGTGTGCCCTTCTTTGCAAGGAACAGTTGAGATGATGAGTGACTCCATGTGTCCCAAAAGGTTTCCTGCACAGCCATGTAAGCACTCAATGCTGGCAGAGTCCCTCTGTGCTCCAGCTCACCCTGAACGCCCGTGCTTTCCCCTGTCCCCTCAGACCTGAGCTGGTTTTCCCAGTTGATTGCATCCACACACATTAACCATGGCTGACAAATGCTGTAGAACAACAGGAGCTCTAAAAGCAGCAACGCTCAGCAGCTAAATCAGCTTTCCCCATCTTATTGTTGGTGAGTGTCCCACGGAGTCCCCTGCTCTGCACAGGCCCTGCTTGGTGCCATCTCCACGAGCTGGTTCTGCCAAATTCTCCAGCCCTGGGGCAGTGTCAGCACAGGGACTGTCCCTTCTCTGCCTCCTGCCTGCGCTCCAAGGCTCCCGTGCAGCTCTCTGGTCTTTGCCTTCCCACAGGGCTGATTTAGTGCAAAGCTCCATGTAAGGATTAGACTAAAAACTGGCCTCCCACTACCCAGGATTTTTCGGGGCTGGCAGAACTTCTGGGCACCTCTGGTTTGAAGGAGAAATTGAGTATCCCTGGTGGGCAAGAGCAGGAAGATTCTTCACATTCCCAAGGGTAGGAGAGACTGCAGGGAGCTTTTCTACCAGCAGGGGTGGCCTTGTGGTTATAATGCTCCTGGTCTTCCTTCTGCTCTCACTTGTCATACAGGCCACCTACAACCCTCCCGCCAGCCAGACTGGTGGGAAGATCCAGTGGTTTGGGCAGCACAGGTGACCTTGAACTGCTGGTGTGACAGAGCAGCCCTCGCTGGCTTTGCCCCAAGTGCAGCAGCTTTCCCAGTGCTGACAGGACAGTGACCACCACCAGAGCCAGGGCAGGAACTCATCCCTGGGTGGCCCC
The DNA here is from genome assembly GCA_013390005.1 of Calyptomena viridis. NCBI lineage: Eukaryota > Metazoa > Chordata > Aves > Passeriformes > Eurylaimidae > Calyptomena > Calyptomena viridis. The sequence continues at coordinate 165,770 of WEIV01031042.1, forward strand.
TGTGCTGCAGCCCCACTGCTCCCAGCAGCTCCTTGGACCACAGATGGAGGAAAGAGCAGAGAATTCTCCAGTCTGGACATAAAAATGTCCCCCTCAGTCAGCCCAACTAACCACATCTCCAGCAGCAGAGACCACGCAGGGGAGGATGTGGCCACCCACAGCCCACTCACAGGACCCCCAGCCACTGGAGAGGGACACAAGCAGAACATCCCTCTCTTACCCTCCAACAGCCTCTAAACTTCTCTCACACCTCTACGACCCTGAAAGGCTCCAGAAAACAGTATTGGTTTTTATCTAATTAAACCCGTTCTCTTCCAGTCTTCATTGAGTGTCCCTTAGTAGCTGCCTGAGAGTTACAAACAGAACCAGCCCACGGCATGGTTTCCAAGTGCTTACTTCATGCTGATTCCCAAACCTTATTCATGGACACTGACATCCAGGCTGAAATATGCACCTCCAGGCAGATGTAGTCATGCTTCTCACAAAAAAGGACAATGCACAAAAGAGACAACCACGGAGATTTTATTTATTACTATTAGACCAGAGGAGAGGCTACTTGACTGATTGGTATTTACAGATCTGTTGGCAAAGAAAATAATATCCAGTGTCCTTTATTAGCCTATTTTACAGCCCTGGCAAGAAGCATTCATTTGTAATAGCAGCAAATGCCTAAGTTTTGATTGACTGCTACAGCGAAGTGCAAGGAATAACATGGATCACTGACATGGAAAGCCTGGCACAGGCACCTGCAGCCCCGAGAGCAGGGCAGGGGCCACACGGCTGCTCCAGCCCTGGGCAGGGGCAGGACACCCCAAACTGTCCAATGATTCCAATCCCAGCACGGGATGGCAGAGCTGGGACCCTCTGCCTGTCTCTGCACTGCTGGGGCAGCTCCATGTCTGAGGAACGAGTTGCTCAGCACTGCACGAGGCCACAACAAGCTGAGTGGTGTCAGCACAGGGATGGGGGGCGAGACAGATGCTGGCACATTTTGGGGGGCATGTTTGGCAGAGCTAATGCTGACAAGGGAGCAGGATTTCCTGGCACAGGGGACCACACCTGGTACAAGGAGAGGAACCACGAGTTTGTTCAGCTGGGCACAAACTGAATTCCTGCTGTGGCATTCACCCAGCTCATCTGAACACGGGCTCTGGGAAGCCCCTCACACAGAGCCCCAGGCAAACCAGCAGGCTTGGGGCACTCTCTGCATGTGGCACCTCCTGCCCACACTGGGGACCAACCGAGGCATCAGCTCTAAGCCTCACTGCTGGCAGGGCTTGGCTCCCCACTGCAGTCTGGAGAGGATGATCCCAGGTCCCCAGTGGAAAGGGAGGGGGATGCAGAAACACAAATGCAACCTTGGATGCTACTGGCAGACTTTGCACTGCACCAGTAATCCCAAAATGCAGCTTTTTGCAACAGACCTGTCTCCAGCAAGGAAAACACCTCACAGGAAGAGTAACACTAGGATGTCATAGAATTAGGATTTGCTGTTTGGTAAGGAATATGTAACAGAATCTGGAGGCTGTGGAGAGATCCGTGTGCTGCCTCCAAAGGACACTGCCCTTGCTGTGCCTCACTTCTGGTGGCACACAGGGGTTCAAACAGCAGCAGTGACAAACTGAGCTGCTGCCTGACACTATCCCTACACAGGCCCCACATCTCAGCTGCTCGACCTGCCTCTTTCCTTCACTTCCTTTCCCTTCCCTTCCCAATCCCTCTGCATCTCCTGTGGGAATTCGGTGCCACAGATGGCTACAGGCAGTGCCAGCATTTCACAAGCACACAGCATTGCTGCTGCTCTCCGAGCACAGGAGCACTTCTGACTTTTGGGAGCCTTCCCAACTTTCTTCAGACATGGCTGAGCAAGGAGGGTGGCCCAAACTGGTATTCAGTCCCCAGCAGCGTCTGGGAAGGATGTGCTGTCAGGAAGGGGGTGGCTATCAGGAGTTGGAGGCTGCTCTGAGCACGGGCTCAGGTGATCCTCAGAAAAGCTGCTGTCAGCTCCTGCTCTCTGTCGCAAAAGGAGCTGTAAGGCTGCTGGGGTCACCCATGGCCCTCGTTAGGAGGATGCCAAAGTGGTTTTTACTTGTTTGTTGTCAGGTGCATGGCCTTCCCTTTGTGCTCAGCCCCATGGTGTGGGTGGGTGCTCAGCACAGGGAGATCAGGTGGATGCTGTGGATCTGGCCTGCCAGAGCTCCCAGCTGCAGCGTGTCTGCCCATCCAGCCCCCAGCAGCAGCAACTCGGAGACCTCCTCTCCCTGGGCTGCAGCGTGTTTCTGCTGACCAGGACAGCTCCTTAACTCTTCTGCCTCAGCAAACTCCCTGCACCTTCACAGCCCTTCTACCAACAGCATCTGGTGGGTGTCAGAACAACCCTCACACCTCCAGCCAACAGTCTGCAGAGGTGAATCAGGCTGCCCTGGCAGCAGGAGGATTATCCCCAATGAGGCAGCAGCTCCCTCAGGTCCAGCTCATGCCACAGCACAGGAGTGATGTCCTCCTGTCCAAAGCTAACTGTGCCTCCAGAAGGGACATGGAGTCTCATTGCCTCATTTCTCACGGATGTCACAGCCCTTTCACTTGTAGCTCCCAGGAGGAGGGTAGCCCCTCTCTGACAAACAACGGAAGGCCAGGAACCTGAACGTGACCTGACACATCCAAGAACTTCCTGGTGCCTTCCAGGAACGTCCCATCCTCGTGGTCGTGTGCCGGGAGATGCTCGAGGGTAACCCAGGGCGTGACAACAGCAAGGACAGTGGAAGAAAACTATGTGGAAGGGAGAAGATTCAGGGTACCCGGGAACTGCCCCGAGCAGGGTTTGTGCCCGGGGCCTGGCTCAGAGCAGCCCCTTGACGGAGCTCGTGTCCAGGTGCACGATGAGCATGCGGAGGAAGGACATCTCCTTGCGCGTGTTCTCGAAGATGACGCGGGGGTCGTCGGACTGGCAGCGCAGGCAGTTGGGGGCCATCACCATGGCCAGGTTGTTCACATCCATTTTTGTTCTGCCCACGTTCGACGGCTGAGCAAAGATCTGCAGACAGCAGGAAGACATTCAGCTGGAGCAGTGGAAAAGGGCAAGAAAGTCCAAACACGTGGCCCAAGAAGAGGTGCAAGGAGAGCAGAGATGGGACCTGCCTTAAGGGCAGTGTCCCAACAGCCACACACCCACGGGGGAAGAGCACTGTGCTCTGAAACAGCCTTGGCAGGCAGGGAATGAGGCTCTACAAGGTCAGGAACAGGGTTTATTGCTCTCAAAAAGGACAAGGCCAGCACCGCCCCCCTCCATCAATCCCACTTTAAATACAGACAGCAGGTCCTAAAACCCCACTGATGTCCCACCACAGCTGTCCCACTGTGCCTCAGTGTGCTCCAGGCTCCTGAGCAGCAGTGGGCAGGCAGGGCTGGGGGCTGCCTACCTGCAGGAAGTGTATGAGGTAACACAGCACCAGCCTGTTGAGCTCTGGCAGGAGCTGCACCACGGCCACGGCAGCGTCGGGGTTCTCGTAGTTGCTGATACACTCCTTGTAGAACTGCTGGGGAATCACAGGCTCCTCCAGCTCCCGGTACCAGAGCTTGAGGAGAGAGGCTGGGCAGAAAGCAGAGGCATGAGAACAGCTCTGGTCACTTCATCACCCGCTTTGGGGGCAAACTTGGCAGTGAGACACCGGGCAGAGAAGGGATTCTGTGCTTGTGCTGCTTCACCTTCTTTCAGTCTTGGCTCTGAAACACTCAGGCAGCCAAACTGCCCAGGTAGTGGGAAAACACTGGCTCCTACCTACCTGCTCCTCCAGGAAGCAGCTCTGGGGCTGCCTAAAGGAGAGGACGAGACCTGAAGGACTCTCACCACTCTGCCCAGCTTCCAGAGCCTCACTGCACTGGAGCCACAGGTTCCTCCCCACTCCCAGTGTTTTCTCCACAGTTAGTGTTTGCAAAGGCAGTGAAAAGGCACAGGATGAAACCCCAGTCAGTGCAGACACTGTGTACACACCCCCAAACAGCAGCACACCCACTGGGCTGCCCCTGCCCCTCCACAGGGCACCCCAGCTGAAGCTGCAGCAACACACCTGCCACATTGCCATACCTGGGACGTTGGGGTCACTGAGGCTGCTTGGGATTCTCCACTGATCCACCTGCAACTTCAATGCATTGACTTCATCTATGTCACCAGGTATCCTGCAAACAGAGACACAGCAAAGGTGTGGCAGCTGGGCCAGCACAGTGTGGCTCCTGGGGCCTCAGGGAGCAGCTACAGCAGCAGCTCCTCAGAGAGAAGGGGGTGCCTGTTTTTATGCATACTCTATGCAAATGGGCTAATGCCACTCCAAGTGGTGACTCCTGAACCTGGAGAAGGTCAGATTTTGCCCAACCCACAGCAAAGTGCTGTTCTCAGGCAAGAGGAAGCACATGGAGGTCAATGTTGACTCTCTGGCTTTGAGGACTGATACGTGGGTGGCCCAGAAGTAACGCAACGCCTCAAAAGCTCACCTGAAAATGCCCTCGGTCTGCTCCCCTCCCAGGGCCAGGACCTGCTGTGACAGCTGTGTCTGCACCCAGGGCAGCTTGTTCCCTGGGTACATGTCCTGCTGGCGCAGCATGATCTCCTGCAGGGAGCTGCCGAAGAGCGAGGGGGTGAGGATGGCGTTCCTGGCGTGGGTTATCTCCTCCACGGTGGGTTTGCGGAGGCCCTGAGGGCAGAGAAGAGCTTAGTGCAGCTGTGGCACAGCCAGCCCAGAGGAACAGTGACCTGGGCATGGGATGGGGAGCAACCAGCACAGAGCTGCCCATGCTCGTGGTCACCTCACAGCCTCTTGGCAGTGTGGTTCTCGTTCTGCAGCCTCCACTTCCTAAAATCAGGGGTGGTTCTACTCATCAGGCCCAGGAGGAGCAGAGACCACTTTGGTTTTGCAGTGATTCTGTTGCTGTGTTTCTCAAAGTGAGGGACTGCTCCACCTGCTGTGGGAGGCAGGATGGAGCCCAGCCTGTGGGGAGGTCAGCAGAGGGCACCTGTGCCTGGCCTGGCACTGGGCGAGTGAAAAACTGCCCTTTGGAGAAGGGAATTCCAGGTATTTCCAACTCTAGGAAAGCTTTGCTATCAGAAGTGCTAAAACTCTTTGAAAAGTGGGCACTGGTACCTGTCACTTCCAACAGACACCAACACTTGAGAGGGGCTTTCACTCTGCAGTGGCAGCAGTTTGGAGAAGCACAGAGCTGTCACAGGGGGGACAGCTGCCCAGCACAGGGGCCTTGGCAGTGACCCTGCAGCCAAGCAGGAGGGATGATGGGGTGGGGGGGACTCCCCCCTGAGCCCAGGGAGGGGCAGTGGCCCGGGCTGCAGTTGTGTGTGATGTGTGTCTGGAGGTTTCCTGTCCTGGCCCCATCAGGATGCCAGGAGCCTTCATCCCTTCTGAGGTATTTCAGCTATTTGGTTGCTGTACACCAAGTCCAGATGGCAGGGAGGCCCCACAGGGATTTTCAGAAATAAAAGATGACCAGGGACCTAGAATGGACAGGCTGAGGCTGCCTGCCAGCTTTCACAGCCAAGCACAGAACCATGCAGAGGGAAGGGAGGAGGATTTTCAGAGCACAGAGGCTCCCCTTCACAGCAGCCATCTCTGCTGTGTGACTGTTTGAACTGGGAGTGAATAACTGCAGTCAATCAGCTGCAAGACCCAGCCCATGCCACCTCTCAGTGGCAAAGCAAGAACCTCCCCTCACCTGAAGAAACCAAGTGATGGGCATCCCTTGCACAGACAGCTCCTCTTACCCTGGAGACAGGTAAGTGTTGGGTTTGTGTTCTTTTCCAAGGCCAGGGAGCACCCAGCCAGCACAGCACTGCTGTCTGCCAGGAGGATGGTGGGCCTTGGGCAGCAGCCTTGCCCCACACGTTCCCAGAGCGAGCCTTCCCCACCCGCTCCATTTCCATTTCCATTTCCCATTCCCAGTTCCCTCTGGAGTCACTGGACTGGCCCGGGAAGCAGAGTGCCCCAGGCAGCCCCAGCCCTGCAGCCAGGGCAGCTGCTCACCTTTTTGCCCCCGGTGACAGCTACTTTCTGGAGTTTCCTGTAGCAGTACTTGGCGTAGGTGCTAATGGGCAGACCTGGCAGGAAAGAGGACAGAGTGGTCAGCCCAGAGCCATGCACCACCCCAGAGCCCTCCATCGAGCTCCAGCACAGCAGCTCACACTGGCACAAGCAGCCCCTGCACGTGCAGCCCTGTGTGTGGCAGGGCAGGAGAGGTGACCTCTGGCACCTGAAGCCTCCCAGTCCCATGGAGGCAGTGTCAGTGTGAGCCAGTGCTCGGCCTTGGAGGGATTCACCTCCTGAGTCAAGGCTTGCAGCTCTGCACGAGCCTCTCTGCTGCAGATCTGCACCTCTCACACAGGAGAGCCCCCCCCTGACCCCTGGTGCCTGTTCAGCATTCCCAGCTGGGGCACACGCCCGGGGCCCTGCCCGGTGGCACAGCCAGGGTCAGGTGCCTCCCGGACACAGGGACGGTAATTCCATCCTGCCAGACCACAGCCAGGGAGCACACAGTCAGCCTTCTGCCAGGGAAGGTTTCAAAGTGTTTAAAACCAATTGTTTATGATTCAAGAACTTCAGTTCCTTGGTGTCTGTGGCCAGAGAGGCAGCACCAGCACCAACAGTGACCTCAGGACACAAGGAGAGGTGGCAAGGTCTCATCTTCCCAAGGACCTGCAAAGGTCCTTCCCTCGTGCTCCTGCCTGCAGCCTCCCCAAACCCAAACCCCATCCTGTGCCCTGTGGCTCAGGAGTGCTCTGTGAGATGAGAAAAATGAGACACTGAAGTTTGGGAACTGCATCCCAAAAGCTCTGCCCAAAAGTGGCTGCTCTGGTTGCACTTGGCTCAGTGAACTCTGAAGGTGAGTTCAGGCAGCATTCACAGAGCTAATCCCCCCGTGACACCAAGGGAAATGTTTGCAATGACAGAGCACTGATTGCTGGGAGAGTTTTTCCAAAACCATTGGCCTTTTGTTCTTGTTCAAGTAAAACCCAAACTGCTCACTGAAAGCAGTGAATAGATCTGCCCTATTTGATTCCCTGCCAGGCCCAAAGCTCGCAGCTGAGTTCAAAATACTTGTGGCTTTGAAAATCTACATTCTGGTCAGATCTGTGTGTTTCAGATCAGCCTTGCACACATCCTAAGACTTAGGTGAGCTGGTCAGGAGCTTAGAGGTCCTCAAACTCTCTCAGTGCAGGAGAACAAGTTCTTCCCAAGCAGAGAAACAATTCCCAACGGTGAGAGATATGTTGTCCCCCATTCTCCTCTCAGCCAGCTCTTGGCTCCTTATGAAGAAACAAGCACTCCCTGCCTCCCTCAGTCTGCTCACAGCTGGAACAGTCTCTCCACACCACTGGAGCAATCCCTGGGGACGTACAGCAGCATTCCCATCTCCCACAGGCAATGGGAAGGAAAGCCAGCTTTAAGAATTTCTCTCTTGGGAATATCTAAAGCAAAATATTCTCTGCAAGCAAAAATCCTGCTAATCCCACGCATGACTTACATTGGGAATGTCTAAGGATTAAAGAAAACAAACCCAATGAGCTACTCTGTGATGCTTCACCATCCCAGGTTAAGGTTTGTGCTGTCAAACGTGAGACACACCCTGAAGTGAGGTGTCACCCCTTCCACAGGGATGGGAGAGAGGCTGCACTGTCTCTGCAGCCCAGCAATTATGCAGGAGGCAGCACATTCAAAACTAATAATAGGAAGTGTTTTTTCACACTGTAATTAGACCATGAAACCTGTAATCACCCCAAAAGCTTAACAAGGTTTGCAAAGGACCTGGAGTCTTGCAGAGCCTGCACGGCTGATGTGTGGGCACCAGTCAGACACGTTTGCGTGAAGCCTGTTTTGTACTTTCCCAGGAAGCTCCTTGGTCCTGGGAACAGCCTAAAACCTACATCCAGCACGTTCTGCAGCGAGGCCTCCTGCTCCCAGTGATGATGAAGCTGCAGCCCCTGACCCACAGGGGCCTGCTGGGGCCACATGTGACACTGACCAAGTCTGAAGCAACAGAAAAATAGAATTGCTGCAGGCACAAGAGACTGGAGGAATCACTGCCCACAGACTCAAATGGCCAAAAAATCAGCAGGAGCCCTGAGGAACAGGGTGAGCAGCCCTTGCCCTGGTGGGCACAGAGGAAGGGCTCCCTGTCCCCCCAAAAGCAGTGCTCCTGGCTCTGGGAAATGGAGATGTGGAGAGGCCAGGAGGCACACACTGAGCTGCAGGGAGGAACGTGAGGGAGAGGAGCAGAATTCAGCTTTAGCCTCAGCTTTTCCAAAGCAGCAACCTGCCCCAAGCACCTGCTGCTTTGAGAAGGCTCAGCCAGAGCCCAGCACACATGGTCAGGTCTCCCAGCACGGGGCCAGGCACCCCCTCCACACCCAGCTCACACCTCGTGCTGCAGGGCTGGGCAGATTTGTCTGCACCACCTGGAAAAGGCCAGTCCTGAAGGCAATTCCATTTCTGTGAGCACATCATGAATATGAGAAATCCAAGATGATCTGTTATTTCCTGTGGTTCCACAGTAGCCCCAGGAGATCAGGACAGAAGACTAACAGCCCACACAGTGAAAAATAGTTCTCAAAGGAAAATATTTTTCTGTGTGCCAGCCTAGAAACACATGTGAAGAGCATCTTAGAGAACCTTTCCTTTCACAACATGTTAAAATCCAGACAGGACACATGCACAAACATACCTTCTGGAACTGACTTGAACACTTTCCTGCCAAAAAATGTCTTAAAAATGCAGCAAACAGTGTGGATTCAGGACCTGGCCATGGGACACATATTTTAGCACAGCAGAAGCTGTTGCCTCGATATTCCTCTGGCCTCTTGGACCTCAGCCTGGCACAGCCAGAGCAGGGTCTCAGACCAGGACCCCACCTTACTGAGCTCTTTAGCACAGGGGTAGGTGCCTCTGAGCAGCTCAGCTGGGCTTGGCAGCAGCTCTTGGCTTACTTCTACCCAGGCACCTCCATTTTACAGCACTGTTTTAGCTCCTCTTCCTCACACCACCAGCTTCTCCTCCTGCATCCCAACAATGCTCCTCCATCACCATTCCCTGTGTGGGAAATGCCATGTTCATCAGCCCACAGGGCAGCATGAGCCAGCAGCCTGCATCCATCACCAGGATAAGAAACAGACACAGGTCTGAAAAATGAGTATTCCCCCTCAGAACCCTCCTGGCTAACAGCAGGTGGGCAATACCCTGAGGCACTGCTGCACCTGCACCACCAACCACCACAGGCTTCCCTCATTTGAATTTGTCTCATTTCTTCCTAAGCCTCTTTATGCCCTGAACCTGCACAACACTGCTTTGCTGACCCTTCATTCTGTGCTTCAGGACAGAGTGCTCTGCAGCCCACTGCCCAAACCAGGCAGCTTCCAGTTCTGCTGCTTTGACAAACAATGGGAAACTTTTTTCTTGCTTTCCCTGGGTGACCTAAAGTTTCTTTCATCCCAGACCTTCTCCCCTCTTCCCTCCTGCAGGTCCAGCTCCTGTGCCACCTCCCCTGCCACACTCTCCAGCCTCGGAGGGACCCTGGGCAGGACCCGTGGAGAGGGCACAGCACGGCTGCAGCCAGTGCTGCTCTGCTCCCTGTCCCTTCCCTACAAGCCCCTGATCTCCTGCTGGGTTTCTGACCAATTCCCAGCTCCATGTACGTGTTTCTGGAATCTCACATACGAGCTGCAAAAGGTCTTTCCCTCCTAAAACAGCTCCATCAGGACCTGCTCGTGCAGTCAGGGACCTCTCCCCCACCTTTTGGTGACACAATTTTCTCTGCTGCTTGGTCACTGTTACTCATCCTTGCCACATCCCCCTGCACCTTTCACTTCTACAGTCCTGAATAGTTTTGTATCAACACTGAGCTGCCAGCTCATGATTTGTCTCCTTGTATAAACCCAAAGCCCAGCTTACATTCCTCCAGGATCAGCAGACAATACTCCTCTGAAAACACAGCATTTATTTATGTTATTCTTCTGCCTTTCAATGGGTTATTGATGCATGAAAAGGTCTCACACCACCCTCTCGGTGAGTAAATTCCATTTACTCCCAGGGAATTCTGCTAGAAGATGAAGATTGCAGTGGTAAGTGTGGGAAACTTCAAAATTCTTTCTTTAGGTGTATATCAGCTGGCAGATGTTTACTCACCTAAATGTTTACAAGGCTCTACACTGAAAGGAGTGTGTGTGTGCATGTGTGTGTGGGAAATCACTGCTTCAACTCCATTTTTCACTGAAAGATTCAGAGATCTCTACTTATCTACTACTCAGATCTGCCTAATGACAGTATATTTGATTTCCTTATGGATTTCTCTGCTAAATTGCTGCTACAGTATCCATAAGCATCTTAATATTTCAGAGCCACTACTGAACTTCTCACAACAGCCCTGCAGCTCCAGGGATCCTACCCAGCCCTCACACATCTGGCAAACAGGGCTGGTGGAACACAAGTAGGTGTTCCAAGGAATGGCCTGACCTTTCTAGCCAGTAGCAGACAGAACCTGGCATGTTCCTGCAGGATTTCCCCTCACTTCAGGGGCAGCTCTGAGGTCAGGCCCCAGGAAAAGTCCTCAGAGTTATCAGTGACCTGTGAAAAGGCTGTTTTGAGTGAGCTGCCAGCCCTGCTGCCTCCTCTGCAGAGCAGCTCATCCATCCTACAGCCCCCAGGCACTGCCAGAGCAGCTTCCTGTGCCTGAGAGCAGCAGGGCCCGGGGAAGGAGGAGAGGAAACAGCCTCAGGCTGTGCCAGGGGAGATCTACACTGGGTGTGAGGGGAGATTTCTTCACTGCAAGAGCAATCAGACATTGGCACAGGCTGCCCAGGGCAGAGGTGGAATCTCCATCCCTGGAAGCACTAAAAACATGTAGATGTGGCACTTGGGGACATGGGTTAGTGGTGGCCTTGGCAGTGCTGAGGGAACAGTTGGAGTTGATTGCCTTAGAGGGTTTTTCCAACCTTAATGACTGTTCTATGAAAGGAGCAGTGTGTGTGACCTGTCACCAGAGCCCCAGCTAAGGCCACACATGCACAGCTGACTTTCAAGGGCTTCATTCTGGAAACTTTATAAAGTTATCCTGACATGCCCTTTTCACAAGATTTCATAACATGTATTAATATATGTGACAGAAGCAACACCGAATATTCCGAGTTGGAAAGGACCCACAAGGATCATCGAGTCCAACTGCTGGTGGTTTTTTATTTTAAATTTATTGTTTGTTTTTAGGTAAAAACTACCTCTCTCTTCCTACTCACACCTCCAGCATATGCAATATAGACATGTAATTGCACAGAACAGCCTGCTCAGCCCACAGGCAGCACACCCTGCATAGAGAAATCTCTGTGGAGTTGTCCCATAAAGAGGTCTAAGTCCCTCCAAGCAAAAGCAAAATGAATTTTCAAAGGCTCACAAGGGTTTGAACTCTCCCGGGCACGAACAGGAAAGGAAAAACACATATCCCTACCAGAAATACAATCCTTCTGTGCAATTTCAGGTCTCTGCTCTGAATCCCAGTGGAGATAAACAGTGAACACTCTCGGTGCAGGGGCTTCAACCCATGGCCCTCCTCAGCCATGGCCTGCAGCTGCCTGGTGACACAGGGTGACACAGCAGTGACACGGGCAGGCCATGGCAGGGAGTGCAGCTGCCTGCTGGTGTCAGGTAGGGCTCAGGAATGCAGGAAGCTGGACTCCAGCTCCTACAGATTAAAAAAGCTGATGCCCACTGATATAAACTGATATAAACTGCTGCTTGATAGGAATTCACAGGGTTGACTCAAGTGTCCTGAAAGCAATTTAAAAAAATACTGAATGGACTTTGTCTAGCAAGACTTTAGCCAGATAAAGTGTTACCCTGCAGGCTGGAGTTAAACTGAGCCTGGAGGAACGTGTGAGCTCCTGTTCACTCAGCAGAGATGCCAGTGCAAGCCCTGGGCTGCAGAGCTCAGACAGCAAGGGGAGCCAACACTGGAGAGAAAAGGTAGTGTTGTTTGCCAGGTGCCAGCATCCTCCCTGGAGGCCTCAGGTTAGGTAGTGGTTTACAAAATCCATTAGTATGACTGGGACAGGTTCTACTCACCCCACTGGCTCATATGGCTTTTAGCACCAGACTGTGCTCTAGGAAACTCCACAGCATGTACAGACCAGGTCTGCATCCAAATTAAAATCCCTTTTCTCACACAACTATGGCTGAAAGGGCCCCCCCTGTCCCACATGCAGCCCAGCTCCCACCCACACTCCCAATCCATGCTCTGGTCAAACCTCAAGTGCCAACCACCCACCAGGTAATTTTTCCCAAATCCAAGTCTAAGCACTTAAAGAAATGATCAGATTTTAAGCAGAGCTCAGCATCCCTGCCTGCCTGAGGTCAGTGCAGGCCCCCCTGCTTGTCTCCCTGCACCTCCCCTTACCTTCATCCTCTGTATTTTGTTTCCTCTTTTTCCTGGATTTTGAGTTCTTCTTGTTTTTCAGATCCACAAGCTCCTTGATGCGCTGGGCAACTGAAAATTCAAAAGAGGGTCTGGATGAATAATGTGGTAAAACACCACAGCCCAGAACTGCCCTTAGATGTGGCAGCCCCCAGCTTCTCCAAGTGGCCAAACAGCTGAGAAGCTTATAAACTTATAAACTGTAAGCTAATAAACTTGCTGCCTAAATAGCAGCAGCAGGAACAATCCACTCCAATAGCTCAGAGCCCTCCTCCTTGCTGCCTGCACTCTGGGCCAAGCACAGCTGGAGGGAATGGTTTTGGGGAGAAGTGACAAGGGTAGAGGATCCTCACAAAACCCAAACCAGGGCTGCGCACCCAGCAGTTCAGTGAAGGAATCCCACATTAAGGCTACAAGCACAAAACCAGAAGGCAAAGGTTGGCATTGCAGCCCTGCTTGTCCCTTGGTCCCACCTGCACTGCCACACTCATGAGCAGGGGCAGAGGGAGCTGGGGCAAAACTCCTGCACTCACCCTGCAGCCCTGGGGGCTTCAAACACAGGTTGAAGCTCCCACAAATCAGGTGGAAGTAGGTGCTCTGTTTCTGGCCTCAGACTGGACAAGTCACAGTGAGAATTGCTGAAATAGTGACAAATCAGCCAATAAATACCAATAAATACTCTCCAGGCTGGCACTTGGTTTTTTTTTGGTTTTTTTTTTAGACTTTATTTTGTTTTGGTTTTGTTCTTGATTTGTTTTTTCTGCACAGGATGCTACAGAAATTTTAAATTGGGGAATATATGCTGGGCTGGTTCCCAGACATCTGAAAGACAGATAAATTGCATCTCTTCACAACAAAAGCCTGCATTCTTCAGGATCCTGACTGTGCCAAGCCAAGGCCTGTTCCCAGTGTTTGCAGTGGCTCCCTTAAAAAGTTAGGTATTAACAATGAGCCTTTTTTTTTGCCTGTTTTAAAGAACTTAGAAGAAAATCATGTCTTTGGAGAACTCAAAGAAACTTTGCCCTCGGATCAAAATCAGCTCATTTCAGTGCTGAGTGAGGTGAGCACAGTCTGGGCCTCACATTTTTTTGCCAGACACAAATGAGACCTGGAGGGGGAAGAGCTGGTCGCAGCTTCATCCCACGAAGGAAGGATGAACTCACCCAAAACACTGTGCCCTCACTGACAGAACCCACAGCACTGGCTGGGGACTATCTGTACTTTCTTACAACCTGTACTTTCAGACAACCCTGACTAAGTGGCACAACCCACCAGGACACTGCTGGATACAGAGGAGGTGCATGAGGCACTTACTGTTTTCATCACTGTCAAGGTGGCGATAAATGTAACCTTCCAGGTAAGTCTGAAATTTGGGTGATGGGGAGAAAAAGGCCAGGCTGATGGCCATGAGTTCCCAGCCCCAGGCCAGGCTGCGGTAGCACATGTTGTCTGTTGTCTGCCGGATCAGCTGGATGTAGAGCTCGTCCCGGAGCCCCTGCACACTCCAGCACTTGGTGACAGTGACCAAGGCCACGTGGTTGCGGTCCATGCGCGTCTGGCGGTCGCCCATGTAGCTCTGCACCAGCTTGAACATGTCACACGCCTCCTTCTTGATGGTGCGGTTGCTGGTGATGAGCATCGGCTTTTTGATGGAGCCGCCGTTCCAGGACAGCATGTTGGAGATGGAGATCCTGCGGCGGAAGATGCCCTGCGTGTGCATGTTGAGGTTTTTGGAGGCCCAGTCTGCCATGCTGCTCTGGGAGATGGGCTTCCGCAGCGTGTGGTAGGGGAAGTGGCAGCCCCCGCAGCCCCCGCGCTGCCCACTGCCCTCCTGCTTGGGGTCCAGCTCGATGGTCCCGGGCTGCAAAGGACAACAGACGTGTTACACACACCTTAGGGGACTCCTTACCCTGCCGGGAGAGTGATCCACGGGGAGCCCTGAAGCTGCCAGGTGGTGAGTGTGTACGGGCACGACGCGGTGCAGAATCAGTGGCTGACATCTGCAGTTCTGCCAGAGCCTGGCTGGCACAGTGCTGGCACAGTGCTGGCACAGCCACACACTGATGCTGTCCCTGAGGGAAGTGCTGGGACATGGAACAAGGCTGACTCCCAGAGCAACAGCACAGCTCTGTGGCACCAAGAAGAGCCCAGTGTTTCCCCACTCCTCACCTTGGTTCCTGTGGAGCTCCAGGAGGCAGGTGGGGACACCAGGATGTAGCAGAGACTGGACAGCCACAGCAATATGAGCACTGTTTGTTTCTCACCCTTACCCGTTGTGGCCCCTACAGTCCCATACCTGGTTCCCACCTTCACTATTTTCCAAGTTCTAGCAAAATAACCCCAACCCAACAAACAAACCCAAACCAACAGAGCCAGCAGCCTCCAGGAGCTGCCTGTGCCTGGACAGCCTCTGCACCAGAGGTGTGGAAACCAGGTACCTCAACTCCACCACAACCTTCCTAATGGAAACACCAACGAGACACACAAACAGGACAGAAGCAGCTGAGAGGCACATAAGAGAATGGGCACAGCTATTCTGATGGCAAGGCTGTTGCCCAGGTAGGATAGATCACGTTTGAGTTGGTGAAGTGAACGAGACCAGGTACCTGCAGCAGGCAACTGCCATCCCCAGTGGTGCCAGATCCCACAGACCTCCATGGCCTCCTGCCAAACCAGGCTGGCCCTCAGCAGCTGCAGGGAAGGTACCAGCTGTGGCTACAGACTGGTACTTCTGCAAGTACTGCTGCTCAGGAACACCTCTGTGATGGGCTCCCTATCGTGTTTTCCTGGAGGAAAAGCCTACAGGATAGGCACAACTTTCCCCAAATTAAGTCAGAATTACTCACAGTACTGAGCTGCTTTTTCTTCTCAGAGAACTGGGGACAGCTGCTCCCACCCACAGGCTGCAGTGATGAAACTCACCTGCTCCAGGGACAAGTGCACTGCTCACAGGTTCAAGAGATGAGCAGCACAGACCTTCCTTCCTCCCAGACTCTGGCTGCAGTTTTTACATGCAGCCCTTGCCATTCTTCTTTCCCAGTAATCACTACAAAGAACTGTGTAATGAGAGCTTTGGTAGTACTGCTCCCAAGAAAATGGTGTGTAATGACTGCTTGTGAGAAAAGACACTTCTTTCGCCCATCCAGAATTCTTAGTTTTGGATGGAAGTGGCAGCCTGGGACACATATTGAACTCAAGCACCCAGCAAATAGTTTTAGGAAACAGACTTCTTTGTTAGATATGAAACTCCCAGAAGAGCAGCCAAGAGATATAGAGCCCACATTTCACTCTGTGTTCTCCAAGGAATCACCAGCAGGGAGGAAAACGTTAAACAAGATAATCTAGAGCTTTTTGCTTTTTCAAGGAAGACAAAAACACATATGCAGTAAATTTTGGTTTTGCAGTGGAAAAAGTGAAATCAAATGTATTTTCCTTGTCTGCAGACCACCTTTAACTTGAGTGTCACACTCTATTCTGGTCCTCGTCTACAGCCAACCTCAAACTACACATCAGTTCTTAGAAGCTTAGAGCAAGTCAGTGTTTTCTTCTTAGTACAGAGGAACTGCTGAACTCATGACAGATGCAGTCCAACCCTTCCCTATCTCACATCCAACGTGTCCCTGCATGTGGATGATGGGGTTAGCACACATCACATTCCACCTCTTATTGCCAGCCAGGGGCACAATGATTTCTTCTGTTTTTCTACTTTGTTTTTTTATCCCTTGAGTTATTCCTCTACCTCCTCACCCCCTCCAAATTCACTCAACACACTGACTAAAAATCCCTGCCTGCATTTCTCTGCAATCCCCATGTCCTCGATCTCCTTCAATCCACCTTCCCTGCCCAGGGCTGGTTTTCCTCCCATCACCCTGCCTGCTCCTTCAGCACGTTCCTTCTGAGGAGCCACCACTCTCTCGAGGTTCAGCAGGCTCTGGGTTTTCTCCTCTGCTCTCTCTGAAGTTTCTCTCTCACATCTCATTCACACAACTCCCCAGCTGTTATCTTTGTACTGACAGCACACAGCCACCTCTGCTCAGCCCATCCCAGAACTTCTGCCCACCCCGCTTGGATAAGGAGATTCCTTGTCTCCTGATTCTCCTCTCCATCACACAGGCCCAGCACAAGACATTGCTGCTATTTCCAGGTGAGGCAGTGATTCTGTTGCCATATTCTCTGTAATGTCCTCCCTTCCTTACTAGGGCTCCTACATTTCTGTGTATCTCTGTGAACATTTATTTATTTGTTGACTCTTTGCCTTTACCACCACATCTATCTCCTCACATCTTCCACTGTATTCTCCTTTTCCATATTACCACACATTAACTATTCTTCTTCATTTTCAATGCCATTCACAGCCTCTCCCCAACCCACCATCTCTTGTGCATGATCAAGACATCAGGTCTCAGCTCTCCCTGTCCAGTGAGGTGTAACACAGCTGGAAGAGCAAAGAGAAGTTTTCTACCAAGTCTAAAGAGGCCGTGAAATAAAATTGCTGGACTACTAATGGTGAGTCTTGTAAACCTGATCTGGCTCTGCCTGAAAAATGGGAAATATGAGAACTTGACATCAGTTTTCTAAATGGTTTCAGGTGAAAGCAAGGCACAATTGATGCAAAATGACAACAAAGAGAATGCACACAGATAAATCTGATACAACAAAGAGGTGTCAGCCTGGCTTTCAGAGAAAAGTTACACCTCACAGATCTGCTGGAGCAATCTGGAATGGTCAAGGAGTTTTGCCAAGTTTCTTCATGAAAGGTCATGTACCAGCAAAAAGGAGAAAAGACAGAACAAATAAATAGCCACTTTTCAGGATGGAGGATGGTTATCAGCTCTGCCTCATCAAATTGATGCAGAGACTCTGGCAGTTCAGCGAAAAAGAGGAAACTGAAAGAGTGAGCAAAGAAAAAAGGACAAAACCTTCGAAGGATGTAAAACTATCTATGAAAAATCTAAATCTGAATTAAAACCAGGAAGCAGGAGGTTCCTTTAAATCCAAATAGGAAAAAAGATAGCAAACTAAATTCTGCAGAAATGCTGTGTCATAGAGAAAAACTTGTGCAGGCACACTAATAGGCTTTAAAATAATAAACACCAGTTTTCTAAATGTTTCCATTCAATGCTCAGGAATTGGGAGGGAAAATAGCAGATGAGAGACCATTAGAAAACGAGAGAGAGAGAGAAAAAGAGGAACTGGTGCCACATGGCCATGCAAATCCTGACACGTGTGTCCTGTATTTCACTGACTCAGACCATCCCAGCAAAGAAAGGACATATGAGGGCAAGGGCTACCAACGAAGACAGGATACAGTAAACATGATCAGCAGAGTTACCCAAATAACAGAGCAGAGCTACCTTCAGTGCTGAGGGCTTGCTGGACACGAGCCCTGCCCCGCCCTGCAACCCTCCCTCCTCTCACAGCACTGGCCTGAAATGGGGTCTCCTCCTGCAAAGCTGTGAATCTTTGTGGCCCGTTTCCTATTCTGCAGGCACAGATGTGTTTTGTCTGCAACAAACCCCTGGCACTAAACCCCCCCAGGAGCAGCTTCTGCACCACGACAGTCCAGCCAAGGCACACGATTTGACCTGGTGTGGATGGAGAGGTACCTGGGAGGAGTGGCGTGTAGCATCTGAGGAAGCCAAGCTTGTCTGGCTGGTCACATTCTTTTCTAAAGAATCTATTTTCTCAAAAGTCCTCTTCTGCCTCATTGTGTCCTGTGGAGCAGCCACATCACTGGGAAAGCCTTCCCTCATCTCCAGGCCCTGTCTGTACAGAGACCTGTTGCTGGCTGACACATCGTCCCTGGAGCTCCGGCTGGTGCATTTTTTCAAGTGGTCAGACTGAAACCTGACCTTGGTGCTCTCTGCTGGGACTGCACTCTCCAGGCTCTCGGCATCCAGGCTGGCTTTGCTTCCCCTGCAGGCTGCTGACCTGCCCACCACAGCACGCATCTCAGCAATCACCTTATCATTCAGAGCTGTGAGCTCACTGCTGCTGCCCACAGAGCCAGGTCTTACTTGGCCTGTTCCTTGCCTCCTTCCTTTCCTTTTTCTCAAGCTTGGAGAAGGGCCAGTTGAATAACCAGAATCCTGATGGCTTATACCAGTTGGGTACTCCTGAGTCTGCAGGCTGTTCTGCCGACTGTGGTGGAGTTCCATGTTCTTGAGGACGTTGGCTTCCAAGATCCTCCAAGACTGCTTGAAGCTGTCCTTTGAAGCAAGCTGACCAGGCAGTTTAGTGGGAGCATCAGCTGTTGCAGCAGAAGAGTGGGAGAGTTTGGCAGATTGGTCAACATTGACCATATGCTTTATGTATTCCCTGCCAGCTGGGCTGTATTCAGTGGAAGAGGGATTTCTTGCATGCTTCTTTGCAGCTTGTTGCTGTTGCATATTGGGATGCTGCAATAATTTGGTTTGTTGCAGCTGCTTTTTTAAGCTATTGCTCGGTGACCTTGGTGGAGACATGCCACTGACACCAGTGCTTTCTGTGTCCATATCTACTGGTGGCTCATCATAAATTGGTGACTCTAAAGATGGCTCATCGTAGATCGGTGCAGGGGAGGCATATTTGGGGGATGCAGGCCGGGGGGTTCCTGTCCGGCTCCTTGGAGGTGTTTCAGAAGTTGGACCATTCATCAGCACGAGGCAAAACCCACCATTCTCTGTCTTTTTGATCTGCATAGACTGCTTCGTTTCTCCTGCAGGCATTTGCTTTGTCCCTCCAGGGCTTGGGGACGGGGATTGAGGCTGAGCATATATAGCTGGTTTTGGAAGAGATTTTGGGCTGTTGGGCTCTGGAGCACTCTGCAGCTGAAGTGAACTGTCCGAAAAGCTCTGTATCTGCCTCAAACTGTTCACTTTGACCAACATGGCTGCTTTTGTGCCCGGCAGAGGCTGCCAGTGGGTAGGAGTCTCCCTAAAAGAAGAAAGATACAAACACAGGCAATTATTTAAGAATTGTATTAACTGAAGTACTCTCTACATCTACCCAAATACCAGATTGTTAGTCTCAAAGTGCCTGACATTCCACAACCAGTTACATCAGCCTGTTATTTTTTCCTGGAGATCCCCCTTCCTGAAACACAAAACCATTGTTGTTACACACGTGATAAATTTCTGAGTCATGAACAGCAGAACAAAGAGATGAAATAACTTCATGATATTAAAACCTGTCTGGTATCAGCAGCACTGAGACAGGATGCAACCTACACTTCCCAAGGCTCAGCAGCCAGCATGGCACTAAGAACAACCAGCTGAAGACTAATGAGTTTTTCTGGACCACTCAAACATTTAATTGGAAAGTAATCCCACCTATATGTCTTCAAATGATCAAACTATGATGATAGTCCTTCCGGACCACACTATTTTTTTAATTTCAATTTCCAGATGCATGTTTATTTTGCAGAAAAACCTATGAGGTCTCTGGGAAGTGTATGGGGGCAGCTGTCCTCAGCTCACAGGATCTGTAACACCTCCACACAACACGCCAAATCTCCTCCCAGTGCTGATGCACTCAGATCTAGTTCTCTTGGCCAAACTGACTGGGCCTGCTCAACTCTCATGGCTGTGAAACCCTCCTCTGACCCGCGGTGGCACTCGGGATCCACCACAACCCACCGTGCCCTTCAACACCCCAGTTCCAAGGGCACAATCTGCAGCATTACAACATTTGTCAGGCCACAGCCAGAGCCTGTGTTTGTGAGCTCTGAGGAAAAGGGAAGGGAAAAGCTGTTAAACCAGTCTGAGCCTCCAGGTCTTCCATGGCACCACTGTCTCCAGGAAGGTCCCCTTGGAACCTGGCCACATTCTGTTCCCCACCTCCATGTATCTGCTCCCAACCACCACTGAGTCAGACCCGAGGGTGGGCTGCACGTGTCCCATCTGTGACAGGACATGTTCCCTTAACACCTTTGCAGCTACTTGGCTCTGTTTGAGCCTTGACCTTGCTCTCCACTCCACACTGCTGACCTGTCCCCTGTGGCCCCTGGGCTGGCAGGCAGACCCACCTCTGCTCCATGTCCAGAGCTGCCTCCCACTGATGTTACCTCTTCTTGTGCCTGATCTGCCCAGCTCCAAGGTACCTGGACACCCCAGCCCTCTCGCCCTCTGCTGCTGCTCTCCACAGCCCTTTCACCTGGCCAGGTCCCAGCCCTCTCCTTCAGCCCGGCTTCCCTGGGGTGCTCTCCCTGTCCTTCCCCCATGGCTCTGCCAGCACTGCACCTGTGTGGGAGTCCTATTTCATCTGCTCCACCTCACCTACTTCCCCATATCCTCTGCCCCACACACTCGATGTCTCACATCTGCTCCCAGTCGTTGCCCTCTGAAGGGGGTGGTGTGCCCCTTCCCCACCCACCGCTTACTGTATTTTTGGACAAACATGCTCTCTGATGGCACTGGGCCCCTGGAAACCCCCCCTTGGCACACTGGCACCAGGAGAGGCATGGGCGAGGCTGGCCCTGCCCTGCTGAGGGTGCAGGGGTGACCCCTGGCCAGGGTCCAAAGGCCTCATCGCCCTCTGGTCTCACTGTGCTGCACCTCTGCCTCTGATGGGCTGCTTTGCCACAAGAGAGCCCATGCAGCCCAGGGAACCAGAGAAGGGTGAGAAGTGGCTGCCACCCTCTGCTGCACACCTTGGGGTCCTGCTTACTCTGGGACCTCCTGAGCATCTCCCACTAAGGCACAAAGGGTTTTATTGGAAGGGAGCTCCTGATACTACCACAAGACAGAGATGCCACTGTCATGAGGAAGGCCTGTCCTCCTGCCACCACCTTCTGTTCACAGCATTGCAGCCCAGCACTTGAGCCCTGTCCCAAGGTCAGCTTGGGAAACACCAAGGGATTTGGGTTTGGCCTCTCCATCTATCCAAGCAGCCATCAGGCACAGCCTTCACTCTCCCACTGTGATTTTGCACCCAGTAGCTTGTCCACTGCACACATCTTCCCAGGATGTGATGCCTGGCGCAGGGGGGGTGAGTGCCAATAGTGCCAAGTGAGGACACTGGCACAGAACAGCCAGCAGAACAGCAGGATGGGGGTGGCATTCGTGAGCACATATGGCCCCCAAACCCACCAGGAATCCCTCCCCGGGGCACACAGGGTCTGCTCCTCACACCAGTGTGTCTCTCCTGTGCACGGCCAAGCCCCAGTCCCAGGTACAAGCACTGCTGAAGATTCAGCTGTTCCTCGAAGAGCTCCTGGACTAACAGGAAGAACCAGAGCAGCAACACGTGGTAGGCTTTTAAATTAGTATTTCTGACACCCCCATGGCTGTACCAGCAGCTCATTTCATGGCACAGAAGAAAGACTGGCAAAGAGCAAGCAGGACAGAGCTACCCACGGGCTCCTGACTCAGCAGGCAGGCCAAGAGTGAGAGACTGGGAGGGATTTTACCTCAACTCTATAGCCAGAGCAGCACATCTGGACCAGCACTATCCAGCTGTTGGGTTGCAGGGTAGCAGAGCTGTAACTCTAAGCTGCAGGTGTGTCCCCCTGCCTTACAAGACTCCCAGCTATGGCAGAGCTGAAAAATAAACCTGTGCTCTGTGGGAAGGCACTGGACACCGCATCCCACGAGCCACCTCCTGAGGTTTTATCTCTCCCTGACTCAAGCACTGCATGGCCAACCAGCTCTGCATAGCTGAGCCATCCACTTGGCCAAGGCTTGGCAGACCCACCTGACCCACCCCTGTGAGGCACAGCACAGCCAGACTGGTGTCCCTGGCACTGGCAGTGCCGGCTGCTCCAGCGCTCACCAAGCCCCAGTGATCCAGAGCAGCAGGAACTCTGCCCAAAGCTCCACCACCTCCTCGCTCAGCTCTGAGCCACAGCTCTGAGCCTATCTATGGGAAAGAGCAAAGCCCAGATTTGAGCCCTCAGATGAGTGATGAGGGATTTGATCTGAAAGGGAAAAGGGGATGCTGTGCTCATGGCCTCCACAGCAGCACGCTGCCTACCCGTGACCCTGTGCCAGCCAGAGGGCAACAAGCACCCCAAAGCATGACAGCTCCTCACTGCCCAGTCCTCTGCCTTGGGCCTGCCCTAGATGGGAGGACGTGGTGGGTTCTCAGCACAGACTTGGCCACATGGGTGGAGCGCGGTGGGGAGCAGCAGGAGCTCTGTGCTGGCAGAACAGCAGGACAAGCTGGACAGTCAGCCACAGCAAGGCAATGAGCAAGAACTTCTGCCACAAGCAGCCTCCCCACAGCAGGACTTTGACACTTGCAGTCCACGCCCTGACAGGTTCCCTCCTTCAGGCCTAGGGCAAAGCACACATTGGGACCAAGCCTGCTCTGGAGCTGGCAGAGCCAGAGGGCACCCACTGACACTGCTTCTTTTTGAGGAACAGCACAAACACCTGGGATTGTGACAGCTGGGCTGCCATGGACACTGGTAAGAGGTAAAGCCCAGGTGCCCTGTGCTGGGGCAAGGCTGGGCCAGGCACAGGTGGACTTGGCTCCAGGAGGGCTGTAGGACAACAGCCCTGGGACTTGTTACAGCTCATACAGGTCTCATATGAGACCTCATATGAGGGGCAAAGGTGCAGCCAGAGGTAAGGGCAAGGAAGAAAGCAAGTCCACTGTGCCACCACTCCTCCCTGGCTGCAATTCAAGATGTGAGGACTGGTCCAGGTACCCATTGGGTACTGGTACCTCCCCAGGGTGCCCCATTGCCCACTGTCTGCCCACTTGACTTTAAGGAGAGGGTACTGCACCCAGGAGCTGTGCATTCAGGACCCAGGCCACTTGTGTCACAGTGGTGTCCTCACAGGGTTCTGCTGGTGCGTTGGGTTTCTGTGGCCAGGTTTTGGTAGCTGGGGTGCTGTAGGGGAGGCTTCTTTGAGAAGCTGCCAGAAGCTTCCCCAAAGTCCAGGAGAGCCAATGCTCCAGGCTGGACTCGCTGCTGGACAAGGCCAGGCCAATCAGAAGTGATAGTAATGCCTCTGGGATAACTTATTTAAGAAGGAGGGTGCAGATGAAGACGGGAGCCAGAGCAGAGTGAGAACATGTGCACAACAACGCAGACGCCAAGGTCAGTGCAGAAGGAGGGGCAGGAGGTGCTCCAGGCACTGGAGCTGAGGTTCCCCTGCAGCTCAGGGAGGAGCACAGGGGAGCAGAGATCCCCCTGCAGCCCCTGGAGGAGC
>WEIV01031042.1:189444-221226 GCA_013390005.1 Calyptomena viridis
TGAAGGACTGTCTGCCATGGGATGGACTCACACTGGAGCAGTTCCTGAAGGACTGTCTGCCATGGGGTGGACTCACACTGGAGCAGTTCCTGAAGGACTGTCTCCCGTGGGATGGACCCCACAAGGAGCAGGGGAAGGATCCTCTCTCTGAGCAGCAGCAGAAACAACTGCCTATAACCCCCATTCCCATCTCCCTGCACCGCTGGTGGGGAGGAGGTAGAACCTGAAAGGGAGGGGGGGAAAAGGTGTCTTTAAGATTTATTTTACTTCTCATTCCCAAGCTCTGACTCCGTCAGTAATAAGCTCAATTACTATCCCCACTTGGAGTCTGTTTTCCCCATGATGGTGATCCATAAGGGATCTCTCCTGGTCCTTGTCTCAACCCAGGAACCCTTTGCTATATTTTCTCTCCTCTGTTTGCAGAGGGGAGTGAGAGAGCAGCTTTAGTGGGTACCTGGCATCCAGCCAGGGTAGAACCACTACAGCTGGGATATCCAGTGGAGCTAGTGTCTCACAGGGCCAAAGAGACAGGGAAGCTGTGCTACTCCCATCACCCAGGGCCACCACACTGACCAGGAGGTTTGTAAGTGAATTTGATGGAAAAGGGACATTTCTAGATGTGTGCTGTACCCCACCTCACCTGTCAGTGTCAGACACATCATGTCATTTCCAGGCTGCCAGAGATGAGAGAAAAGAGGAACCACCACAGAGAAGACAAGGTTCTTTTGAAAAGACCATTTCCACAGCCATGAACAATGTCCTGGGGCCATGTCTGGATACAGCTTCCTTCAACCCCATTCCTAGGCTGCTGCAAAGACCAAGTAGGGGAGAACAAGGACTTCCTGAATTTCCAGCATGGAGAAAGGCTGAGCCTTGTCCTTCTGAACAGACAGAAAGCAAAACCAATGGTGGAGAAGTGTCCCAACACAGCCTCTCAGCTGTGCTCTTCAGCCACCAGCAGCAGAGACCCTGACAAGTCCCCTGAGACTGTTCCTGCAAGGAATGCTTTCAAGTAGCTCCAATACAAACACCCCAACGTGGTGCTGGTTTTCCCAGCCCGCACCCAGCTCCAGCCTGCCCAGCGTATCCGGCAGCTCTTCTCAGGCTCCAGAGCTCCATTGTTTGCTTTTTCCCTCCCAGAAGCCTGGAGAAAAGGCTCTGCACCTCAGCTCTGCCCTTTCTAGCAGTTGTTTTCCTGGTGCTGTGACAGAGGTGAGTGAACAGGGATGTTTGTACTTCAGCAATGCTGCTGCCCTGCCCTCCAGTGCCCACATTGGAGGCAGGGGTGTGACCCACCCAAACCCAGCCCTGCACAGCTCCAAGGACAGCTCTGCAGGCACATGTAAAGCATGTTGTGTTTGCTTCACCCGACCCCAAAGCTGGCAGCACAAGAAGGAAACAAACCTGTATCAACCTGATGGTGTTTCTTGCTTGATTGTGAAGAACTGGCAATTACAAATACTGGTATTACTTGTGCTGTGGCCTGAGAGAAGAGAGCCCATGATAAGGCAAATCAGACTAAGAAGAGGCAGAGATACTCAGCCACCTTCTTGTCACACATTCCCTCTCGCTCCCTTTCCAGCACATCTTCCTGGCACTGCAAGACCAAGCCCCTGCTCCCTCACAGCCGTGGGAAAGGTGGGAGAGGAGGGGATGAGCAACACAACCTGCTGCCCATGCAGAAAGGACCCTCGCCTTCCTCTTCTGGGGGACAGGATGTTCCTAGGTAAGGTGGATTCCTATGTGGAAGATTTTAAAATGCACTGTTATCACAAGGAGAACCTCGGAAACAGAACCCTCAAACAAGTCCTTGATGCTGGGAGAACCAAAGGAAGAGGAGGAAAGGGGCTGGTCCTCACGAAAAGCAGGGCTGGGGACAGCAGAGCCCACCCCAGCCCTGAGCAGCAGTGTGCTGACATGCTGCAGAACAGCACACAGGCTCCACTGCCAGCCAGACTGTCTTCTTCAGGCCTTGGTCCTCTGCTGTGCCCACCCCTTTCTCACCCATTGCCTTGAGGAGTTCTGGCAAAACTCAGCACAGTTGCAGAGGCTCAGAGGACACTTCCAAAACGTTGCATGCACCCTCATGCTGGTCTCATGGTCCCCAAGGGAGCATGTCCATTCTTTGCAGAGCTTTCCAGGGTGTGAAAGGATTATTTGGCCATCACCTACCCTGAAGAAAGTCCTTCCTACTAGGATTCCAAGAGCTCAGGAAGGGTCTGGAGCTGTGAAGCAAGTGCTGTCTGCTATCCTTGTCTGGGCAGCCCCAGGAAGCATAGCTGAAACAACAGGGGAACAAGAACACTGGCAGAGGAGCTTCCCCAGGAGGCTCCAGGGATGGCTGAAGGCAGCAGTGTCTTCCCCACAGCAAACAGCTGCCATTTCCCTGGGGGGAAAGGGGGTGTTGACCCCTCCGTGCTGCCTGGGGAAGCCAAAGGCCAGTGCCTACAGAAGGCTGCTCCACGCTGGTGTGTTTTAGAGAGCTGGAAGGGGAGCAGCAAGTGATGGGGCAGTGAGGGAGGGGTGGGATTGGCATGGACACAGAGGGAATGGGCAGTAAGGTGTGGGTGCAGCTCCTGCTTGTCTGGGGAGCACCTCTGTTCTGCTCAAGAGCAGCACACAGAGGGTTTGGCAGCACCGAGACGTGGCACAGCAAATTCAGCAGTGCTGACAGAATGCACAAGAGAGGAAAGGTGGTAAAGAACAGTCTACTAAAAGGAAAAACCCTCAACCACAAAGTATTACTAAAAAAAGGACAAAATCCCTTCCCCCAGATCTCTGTGGCATGTGCTTGCAGGAGGCCCCTCTTGGGGACTACACTGGTCTCTTTTGGCCTCTCCATCTATCACAAGATGACAAACATGAAGGGAAGAAAAACAGTATCTTTTGTGTTGGCATTAAGAGACAAAAGCGAAACCGTCTTGGCTGCAGGTACCTATAAAGATGTCAAATACCACCAACAGCACTCAACATGTTCACCCTCTGTTTGTGCAGCTGCATCCCTCCTGAGGGGAGGAAAAGGGCATGCTTAAGTCTGTCTTTGGAGAACAACACAGACATCAGAACTGAGAAGCTCCACGTGTTTATGCTGTTAGTGTACCAGACATCCCAGCAATGGCATTACATCCCACTAGGGAGCACTTGCTTGTGGCTCAGCCCTTTGCTTCCCATTTTAATGACCAAGAAAAGCAAGAAATCTCTCCTCAGGTGTCAGACTTGGGTAGGGAAATCGATCTCCTCACATAACCAGATATGCAACCCCTACTCACACAGCAGAGACGACACATGACAGATGTGCAAGGAAACAGCACTCAGTCTCCTGATCCCAAGGAAGCAGCTTCCACAGACAAATACTGTCGGCTTTCTGGTGTGAGGATCTGGAAAAGTCCTGCACGTCCAAGCAGCCTGTTAGCTCCCAAGCAGGCTGCCACTCATGCTTTTCCCAATACTTGTCCTTCAGTGTTTGTTTATGGCTCAAAGTGCCCCAAGGCTGCCACAGAAACCTGAGCAAGGATGGAGCAAGGGAGGACTGCTGCTCACTCCTCCTCCTTGCAGGAGAACCAGCAGTGATGGTGATACTGCCTGGCTGGAAAGGAAAGGTAAAGCAAACTCCTGCTCACATTGCATCCCCCCGTCCTCCTATACAAGGAGGCCCTGCTGAGAGGGCTGGGGAGCTGAGGGATGGGTCATAACTGGCACCACTTCTCCCTCGAGGCACAGCAAATCCCCATACTAAGGCAGAGGCAGCCACATGCCCTCCTGAGAGACTGAGTCAGGAATACTTTGGACTCTGTGGAGCTCAGGATATCTTACACTCCATCAAGGCTCTTGCACTCACTCCTCTGGAAACACGTAGTTTTGGTGCTGCCTGTCCTGGTTGCCCCAGAGTGCCAGGCTGCAGAGAGACATGAAGGGGAAGCCAGTTGCCTCATGGCAAGTCCCATGTGCCTGTGCTCACCTGGGGACACTGGGAGTGACCTGAGGGAACTGGGAGCTTAAGCTTCAGGTTCAGCTTAAGGCATTTCTTACTGGATTTCTCCTGGCAGGGCAGGGGTCATTCTGTGGATGGGTCTGAAGTTCAGAGAGGCTTCTTCTGGAGCAGGAGGCACTGGTAACATTACAGGCACCAATAAAGCCCTGTGCTCTTTCTGGTGCACTTTATGTGCATCACCAGTGTCTCCCAGCAATTAAGACGTGCACTGAGTACATGGGCATCTTGTAATGCAAGAGACACATGATAAGCCTCACTTCAGGGTGCATGGAGTTCCCAGAACTGCCATCTTACCTGGTTTTCATCATTTTGGCTTTTTTCTTCTTGCCTGCACCAGGCACATAAAGAGCAAGACTTGATTGGAAAACCAAGCTGCTAAAGCAGCCTCACCTGTTGCACTGCCCAGATCCAGGTGCCCTGGCACAGATGGCAGCAGAGTCAGGCTCAGGCTGACTCTGACATTGCTTTAGCACTGCTCCAGCCCTCGGGTGAGCCACTTCTCAGCATGACCCAGCTGTGCTTGCTGCATGGCCTCCCCAGCTGTCAGGACCACATTCTCCAGGGCAGGATGGTGCCCAGACAGGGCAGGAGGGAGTCAGGGCAGCCCTGGACAGTGTCCCGGGTGGAAGGGCTATCCCAGCAGAGATGGGAGGGGATGCTTTCATGCAGCTGGAGCTGGCATCGTTTCAATACAATAAAAAAGCCCTGATTGCTGTCAAACTAATTTGAGTGTAAAAAAATCTCTTAGCCAAACAAAATAGCATCCCGTTATTGTTCTCTCATTTCAGGCTTGATGTGACCAAATAACTGTGCCCAGGAGCTCTGCCCCTGCAGCCCCACCTCCTGCTCTGGCTGAAGCTGAAGGAACATGCCAGCAGCCAAGCAAGCAGGGAAGGAAGGAGCCAGAGCAGCCAGGCTCACCCACACCCCACAGCAGTCTGACCCCTCATACAGCAGCTGAGCCACCCCAACAAACCCTGTCGTGAGTTTTCTTGTCACTGCACAGCACTCCTGTCTGCTCCTCTCCTGTTTAGCACAAAGAGCAATGATTATCTTCTGATGTGTGTTTTTGTGGTGTCTCACACAAACAGGGCCCAGCCCAAGCCAGGGACACTGAAGCAGTACTGCAGTGGTGAAAGCAGACAGCTGTACCCCGGGAACGGGAGGGCACATGGTAGTGACTGGGGGCCTGGCAGCACTTTGCCCCAGTGCTGCACCCTCCTGGGGCAGCACAGCACCCTCATAGGGCAGCACAGCACCCCCCTGGGGCAGCACAGCACCCACATAGGCACAACACCCCCATGGGGCAACACAGCTTCCCAACCCACCTGATAGGGTCTCCTTGGCAGCTAAAGCCACTCGTTAGTCATAAACAGAGAAGGCTGAAGCTCTCCTTACCTGCCAGGGTCTTTCCTCTTCTCCATGGCACAGTCCCACTTGCCCTTCTCCATCTCCTGCAGGAGGGCCATCTGGATGGGGGTGCTTCTGCCATCGCTGCCGGTGCTGCCGCGGTGCTGCCGGCCACGGCAGTCGGGCTGGGAGCTGCGCTTCATGGCCTGGAGCTGTGCCAAGGGCACGATGTCACAGCCCTGGGGCCGGTGCCACACCGTCTGCCGCGTGATGGCATTGTAGTAGTAGAAGCGGTTGTTGTTCTGGTCGAAGAGCTCCCACCACTGCTTCTGGTCCGACTGGCGCACCTTCAGGTTGGGAGGGGGCTCCCAGCCGCACTCCCCGGTGCTCAGGTTGACATACATCCGCTCCTGGGAGCGGGGCTCGATGATCTCCACCCAGTCCGAGCTGCAGGAACACAAGAGATGTTAGTCTGGGCCAGAGGCTCAAGGCAAACGGGTTGTCTGGGAGTCCCACAGAGCTGCTGCCACTGGGCCAGGCAGCCTTTGTGCAGATCAAAGCATTGCTTGGGGCCGTTCAGCAATCTAAGGAGCTCAGGAGAAGCCAGAGGAAGGGTCTGAGATGGGGTGAGACAAAAGAACAGGGAAGGGGAGGTCACCCCCATCAGCCTGGCCCTGACACTCACCAGCCCGGGACAAGCCCAGAGGGTCTGCTGCTGCTGGGATAACCCACATCAAGAGCTGGTGCAGTCACAGGAGTGCCGGTGCCTGGGAGATGCACAGGGCAACTTGCTTCCAAGAGCAGGTAGGATCTGCAGAGCAGGATCTGCTCCTTTTGGGAGCTGCTCATTCCACCTCGAGAGACCAAAGCCCTGGTTCCCACCAATGCAGGCAGCCTGCCCCATGTGAGTGCCTGCCTGCAGGCCCCACACGCTGTGGGGCTGGAGGGCACCTCTGGGTCTCACTGACTCTGCTCAAAGCCCACACTTGCCTGTCCAAAAGATAAATGTGGGAGTAACCACCTTCACTGCAGGCTCTTCCCCTTCTCCCTCGGCTGTCGGGACAGAGCCCTCAGTAGGGTGTAAGGTGACCCAATGGACAGACCTTGCTGTTGATTTACCATCCTTCTGCAGGCTCAAAGAGCCCCTTGAGCCAAGAAGGCGGGCAAGGCAGGCAGCACCTGAAATGGCAGCCTGGGCTCCAGTGCCCAGCCCTGCTGGCACAGCCACGGGAGAGGAGGCGGTTCCTGGCAGGGCAGCCCAGCCTTTGGCTCTGCCGTGGCTTTCTGAGGAAGGTCAGCACGTCCCCTATCACCAGGCAAATCTGGGGGTGTGTTTAATTGCACATTGCATCTCCTTGCTAGGAAAACCGTGGGTGTATTCAATGCTGAGCAGTCTGGCATGCAGCCCTGAAAAGCAGGCTGCTCCTCAACTCTCTGAGGATTCAAAATTGATAGGTACAATGTCAATTCAACCCAAAATAAACGTGAACTGCCTCTGAAAAGGTGCAATTCCCCTGCCACAATGTTGACCATGCAATGCTGACCTCCGGGCAGTCTCATGGAGGGCTGGTGGTCAGGCTACCACAGACAGACTGGCTGGGGAAGCTGACCCGGGTGAAAGCCACTTTTTTGGTGGCATACGTCACTTTTCAGACAGATCTGCTCACCCAGCCCAGACTATCACCATCATGACCCAAGAATCAGCTGAGAGCAGAGCATCACTGCCCTTACCCATGGCACCAGTTCCTGCTGGTCTCCCACCATCACCAGAGCAGGGAGCTGCCAAGAGCCTGCCTGCAAACAGATCCTACCTAGAAAACCCTGTGTTCAGAAAACATCTGGTCTGTTGTTTGTTTTTTTTTTTGTCAAAACAACATCAGTTCCCCTATTTGATTTAAAATGCAACATGGACAGCCATACCAGCTGTATGGCTCAGGCTGGGAACCACAGAAGCAGCCCTGTCCTTCCCATGCAGTTGCAATGTCAAACTACAAGCACAGGGACAAAATAGCAAGTCACTGTCACCATCAAGGGCAGTAGCAACTGCAAAGAGGTGTCATCCATACACAAGGCATAAAGGAGAAAACCAAGAGCAGCAGCAGACTCCAGCAGCACTGGGGGCAGAGTGAGACAAGCATGTCCATGGAGAGAGCAACTAAGTGCAGGGAGGACAAGGAACTGGCAAGGAGGGGCCAAGGGGCAGCTCAGAGGGGACACAAGAGGAGCAGTAACCTCAGAGAGCACTGTAACTTTTCACAAGGACAAACAGACAACAGGAAAAGGGGCACAGAGGACTGAGAAGGGGACTTAGCTGCCAGTGGGCCAACTGGGCCTTCTGAGAGGGGGGAAAGGCTGCCCTCAGTGCTGGAATGTGGGGGGGCTGCACCCAAAGGTGGGGGGCACGGCCTGCCACACTTGGGATGGGGTGGGAGGAGGACAGCAGGTGTTGGAAGGGTTGGAAGAAGAAAGCAGGGACAGCAGGATCCCCACCAAAAGCAACACTGGGATGAGCCTGGGAGTAAGAGAGGAGGCAGTTCTGGAGGATTTGGTTGGCAAGGAGTTAAAAACACGAAACCCTGCAAGACTCAGCTGAGCAATCAAGAGGCAGTCAAGCCACCAACCTTTTTAATGTTCTAGAGCACACTGTGCTTGGTCTGGTTTGCCAGCAACTGGGTTAACAAAGCCTTGGAACACTGATGGCTGTACCCACACTGCTGCTCCTCAGCAGAGAGGAGAGGTCAGCTATTTTCTTTTAAGTGCAAGCTATTGAAAATAACGAATTCTTCTCATGGCACTTGGCCACGGCCAAGTGTGTGTTGCTAACTATAGTCTTCCGTTTCAACAATCTTACATTTATCTTTGCGTGCAAAGACATGTAAGTCGATGACTTGGGTGGGTGACCTCTTTGCTACCCTTAAAACTGAGGGGCTGAGAATGACTGAGGTGGGTTTAACCAGGGAAAAAGTCTGCACAGAACACACTGAAATACTAAAGAGTTTGGTACAATCACATTCATGTAAAGAAAGAAAAGGAAAAGCAAGAAGAATATTCCTGGAGCAGGGCCAGCCCCAGCCACACAAGCCTTGAACATAACATCAGGAACTCTGGAAAGACGTGATAAACCCAGGATTGCAGAGAGATAAGACCATGACCTGGACATTAAAAAAACATTAATTACCATTCCACTTCACAGGGTTAAAGAAGTTTCCTGGGAATGGTTTAAATAATGCTTTTCCCTGTCCTTTCAGCTCCAAGTGCTGAGGGATGCAGCAGCCGCTCTGTGCCTGCTCCCACCAGCGGGATCACTGCAGTGGTTTGGGTTTGTCTCAGCTCCTGGCACCCAGTGTCCCCAGAACAGGACTTTCCTGCAGGCCCTGTATGCAGTCCCAGACCAAACCCCCTCTGCAGCCCCAGTGTGGGGATAGGCAGCCTGCTGGCATTCCAATGGCTGTGGGGAACTGTCCCGGTCACCAGGGCCTGCAACGCAGGGGATTTCAACCAAATCCCCACTTGCTCCCCAAAACAGACCCATATTCTCAACCTGTATCCTCCTCTATTGTCCGAGAAGCTTCCTCTGTGTCCTGAGCAAATGCATAGATACTTTCCACACCTCACAGCTGGGAAGCAGCTGCTCCCCCGGCAGTCTGAGCCCCTGACTGTGAAGGCAGATGCCTTGGGCTCGTTGGTGGTTTGGAGGGGTGGCAGGGCCATGGGGGGAGCGAGGTGCTGTGAGCAGGGGGGTGCACCAGGCATGCAGAAAGCAGGAGGAAATGTAGGGCTTTTTGTGCACAGTCGCATCTCACGTGGGCAGACAGGTTGGGTCCCACCTGAAGGCTTTGCCCTCGCAGATCAGCAGCTGGTTTTTTATGAAGGGTTGCAACAGACAGTGCAGGTAAGAGCCAAGTGTCTGCACTCTGTCCTGCAGCCTCAAGGACACAGGGGATGGACATGTGCAAGCTTTGAGCCTTCAAAAATAGCTTGGGTCCCTCCTGGCTGCCACTCCTGCTTGGCAAAGCCTGGGAATGAAAAATAACAATGATAATTTTTTAAAAAGGGTATTTCAGCCTGAAAGGCCATTCTGTGAGCATCTCCTGATTAGATCTTCTCACAAAGACTGTAAATGTTTAACATGAGGTCCCGGAAAGAATAAAATTTTTTTAATTACAGGAAACAGAGCAAGACCAGAACTGGAAGGGACCAGGTACAGGGGAAGAGTCACTTGCTGTAAGAGAGGAGAAACCTCAAGTTGTTGAACGTCATCCACAGGAGAGCTGATTTTCCTGCCACCATCACCCAAGTGACAACACAGCCCAGGCAGCCAAGCACAGTCCCTGGACACCACAAGCTCTTCACAAGGCCGTGCAAAGGTAAGAACAGCAGAGAGATATTTTCTATCTAGAGCTGGCGGTTCAAGACCAGTGCGATGTCACCTCCAGCCCTCTGGCACGAAGCCTTCTCCCCACTGTGGATCCACCTGTGGATGCTGCTCACAACCAGCTTGAGGAGGCAAACACCCACCAAGGACAAGAGAGCCCCAGGGAAAGCCACAGGAAACTCCTGCCTTGGGGAGCTTCACACCAGGCTGCCAGCAAACCCCTCTGCATGGCTACAAGGAGAGCTCTTACAACTTGATTCCCTCCATTTCACTTCCAGGCTCTGTAATTTTTGGGTTTCTGTGCCCCTTGCCGAGACCCTACCTCCTTCCCCCACCTCCCTTCTTTGGGATGAGCCCTGCAGAGAGCTGGGGCAGTACTAAGTCCATCTTGGCCTAACCTGGCTCTGCAACAAGTGGGACTTTTAGACTAATGCCCTCAAAGGAGGCCTGCAGCATGCTCAAAGCTGGGCCCAAGAAAAAGATGTCTCTTGTTCCCACCATCTATCTGAGGAACTCAGTGTCTTGTTAACAGGTGCTCCTTGAGGAGAAGGAGGAATGGAGTTTGGCCATCACACACAGAGTGAAGAACAACTCCCAGGCATGGTGTGACACCGATGAAGGCAGGGGGGTGTGCAGGGTACTGCAGATGGGGATGGCCATCTGAAATGAGCTGCCCTACACAGACAAGGAGTTCGAGCCTCTCATTTGCTGCTAACAGAGAGGAGCACAAGGGGCCCATGGAAAGGAGCAGAAGGAGCCTTATGGAGAATGAAGTCACATTCACAATCCTGAGCGCTCTAAAAGGAGGCCACAGCAGCAGAACAAGGCAAACCAGTTCAGGAATGGGAGCTGCTGACATTGTGGCTCCTCTGCAGCTCCCAAGGAGCTCTGAAGAGCAACCTGGGCTGTGTTCAAACACTCAAACATCACCACAGATTTTTTAAGAGGATCATTTTTGCCCCTTTACTTTCTGCACAACAGGCAAAGCCACCTCTTAGAAAAACTTCTCTCAGTGCATATGCTGAGCAACAAAGTGCAGCCTCCAGGTGGCTTGTCACTCAGATTTGCACATCAAAGCCAGGACAAGGCTGTAAAACTCATCTGTATCCTGGAGCTGCAGAGCCTCAGAGGTCTCTAGCACCAGCTCCTTGTGGTGATCCTCCAGCACCAGCTGACACAGTCAATTCAGGATTTATTCACTGCCTTCTCTCAGCCAAGTCCAGAAAAGCTGTAATTTACATCTTAGGATGAAAAAAGTACACAAAACAACCCTCTCTCCTATATATGTGTATATATATATATAAAAATTTCTTTTGAATACACATGCCTCCTTCTAACAAAAATTATAGAGGAACTAAAATAAATATAATGTCAGCCTGTTCCTAAAACTCTCCTGCTTCCGAAAATAAGTGCTATGCAAACAAACCAGCCTCTGCTTTGCAGGAGACAGACCAGACTGTGAAAATACAGAACAAATGGCTGTGACTGCTCAAAGCCTGAGCACATATGCTGAGCTCCAGCAAGAGCAGCACAGGGGCAGGCCTCTGAAAGCAGAGCCCAGTCTGGCAACACAGTGCAGAGAGGAGAGGCAACACCACCATGGCTTGGGTGGGTTAGGAGCACACGAGAGTCGGGAAATGATCTTATGACTCAAAGCATCTCGCTACTTTGGTGTATTTAATTAAAAAAAAAAAAAAAAACAAATGAAAAATAAACACAACCGAAGGCCCAAGCCTTCTGCTAGGTGGTATTTTTAAAGATAGAGATGTCAGATGAGAAACCTGGTGGCCTTTTGGTTGTTTGACTCTGTTGGCTCTTGCCTCTTTCCTGGCTATTCCCAAACTTTCCCCCAGCCCAGGTGCCAGCACTGCTGGCTCCCACCTTGCTGCTGTCAGCCTCTCAATTCACCTGACTTCAGAGCAGAACAGACAGCAAAGGGGCAGCTCATCCCACGGGAGCAAGTTGGGGCAGCACAAAAATTAACAGCAGATTCCTCCAAGATCCCATTTCGGAAAGTAAGAAGTAAGAAACAAGGACTTTGAGGACACAGATGAGATTTCCGGGGATCTCCACAAGATGTGAGAGGGAGGGCAGATGGGAATTCTCTCTAAGGGAGGACAGACACCATGATAATCAACTTAAAATAAAGCCCAGAACTGCCCCAAAGGCATAAGCCCTACAGCCCGAGACCAGGACGTGGACTTTGGGTGGGATGGATGCACAGGCATTGTAGAGCCCCATATGTGAGGAGGGGGAAAGGAGGGCAGCACAGAAACTCCCACCACACCAACCTTCACCTTCTCCATCATCTACTCTGTGCTGAATGCTGCCCACCAGGTGTGGGCTGATCTGGGTCCTGAAATCACTCCCAGCCAAGCCCTGGAGTCACACAGAGAGCACCCCACAGGGAGGGGAAAACAGAGGAACTTCAAGTGCTGCTTGCTCTCAAACAAGGGACAGAAACATCCCTGTTTTCATGGCTTTGGAACAAGAGCATAATGCACCTGCTGGATGGGCACTCTGAGCAGGAGTTCAGGAAACTGCACCTGAGGGCAGGAGGAGCAGTAAAATCCACTCTCATTAAAAAATCTTGGCAATGCAGACCAGTCTCAGCTCTTACTGCACTTGCCAGCCAGGCTCCTACCAAAGCTCCTCTGTTGGAGGCAGAGGGCTGGCAGCTGTGTCTGGGGAAAGGACCTGCTGCTCACTTGAAGGCCAAGGGCCTCTTGCTTCTCTCTGTCCCCAAATTGTTGTTGAGGGTGAGCACCTTGGCTGTGGCCACTGCAGCCTGGGCAGAAGGTGAAACACATGTCAAAAAGCTTTCAGTGTCACCAAGGCTACAGGTGCTTCCCCCTGCTCTTCACAACAGTCCCCAGGCTGGCCTGGGACACAGACCTGGTGGGCAGCCTCTCCTGCTTATCTGTTCCAGCCAGCCCAAAGGTTTTACATGACTGGGGAGCAAAAGTGCTTGCAGAACTCCCAGGCCAGAGCAGAAAAGCAAGCCAGCTTCCCTGGACTATGGGACCTGTGTGGACAACCTGGTCCATGACATATCCTGGGTCTCTCCTGCCACCATGGCTGGAGTTTTCCTTTTGCACGTCAGAGCACAAGCCCAAACCCCCAATCCTTAAAGAGCCTCCCCAAGGCTCTGCTTTGCCCCAGACGCAGTGGCACCTCCTAAGCTCAGTGAAGGCTTCAGCACAGTCGTTTTTCCTTTTAAGGGCTGAGGATTTGAGAATGAGTTGTAGAAGAGAAAAAAAAAAACCTGGCAGTTTTCATCCCCTCTCTCTCCTTCAAAAATGAGCTTCATGGATCCACAGCCCCATCCAAATCCCAGCTGCTGGAGAGGAGGCAGCTGCGGAGGAGGCTTGGTGCCAGGCAGACAGTCCCTGCTCAGGGGACATGGGGTGCCCTGGTGTGGAGCTGAGCCTGGCACAGGTCAGTGCTGACCTCTCACCTCCACAGCCTCGGGCTGCATCAATCCCAGGACATGTGGTTTGGTCTGTGCCCACTGGGACTGGGACTAGTCCCAGCATCACTGCACTGACAGTCACTGCATCCCACCTCGACATGCCCCAATCAGACTTTGACCCCAACAGACAGGATTTACATGGGAAAATTTCAATTTTAGCAATAACATAGAGAGAGAGGAAATACTTCACAGTCACTTAGGTGAAGGCACTACGGGACAACCTGCCAGTTTAGCAACAACTAACAACCATGGCTGGGACATATTCTGCCTCCCTTCCACCCCTGGTGCTCCCCCAGGCATGCTGGGCTCAGCCTTCCCATCTCCCCCAAGGCAATGCCCCTGGTGCCAGGGAGGATTAGCAGATGAGGATGAGCATCATCACAGTCATCCCACCTGTACAGGGACACACTGAAAGGAGCAGTGGGACTCATGCAAGGTCATTGCCAGATCCTTCCAGGTGTGCAAATCTCTGCAGGGAGGTACCCAAGGTCATAGATCTGCTCTCTCTTTATGTCTTCTTGGGACAAATGATCCAAGTTGGAGCTGACTTGGGCTTCATCCACCTCCTGAGTGTGTACAGGCACCAAGTCATACAGGATCTGCCCATGATGGCACTCAATGCACATAAGAGTCTTCTAGCATGAACAAAAGCCTAGAATCAGGCCCTGGGCTGTTGCAGTTTTTATCAGGGAGATGGATGGAAACAAGAAAAAGGGATGGAGATGGAACCTGTGCACGAGCCTCCTGTCTTCTCAATGAGCCCCAGCACATACTAGTGGTGGCCACTGAGTGAAAGTCTGGTCAGTGACCAGAAAGCTGAACATGGCTCCACAGACCTCTGAGACCTCTCCAGTTCTTGCCAGCTGCTGAACATAAGTAAACCAGACCTGAGCAGGGTGACATTTCCCAGTGCTGACAAGGCAAGCCCCAGGGCCAAGAGCATCGTGCTGATACAGCTGCAGGAACGAGGTGGGAAAGATGGACCTACCAGAAGGATAAAGGGCAAAAGCCCAGAGCCCTGGAGAAGCAGCATACACCAATTGCTCTCCCTGTGCCTAAGCAAGTAATGTCACACAGATGATATCCCTGCTATTTCAAGGACATGCTGCCCTCTCTGTCATTCTAGGAATTACTGACAAAGGCCTTGATTTATCTGTCTTGCTGCCCAGCTGCCTCAGGACTGAGATTTACTCTTCATGGCCCCCTATATCACCACTACCAATTTCAGGGATTCCTCCCAGCACTGCCATGAAGCCCTTGCAGCTGCTGCCTCAGATGGTTGATGCCAAGGAGAGCAGCCCAAGAACAGCAGGCTTCACAATCAGAAGCTGTACTAGAAAAGCTGCACTACCACACAAACCCAGCAACTGCTCCAGAGCCCTGGCAGCAGCCCCCATCACTCACACTGTGTGAGGAACACGCCTCTGCAGTGAGTGATCACCATGTCTGTGCACCATCACCCTGGGCTCAGGGACACGACACCAGGCGTTGCACAGCCACAGACACACTGAGGTGCAGCAAAGAGTTTCCCCACACAGAAGGGGAAAAGAACAACCATTTCTGTCCCATCTTCACTGAAAGGAAGAGAGAGCCCATAGCAGCCAGGACAGAGCAAAGCAAACAGCCAAGCCCCAGAGGCTCATTTGCATCAGGGACAGGGATGTTTGTTTGCTGCATAAGGGGACACTGAGCAATGAGGAGAAAACATTTACAGAGGTTTCTGAGCAGTATCAAGGAGTGAAGACTGGGAAGACAGGAACAGAAAAGAAACTTCCAAAACTGGCAAAGGGAAACCCATCAGCCAGGACCTCAGGACCGAACAGCCACCACAGCGAGAGCATGAAGGGATGGGGACTTGAAGGACCCTTCAAGACACCCACCTCTGGTCTGAAATAGCTCCACCAGACGATAAAAAAACCATCACAACTTTAGCTTTTCTCAGGGCACAGGAGCCAGCGGCGGCGGGGAACAGGAGCAGACAGGCTGTAATTACAGGGTGGAACCTGCCCAGCCAGGCCACCCACAAGCGGCCGGTGTCACCCCAGGTGCCAGTGTGGGTGCCCTACAAACAGCCAGATCACACAGCATAATGCTTTCAAGCACCACTATGCAAAGCTACATATCTGAAGCAGCTACATTCCTAAACGTCTGACAGTAGCAAAATAATGGCCCTCTGTCTCTCTTCATTTAAAGGGCTGCCAGACATTTATGAGCTGAAACACAGAGTCCCTTGAAAACTCATGCACAAGCCAGCCACGGACAGCAAGGGACCAGGTTATTTTTCAGTTAGCAGGAGTTCACAAAACACTGTGGACTAAAAGCACAAAACAAATATAACAGTGTTTCATCACAAGCTTTTTAGACTGTTTCATTCTTCAGCAAATCTCTCTGGCTGCAGCTGTCTCTGCCGACTCTGCTGTAAAAACTAAGAAAGAACAAATGCAGTGAAGCTCTTGAAAGTATTAGCTGTCCGAGCTTGTTAAGCGTGACTCAAATTAACCACTACAACGCCAGGATGACACAGGAATTTGGCAGCCAGTCAAAGCAATAGGAATAACTGTGTCGGCAAACAAACAACTCTCCCCTGTGCTGTGAGCAGGAAGCTCATCCCAACAGGACTCTGTGCAGGAGCTGCTTCAGTGTCATTATTTTCTCCAGCCCAAAGCACACCAATTTCCTCTGGCAAAGGAAGAGAGGGAGTAAGTAAATAGTCAAAAACCTCAGCCAGAGTTCATAAACCCTTTATAAAACAATAAGCAAGAAAAATTAATTTCTCATGGAAAAGAGGTTCTTATATTCCTTTTGCCTACAGGAATCACTGAACAAGCAGCACATCGGACACAACACTCAGGGTTCTGCAAAGCCACTGCTCTGGACCCACAGCATTGTCCCTCTTGCAGCCCAAGCCCCCGTTTCCACACACCTGCCCCACAGGGCAGAACATCGGGCCCCGCTCCATGTGCAGCTCCGGCTCTGGAAAGCTCACCTATCCAAGACTGAATTCACAGTTTGGGATGAAAAACACAGCTCATGTTTGATTTTTTCCATTGTTTTTTAGTCTGATGTAATAAACCATGAAAAAAGCTTCCTCCAAAAGGAAAGGCGTGTTTAAGTGTTGCCCCAAACTGACATTCTTTTCCTGATTGTCTCCAAAATGTTACAGTGTGGGTAGGAGTCACATTCCGTGAGCTCTATTTCAACCTCTGCTCTGTCTGCTACACTCTTGGGTCTGCAAGTCCAGCAGTGACTATAGTAACACCTTCAAACTGCAAGTAAACAAAAATACAAGTTATGTACAGTTCCAGCGCTTTGTCATTAACAAGATCTGGCTTGATTTGATGAGAAACTAACACTGAGGTGCTCAGCCTTGTCTTAAAACCCATTCACAGTCTTTAAAACTGAACATCTCTGCAATCTCAAACTGAACAAAGTACAATTAGTTAAAGCCCAAAATGTGCCTTTGCTCTCGCCCTGGCACAGAAATAAAACTGAGATTAACCAGGGGAGAGCTCAGTGTGGTCTTCAACATGCTCATGGGCAGCAGAGGGGCAAGTACTGATCTCTTCGTTCTCATGACCAGTGATAGGACTCAAGGAAATGACATGAAGCTGAGTCAGAGCAGGTTCAGGTTGGATATGAGGAAAAAGTTTCTCACCCAGAGGGTGGTTGAGCACTGGAACAGGCTCTCCAGGGAAGTGGTCACAGCACCAAGCCTGTCTGAGCTCAGGAAGCATTTGGACAATGCTCTCAGGCACATGGGTGTCCTGTGCAGGGCCAGGAGTTGGACTCAATGACCCCCATGGGTCCCATCCAAGTCAGCATAGTCTATGATTCCCAAGAATCAGCAAGAAGCCAGTTAGTGATGAGTAACCGTGTCAGTCACCAAAGGCTCTCAAAAAGGGTCTCAGTTGTTTCTTGGAGATGTCCAGGAGAAAAGCCAGCTGGGCTGCAGGAGCTGGTTCTGTCCCACATGGCATGTGCTGCCTCCCCAGGCAGACACAGCCCTTGGCAGCACCTCCCTCAACAGACCCTCCCAAAAAACTGGGAGAGAAGCAATAAAAGAAGAATGCAGTCACTCCTTATGGACATCACAATTACTTCTTGCCTTGGACCAACCTTCTGCAGGGCACATGTTCATTTGTTCAGCCTCTCCAAGCAGTTTGGTAGGATACAGAATTCCATGTTTTTACTAAATCTTTTTCTCTCAGTTAATGACAGGTTAGGGAGATCCAGGGAAGTGCAATGTCAAAGACAGCAAGAGAAGCTGCAAGTTTTGAGAGTGCCAAGAGAATTTTCAAGTTGATGAGGAAAGAGAAGGAGGGTTTTGAAATTAATAACTACACTTCTGCAGAAGAGAAGCAAATTTCCTGAAGAAGAGGAGATTGGCCTGGAAAAATTACTCCTTCCTCTGAGGGGATAAAACTGGACAACTGCAGCTGTGAGTTGTGTAGGACCAGAACCAGAGCTGGGGGCAGACTCGTGATCCTAGTCCTCACCCTCTGCAGTCCTGCAACATGTTCAGGCTCAAATGGAACCACCAGCCTGAGTAGAAGTCCAGCTCTCACCTCTTCTACAGCTCCTTAATGGGTGCCAGAAGACATGGCAATGTATTTTTGACACAGCTCCAGCTCCAAGGAGATTCATACAGGCATGCCAATGCAGCTGGGAAAAGGTGGATGTGCGTTGAGGGTTTTAAACACTGCTAAATTCAACCACTGCCAAGAACAGTTGAACTGCAATTTTAAACACACAGGGTTTATCTTGCTTAAATAGCCAGGAGATAAGTAAAGAAATCATGTAGACCAGAGCTTGACCCAGATCATGTTTAATTCACACCAGGTTCTCCCCTTGACCAAATCAGCCTGAAATCAACACTTAAACCTCTGTGCATAGCTGGAACAGTAAATATGTCATCCATTTGTCTTGGTTTAAGGGAAGGGGGGAGCAAAAAAAAAAGAAAAAGAATTGAAAAAATCAGACTGGGCTTTCTTATAAATAGCACAAGAGAGACAGCTCAGCTCAGGAGGTGGCTGCAGAGCTGGCAGCACTAGACAGGATCTCCTGAACAAAAAAATCCAGGAAATCCGCAGTGTCACTTCTCCCCACAATTGATTTTAAATGAGCTTATCCCTTACACTTGGTACATGAGGAAGAAGAAACTTCCTGGCTATGATGGGGGGAAACACAGTTATTAATAGCAACACAATGAGCCAGTATCAGAAGTTATGTTGCAGCCCTGGAAGATCTTGGCTGGATCATGAAAATATCTGTTGCCATGGCAGTAATTGCTATACATGGTAACAGTGAACAGTGGGGTGAGAACAATTCACTTTTTGATTTGGTGCCCAAAACAAGTTCCTTTTGTTTTCTCTCACCAAAACCCCAAGCATTTATTAGCTTGTGTTCAGTCCAAAACCGAGCTTTTCACTTTCAGCAGTGGCAAGGAAGACAGCAAAAAAGGGGCAAATTCAGGAAGAAAGCAAAGCAGGCAGCGTTCTCTCTGTCCTTCTGCGATGCCATGGCTGATGGATTGGGGCAGAGATCTGGACTGCATCCAGCTTTGCTTTTTATTTGATGTCCGTCTAGACAGTCTGTGTCTGCCTCCAGCACACAGTATTTGCCACAGATAAAAAAAATAAGAGCAAAAAACTGCAGAGGCACTTTAGAGCAAGGACTCTTCCAAGACAGGATGACCTGACATTCGACATCCATCGTGGCAGCAGAGCACAATGGTGTCGTGACTTTCCCATTCTGTCCTTTGCTCCCCTCTCGGCCATTCCCAGTCTCCCCTTCCCGAAGCACTTCCGAGCACCAGCTGATACTTTCCAGAAACACCTGTTGCCCTCAATTCCTTCCTGAATTTCAGTGCTCAGGGTTTCTTCCCCCGTTTGCTCCGAGTCCATCACTGCAGACGTGGATGGCAGCACACCGTGGCTTTCACCCCCGTTTCTAGGTCAGGTACAAACACTGAGCAGTGGAGATCCCAGCCTGGCTCCCCCAGGACTCCCCTCCACTGGGAATTCTGACAATCTACTCCTCATCTCTGCAGCCTATCTTTTAACTATTTATTCACTCACGCATCCAGGATGGATGTTTCCTCAACACCCCATGCTGAAACCTTTCAGAGAGGTCCACTAGACCACCCCACTCAACTCCCACTGCCATGTCCTTGCAAACACCTTCCAAGTACCAGCGGAATCACGTGGCTCAATTTTGGCCTACTAAAGCCATACTGGTTCTTCTCCAACCTGCTATACCTATTTATATTCCTACTTTTTGTTGGTTTCTGGAAACTTTCAAGAATGTAAGACAAACATCTTTGGTAAAACCAACTGCCCCTCCATTCTGTCTAGAGGTGAGACACCAGGAGAGGTTTGTTAGGCAGAGCATGTGAGCCTGGTAATGTCCTTTCTTCATAATCTCCCTTATTCCTCCACAATCCACACATGTATTCAGATGTT
The DNA here is from genome assembly GCA_013390005.1 of Calyptomena viridis. Classification (NCBI taxonomy): domain Eukaryota; kingdom Metazoa; phylum Chordata; class Aves; order Passeriformes; family Eurylaimidae; genus Calyptomena; species Calyptomena viridis. Next base: position 209,094 of record WEIV01031042.1, read on the forward strand.
AAAGGCACACCACTGGCTGTTTTCCTAGTAGCTGTTTCAGACTGGCTGCCTGTAAGTTCACCCAAATACTTTTTCAACTTGCTGATGCCTTTGGCAGCCACAACCCTGAAGAATAACGAATTCAGAATTCATCACACATTGTGTAAAATAGATGGCCTTCCTCCTATCTGCTTTAAACCAACCTCCTTCAGCATTCATCAAGTGACCTCAGTTCTAGTGCCACAAGACTCGGTAGAAAAAAATCCAACTTAATCATAAAAAGGGGAAGCATTGTATCCATTTTTAAAAAGGGTAGAAAGGAGGATCCTGGGAACTACCACCTTGTCAGCCTCACCTCTGTGCCTGGGAAGGTCTTGGAACAGACCCTCCTAGAAGCTCTGCTGAGGCACAGGGAGTGGATTTGGGACAGCCAGCATGGATTCACCAAGGGCAAGTCCTGCCTGACCAACTGCGGGGCCTTCTATGATGGGGTGACTCCAACAGTGGACATGGGAAGGGCTACAGATGTCATTTATCTGGATTTGTGTAAAGCCTTTGACAGAGACCCCCACAATATCCTTCTCTCTAAATTGGAGAGAGATGGGTTGGATGACTGGACTGTTAGATGGATAAGGAATTGGTTGGACAGCCACATCCAGAGGGTCATGGTCAACACTCAGAGTCCCAATGGGCATCATTGACCAGTGGTACCCTCAGAGGTCTGTACTGGGACCAGTGTTATTTAGTGTCTTCATTAATGACACAGATGGCAGGATCAAGTGCACCCTCAGCAAATTTGCAGATGACACCAAGCTGAGGATGCAGCTACCACACCTGAAGGACAGGGCCACCCAGAGGGACCTGGACAAGCTCCAGCAGGGGCCCATGGGAAGGAATCTCATGAGGTTTAACAAGGCAAGTGCTGGTGCTGTCCCTGGGTCAGGGCAGTCCCTGGTATCAATCCAGGCTGGGGGATGAACAGATTGAGAGCAGCCCTGGGGAGGACTTGGGGGTGCCGGTGGGTGAGAGGCTGGACACGCCCCGGCCCTGTGCACTGGCAGCCCAGAAACCCCTCATGTCCTGAGCTCATCCCCAGCAATGTGGGCAGCAGGGAGAGGGGATTATCCTGTCCCTGTGCTCTGGGGAGACCCCTCCTGCAGTGCTGCCTCCAGCTCTGGGGTCCCAGCACAAGAAAGACACGTTGGACCTGTTGGAGCAAATCCAGAGGAGACATCAAGTTGACTAGAGGAATAAAGCACCTCTTCCATGAGGAAAGGCTGAGGGAATTGGGTTTGTTCAGCCTGGAAAGAGAGTAGGTTCAGATTGGATAGTAGGAGGTTCTTTGCTGTGAGGGTGGTGAGGCACTGGAATGGGTTGCCCAGAGAAGTTGCTGCCCCTCACCTGAAGGTATTCAAGGCCAGGCTGGATGGAGCTCTGAGCAACCTGGTCTAGTGGAAGGTGTCCCTGCCCATGGCAGGGGGATGGAACAAGATGATCTTTAAGGTCCCTGAACTGATGATTTCAGAGAACTGTCAATGATGACTCTGAGCTCCTTCCTGACCTGCAATCATTAGTTCCAGGTTGAACATCAAGCAGGTCCACTACAGATCATTTTTCCCTGTGAGTTCACCATATTTTCCTACATTGAAGCTTATTTGTCACATACTGGTCCACTTGCTCAGTTCTGTGAGGTCCTTCTGGATCTCCTCACCTTCAGTGAGGTATCCAACCACCTGAAGGAACCAAGGATCCCCTGCAAACCTGGGGATGTCACTGCACCCCTCTGTGCCTGAGGGCACCCACAGGATGCACACCAGGCCCAGCTGTGCTTGGCTATGCCTTTGGCAACCTTGTTCTTCACAGCAGAGGCCTGGACACAGGGGTCAGACCCAGCAGCCTGTGAACCCAGAATCCTCCCCACAGCCCTTCCCCAGCAGCATCTGGACACATACTGAGCCACCTGGTGTCACTTCCCCGATTTCCTCAAGATTCCCCACTTTTAGAAGTGCCATGGCATTTGGCACCACCAATTTCTGCAATACCAAGGGCACTTTAGCAGCAGGATATACATGAAAGTATCTCAGCAATTTCAGATTTAAGATCCTATGGCACTTCAGTAAATGCTATCTCTTCCTTACAGTTCCTTATCAGTTCCTCTGTTTGCTCTAAAACTATTTCTACTGATGTTCAAGGCAAGAACTTCTCAGACAGCTCTTCTGTAGCAAGCTTGTAGTTTGTAAAGCTCCTCCACAGGAGTCAAGATGGCCAAAAAATGGTTTAGATTTTTTTGTGATGGCTTTATCTTCTGTGCCTTTTACACCTTGATCTCTTCTGCTGCCAGTTTCCAAAAGGCTTCTGATGCATTTCAAAGTTAATCATATTTGGCCAATTCACTCTTCAAAAAATCTTACCGTGGCCTGCCTTATTTTGATTTTACATTTAATATGCTGAAATACATAAGGTATTTTCTTATTTGGATATAGTTTCCCCTTTTTGGTCAACCTCCTCATTCCACCATCCTTTTGGTTTTTGTCTTTCTTTAAAAGGAGGAAAAAAAAGAAGTCTGATCTTAGTGGAGCCATCCATTCCTTCCGAGCTGCTACTGTCATCACCAAATATCTTACATGCCACCTCTGTTCCTATCAGCTACTCTTTAGCAGAGGGACAGACCTTAGGGCTCTTACATGACAGCACAGGCCCTTTTTAGCAGACTCAGGAGTAAACACCAGCTCTGTGGGAGGGCGGACAAGTCTCAATTTTATTTTAATGCTGCCAGTCATAAAGAACTCATTATAACCCCAGGCTCGGAGTTATCATGACTCTTTCTAGGCATATATGTACCAAGTTTTCACAGGTAACTGCATATTCCCAGTTTCCAGATGCCCAAAATGAGATGTTTGATGAGATGTAACTGGAAACACGTTACACAACCAAAGCACCTCCTGAGGCACCACCAGGTGAGGGGCAGAGAGGTCGAGGCTCCTCCTTCCCAGGGGGAACACAGGACCACATCAAGGGCAGCCAAGATTCCAAGAGGGCAGCATCCTGTAGCAGCATTTCCCTTCCAGGGGGCTGCCACAGCCTGGACCTTCTCCCTTGTTTATTTTCAGTACTAGAGCACACAGAGCTGCAGCCAAGGCCAAGGCCAGCAGGACCTTGGCAGGAGCTGTGCAGGAGACAAGGGGCTGGGCCCAATGGCTACCAAACTGCAAAACAGGTTTAGTTGACAACAGGTTCTAATCTAAAAAAAAAAAAAAAAAATTCATGGATCAATTCTTGCCTGAAGCACAATAAAAATGAAGATTGCATCTCCCAGCTGTTCATTCCTCTTATCTTCTGTCACAGCTTAGCAGGTGTGAAGTTGAAAAATGAAGCCTGATACTCTCCTGCATCTTGAGCAGCAAGAGAGCCCTGCCACGACAGGGCTGCACCCAGGAAGGGCTGGCTGAACACCCCCCAGCAGCACCCAATTCTCACAGTCAGCCACACTCACACTGCTCTGTCCATGGGCCCAGGTACTGCCTGTCCCGATGACAGGCTGCACTTCCCAGAGGAGGAGCAGAGCAGTCCAAGCTCTACCACGGACACATCTCCCTGTTAAAGCTGTTTATGCTCACAGATGGCATTTTCCCTTCCCAGGGCAAACAGCAGCACCATTAGGAGGTTTTGCAGCTACAGACCTATAGGCAAAGCAGTACAAATGCCTATCACAGAAAACACACCCAAAGTGGTAATTTCAAAGAAATTCTGTCAATTCACGTAAAGTTCCTCAAATCTCTGCAGTCCATGAAACCTCTGGGTTTCATCCAGGTCCAGCTGGGACTTCAACAGCACCACTGGCAGCTGTTCCCTCACCACCTCCAGACATATGCTTGAAGAAATGGCTACTGCTGCAAACAGCAGTGGCTTGAGCAAGACAACAGGAATTAACTGTGTGCCCTCCTCTGCCTGGCCAAGGGCCTGCCCGGGCCATTCCTGGGGGCCCAACTCTGCTTTGGGCAGGTGCCACACGCACTGCCAGCAGCAGGGTCACTGAGCCGGCACGGCAGCTGCAGTGCCTATTTTATTTCACACCCACAGTACAAGATGTACGTTGTATGATCTCAAATAGGAAACTGTGCTCTTCCCCAAAGAGCCTCTGCTGCAGCCCCAAATCAACACATTCCAAACACAGCTCACCACCAGAGCCACCCGGGCCAGGCAGGGATGAGCACATCAACCACTGGAAGATACTCACCCTCACATTTTGAGCTGAACTCTGCATTGTTTCACTGAGCCATTTGGTGATCACCATGCTGTTCACCCTTTTCCATCTGTACTCTTTGCTTCCTCCTCCAGAGTCAGTGTGACAAAGCAGCCCCAGGTGAAGTTTCCCTCCAGCCCCACAGCAAGCACATCTCGCACTAAATTCTGGGTTAGCAAAAAGCTTCTCCCCCACAAACAGCTCTCACAGCTCAGCAGGAGCTTTCTTTATCCAAAGGGAGACCAAAGTGGGTGATTTGATCCTTCCATGACCACAAAGCTGAAGCACCCAAGTGCTCAGCTGTCAGAGGCAGTGCTGGGTGGCTGATGGGTGCTGCCATCAGAACCCAAGAGTTTGCCTTGGTGGGGAAGAGTTACGGGGAGCCAGAGAGGCTGAAATCACTGACACGGCCCTCTGTGCCAGACCCATCCAGCCCGCCCTGTTTCAAGAACAAGATCAATCCAAAGAAGTGTCCCCACTAAAGGAAGCTCTGCCCACAGCATCTCTTTGCCAGCCTCCTCTCACAGTGTGGTTTGGAATTCAAGGCCAAGGTCACCCCTGCACAGGGTATCCAAAGCTGGCTGATTCCTGGGAGAGGGAATGGGATGATAACAGCACAGTGCAGGGTTCCATGATGTACTGCTGTGGCAAGGAGAGGATCTCCTCCATGGCACTCTCCCACTCTTTCCCATTCCAGCACTCATCACATGAGGACAGTGGAGATCCTCAAATCCCACACAGAACCAATTCAGCTTGATGACCATGTGCTTTTGGTTTTCTCTTGCTTTAGTGAACTTGACCATTGTGGTGACAGGATCCAGGGCCAGAAGAAAAGGCACACAGTGCACAGCTTCACCTCCAGCTCATCATTGTTTTACCTTTTATGCTTACTACCATCCCAATACAGACTTCTGCCTTGGAAGTCTCCAGTCTCCAGAACCCCAAATCTGTGTTTAAGACTAATTTTAAATTAAGGCTTTAGTGAACTGAGGCTGGGTTGTCAAACCACCACCTAATCACCAGGCATTTCTTCAGCAGCTTCTAAACCCACTGTACAGAAAGAAACATGGCATTTGCTTTTCATCCTCATTTTCAGTGATTTTAAAACTAATTTCACAAAAATAAAAGTAGCTGTCCAAGGAGTTTCCAAGCCAAAACTGCAACTCTTCTGCCATTTGTGCTCTAACTCAAGACTGTAGACAAGAGCCCAAGGGCAGCACCAACCCAAGTGCTCCAATACTGCTTGCTCCACATTCATTTTACTGTGCTGTTTAAACACAACTCAGCCATGCCCCAGCCAGACTATTCATTGTATTACAAGGGTATTAATTGCTAAGAAAACGTACCTCCAAATTACAATGTGCTTAGCATCTGTCCTCAGGCCTACATTAAATGCTCTTTACAGTGGCTGCACTCCAGGTCTGCACCTCAGCTCACAGCCCTTTCATCATCCTTTGCTTCACTTCATGTTGATTGGTGACGATCAAGAATTCATAAAACACTTATAGCTGAGAGCACTGCTGAGAGGAAACGGTGCTGGACCAAATATGGCATTTACAGTTTTACAACAAACTGAACATGTTGAAACAGCTGGACCTCAGTTTACTGTTTAAACACCTACAAGGAAGACTCAGCACCTGGATTACAGTGTGACCACCCCCAGTTTATCCACACATGGAAACAACCCTGCACTTGGGATTTCCCACACGGCACCAAGAGCATATGGGGGACAAGCCCAGAGTAGTAGGACTGTGTGGTGGAACACAGCTGAGTAGCAGGGAGGTGACAGGCAAGTGCTGGAGACTGGGGGTGCCTGGGACCAGTGGGCTGGAGCAGGTGGGGGTCCTGACATCAACTGTGAGGCAGCCACCACCCCAAGGGCACCAGTCAGCACAGAGGCACCTTCACAGACAAGACTACACAGTACAGCTCACCCACTGCATCCCTGGGACTGTATCTAGTTATTCACCTATAAAATCTCTTATGATAAACTTTTTCTCTGACTTTGTTACTGAAAATATTTTACACCAATTCGTCCCTCCAAGTCCTGACTGCTCCCACACAACACACTGCAATGCCTCAGAGTCAAAAACCCAAGACAGCTGAACTCCATGTGGTTAAAGGGGATTTGCTGAGCTCAGTCTCAGCTCATCAGGCAGCATTGTGCAGGGCTTTTCTTGGTATCACTGGTGATGAAGACAGTAAGCCTCTTTGTTCATTTTTTTCCCAGAAGAATGACAAGCAAAAGCAAACAGAAAAACCAGACCTACAGAATGAATAGGTTATTCCTGTTACAGAGCACCTGGCCCTAGGCCACTAGTTCATGATGTCCAAAATGACACAAAACCCCACTACACTGAGTCTTTTCTGCCTCTGTAACAGGTTTTCAGCCAAAAAGCAGAACCCTTGTTTGCCCAGGTAGGAAACAGCCCCATCTGTCAAAGCAAAGTGCCTCATGGCAGTGTCCCACAGCTGTGAAGTTACACACATCAGTGAGCCCAGCACAGGGTTGGGGGGGACCCTTCTCACTTGGCTTGTTTGGTTTTGGTAGATGATAAACCCTGCAGCTAAGAAAGAGGTTTGTTTGTAGAGGCCCAGGAACTGCTCTGCTTCAGCCTGAGACAGGAACACACAGCAACATCTTCATTTCATCCCATGTCAGAGCAGTCACCACTGAGGAAGACAAAGTGCAGCCAGAGCCTGGCTCAGGGAGCTGGGCACAAGCAGAATACAAGAGGGATAAGAAAATACACCCATTTTCTTACCTCTGGGTAGGAAAATATTCAGCTTTCTATTTGCCTCTGGTGGTTGATGAGGATGCCAAGGAATAGCTTTATTCAGATCTCTCCATTTCAGAAGTACCCACTGCTCTGCAGCATAAAGCCCTCACTAGAATTTCACTCAAGACTAAGTCCAAAGAGACAAAAGAGCCTGAAAAAAATTATGTCAGCCTCTTCAACACCTTTGTCTTTCAGTGTGTTTTTTCAGGGGGAATTTTCCAAAGCTGATATTATCCAACCCAAGTCCCTTCTTTTTGCCTGAAGCACATGATGGGAGGAGGCCATGTCCCCTTGAGCTGCTACACAAGCCATACCAACTCTCCTGGGGATCACGGAGTCCTTTCCCTCTCCTGTGGCATATCTTACAGACCACATTTCTCCTGAGCATAAGCAAAAGTCATGCTCTAAGTGGCTATGGCTTTATTCCCCTTGGTTGGGCAAGAAGAGCTTGGCCCTCAGGTCACTGGATAACTAATATAAACAATATAGTCTGATACATATTTCTGTAACTGCACAAGAAGAAGAGCAGACATGTTCTGACTTTCTTAGAGAGCAGACATGTTGCAGCAGACCCTCTACCTGGCCAGAGAGATCTGACCAGAGAGAGTCTTGTGTCCAGAGCTTTCCAGGCAGTTTACCTGGGAAGCTGTGGATGCAGAGTCTGCTAGGTAGGTATTAGAGCCTTTGCAATGCTTAGATGCTTAAGCTTTCTCTACATAGAAATCAGCACTCTTATAGATAAATAAAGCCTCTGAACACTTCATGGAGTCAACCCTCTTGTCATTATGCCTCACAAACGACCCAAGCTTCTACACTCTCCCATACTTCACTGCAAGCAAACAAGTCTGGATCTTCAGCATCATCATGTTAAGCTTTCCAAATCTCTTTTGGCTGTGTGCATTGCATAACCAAAAAATGGCAGCTGACAACACACAAAGAAAAAAGCTTGGGAGAGTAGATGGTCGACACCAGCTATGCTGGAATTCACCGGGCAACACTCAACTGGAAATATAAAACACTTAATCCTTACAGCAGTAACCTCAAACTCTTGGAACAGTAATTAGGATGAGAGAATATATCCCAAATAACACTATTTCCATTCTCCCACAAGACAAAGACCAAGTGCAAAAAAATTCTCTCTTGACCTGCAGTGTCTCGTCCCAGATGTATGAGCCAGATGGACCTCCCAGTTGTGCTTTAGTTAATTCTTTCCTGCCACTCCAAGAAGTGACTGCTTTAAGAAACCGTCCAAAGCAGAAGACTACTCTTCCTCACAGAAAGTATAAAGCCCAAACACAGCTTGCCTCAGTGGACACCCATGACTGAGCTACTACAAAGCACAAGAAATCACTTGCTCATTAAAGCTGTCTTTCCTACAAGGGAACAGCCTCCCTGTGCCTCTTGGCAAAGGCAGGAACTAACCCCAAACACGTCAGCAATGACTGCAGAACTCAGAAACCCTCTATGGATCCAGATAACACCAAATCTCAGTGCCTGCTCTGGAATTTAGTTACATTACAAGCAAGAGGCACTTCATGAACTACTTGAATCTGCCTGGAGGACTTTTCAAAGAAGCATGAGCATGTACATGTCACAACAAGGCACAAATAATTGCACTACACCTGGGAAGGACTGATGGAGCCTAAATGGAGCATTTCAAATTCTGACGTATTTATTTGCTGAAAGCTTGCAAGCATCTCCTCCTAATTGCATCATCCACTGAGAAAGCCATTTGGGTAGTACAACAGGAATGGAAACACTGGGAAAAGAGACCACAGGGAAGGAGGAAGCACTCCTTTCCTTTGAACTTCTGATTAGTTTTCATCAGAAGACTCTGGTGTGTCTGAAGGCACTTCCCATGGCCCAGGCTTTATCTGCAGAGCCAAACACTGGAACTGAAGGCACATCTGCCCTCAGGAGCTGGCTCCAGGCCATGCTGGGCCTGCTGAGGGAAGCAAGCAGCTTAAAAAGATTATGGCAGTGAGGGTGGACAGAACAACTACCTTGTCCTCCACAGATGATCAACCCTCTGTCTCTGCCAGAACATTTAATGGTGCAAAACAGATTCCCGGCTTCACTTGAAGCCAGTCTTTCACCCCCAAACCATTCCATCCTAAGGAAACTGCCCTGGTAAGGTCACAGACAGCTCCAGCAGCATGTTCAGAGGAGCAGGGATGACAGGAGTGCACGGCAGAGGTTGTCAATAACCTCTCCCACCAGCACTTTATCTCCAATGATTCTAGAGAGCTGAGACCTTTGGTACCCCAGCTCATTTACTGCCAAGTGAACCATCACAACACTTATCCAGGAAAAGGGTCATGCAGCAGACAAGAGCAGGACAACCTTCTGGGGGATAGGGGCTTATGCTGTGGTCACAGCTAGCTACAGAGAGGAGACTTATTCTTGGCCTTATTTAAGCCAGTTAAGAAGAGGGTAAACCAGAACAGGGCACATGGACCCAGTTCAGAGGATGTGGAAGGCTCTGCACTGCACAACAGTCAAAACCAGAAGACCTCTTTGCTGCAAAGCCACAGCTGAGTTCAGCCCAGCAGCAGCTCCAGGGCTGATGAAGTGTCAAAGTTTTCACTCATTCCTAAATTAAAGCTTCTAAAAAGCATGGAAAGTAGTATTCATGCAAAGACAAATTAAAGTCTGAGTTAATCTGAATTAACTAAACACAACAAACTCGTACTCAAAAAACTCAGGATTCACTAACAACATTAAGAGTCTTCATTGTAATCACAACAAAGCACATGAATCCTTTACATTTTGTATTAATCAAATTAAAGTGGCCAGCCAGACCAGCAGGTTTCCCACTGAACAAGCACACTCAGTACCATTCCCAGTCCTCCCATCCAGCTAACAGGACTTCAGCAATCCCAGTATTTCTGCACAGGCTGGAAGATCTCCCTCTGTGCACATCCTGAGGCTGTTTAATTCAAACATCCAAAACCATGCTGCTAAAACAGCAGGTCCAAACTAAAAAGCTTTCTTCTCCATAGGTAAAATGGGAACCGAGTAGTATTCCTACTAAGGCATTTACCTATCAGGAAATACAGATATGACACATTCTTTTATGACTTCAAAGAAAGAGTTCATGAATATGAATATTTATTAAATGGCATTGCCATAGGAAAAATCAACCCACCCTCACAGGCCAAAAACTCAGAATCCTACAGCAGTTTATGCTTTGTTACCTTTAATTACAGAACTAATCCCATTAAAGCTTATTCTATCTACCTAACAGTCCTTCCCACAGCCCCTCAGCAATGGTAATAATTCTTCCTCCAGGACTCTAAGGGGACAAAAAACTCCTGTTCCCTGGTTTACAAAACTTTACCTGGTTTCAAGCAGGCAGTTGCCCCAATTTTGTGGAGTCAGCCCCAAAGAATGGCAAGATGGATTACAAAAACCCTCAAAGCTCAGATACCAATACAATGAAATCTGCAAGATATTCTTACCCCTTAGGCAGCTCACTGCAGGAATCTCAGGCTCTCCTTTCATCTTTGCACCACGGCACATTACATTTTCCCCGAGATCAAGTAAATCAGTTGAAGGGGAGGCATTTGCCTTTTGTGTCCCTCGAGCTGGGCCGTGCTCAGTGAACCCCGTTCTGCCTGTCTCATTGGCATGTTACACATGCACATCTCCCACGAGGATTCCCACTGCAGATCCACTGAGGGTCAGGCTGAAAGTAGCCTTTGGCATGACATGGATGATCACAACATTCTCAGTTACAAAAAGCACCAGCCCAGTGCACTGAGACCTCTGTGCAGCCTGTGTGCTCCCAGCTAAGGCCAAGACATCTGTTTCAGCTAAGCAAACCTGTTGTGAATACAGAAGGCATGTGAACTATCTGACCAAAAACCTGGCTTCAAAATCTGCATTCCTGTAATCCGCTGTGATCCCAGCAACACTCCAAACAGCCTCTATCCAACTGATAGGAAAGAGCTGTCTCATCAACCCAGCAAAATCCGAGCTCAAAAAGCACCAAAGAGACACTCAGTTGGGATACACTGGAACAGCACACTAAAAATCCAGCATGAGAAGCCCTGTACTCCTCTGCACTGCCTAGTGCAACGACAGCCTCAAACCTGTTTTGGTCAGGTTTTCCAGTTTACCCTGAAATGAGCAACCCAAAACCTCGATCCCCAGGCACCCTGGGCTGTCACAAGCTGGGAGGCAGCAGCGCACACCGAGTTGCTGGGGCTGGCAGCGTGAGAGCGTGCTGCTGAGCTCGTCATTTTGCTGTGGCTGAATTCTGGTATTCTACAGCCACCCTCCAGGGGATTTGCCATGCCTTCCCGAGATGCTCCTTACAGACTAACTCAAGTCAAGTTCTGCGGGAGAAGATGCAGGAAAGAAGGGAAAAAAAAAATAAACCAACTTCAAACGCAAGAGGAAGAAAAAATTATTCCAAACACCTTCCATCATCACCGAGGCACTGGGCAAAGCGGCAGCACAGCCCCCCTTCCTCTCCCCCACACAGCGAGAATGTGAGAAGCCAGCTGAAATCTGGTGCCCCTGGGGAGAACCGCGCTGCAGGAATGTTAAATCGGCCGAGCTTTTAATCTAGGACGAAAAAACACGCTGGCAAAACAGTGCAACAGCAACTGGCATCGGCAATGGGGAGGACAGTGCCTCTGCCAGGCTCTGCACCTCCCTCCCGGCACAGCCAAACTCAATTCAGCCGCTTCTGGCCGACGAGCCGAGGCGCAGAGCGACCGGGAGGAATTCTTGAATGGGGTTATTCAGAGGAGCCATAAAATCCGCCCGCGTCTGTCGGGAGCCGGATGCAGCCCGGGAAACTGGCCTGGCTACCTGGCCCTGCATTTCACTGCCAACAGGTGACCCCGGCTCCCTCCCCACTGCCAGGTGACGGGAGAACCCTCTTCTGCCCACAGTTCTCCAGCAAGCCAAGAGCAACAGCTTCTCCTATGCCCGACAGTGTTTTCACTGTCACCTCATAAAAGTGCTGGTTTTTTTAAGCAAGAGAGAGCAACCCCCGGGTGCGCCCAGCGCAGCGCCCGCGAGCCCGGGCCAGAAGGGGCACAAACGCAGGGGGTGCTCCCGACGAGCCGCCCGTGTTTGGAGCTGCGAGGGCACCCGCCCGGGCCCGGCCGCTGCCGCC
>WEIV01031042.1:221459-231522 GCA_013390005.1 Calyptomena viridis
GGAGCCCGACAGACCCGGCGGAGCCCCGGCCCGGCCCAAGGAGGGGAAAACAAGGAGAGGGGAAGCGGAGCCGGGACCTCGGCTTTGGAGCCGCTGAAGTGTTATTTGAGCTACAGGTCAATGGTACTGTCAGGAGTCGTGACCCGTTCTGTGAGGTAAACCGTGGTCAGGCGGGTCAGACCCTCGGGGAGCGGGGTTGGTGCGGCCCCGGGTGCAGCCTGTGCTCGCTGCTGGGTCACTGCGGCCCCGGCGCTGCCCTGGGCACACGGGGCTGCGCTGGCCTTGCTCTGCCCTCTGGTACTCACGGCATCCTCGGAGAGCGTGGATGGAAAGCGGCAGGGGGAACTTAAAACCCACCTGCAGCATCGAGAGGGGAAAGCGTCTTTGCCTGTACTGGGTGCTGGGCTGTCCCTGCTCTCAGGTGGGAGAGCACCGAGCCCCGGGTCAGCCCGAGTTGTAAGGCTGCCATGCTCAGGGTTTGCCCAGATGTGTTGTTTTTTGCCCCAGCAATTTTGTCTGGGCATATTTTGTGGATTTTCTGTTTTTCTCTGTGTCCTGAGCACCTAGTAGACTGGTCAAAGCTGTGCAGGAACACCAGGTGTGTCCCCAACACGTGCTCGGGTCCACCAGTGGGGTCCAAACAGCGCAGGTTCAGAGGCCTCAGGAACAAGTGGAGCCCAGCTCCTAAACCAGCACGAGTATTCTGGATAAACAAGCCATGCTCTGAAGGTCAGCCCCGCTAGATCAGCTTCTGTCAGCCACTGGATTTGGAGTCACTTGGCACGGTGGCACAGCAGAGCCCCTGCTATCTCAGTAACTGCTGCAATGTAGCACTGCTCCCACGGAACCTTGTACAGGCTCCTGTTATTGCAGAACAGCAACAAACCCATGCAGAGGCAAATCGTGGGGGTTGGGCTGCCTTGACAGATACTTGGTGGATTTTGCCACTAACAGAGTGATTTTTGGCCCATGTCACACCATACAATAAATGTCTGTTATGGTCAGAAATGAGTCTGTTCACCTTAGTAATGACCCTGGGCAAGCCAAGGGTCAGGGTCCCACACAGGGCGACACTGCGCTCCCTTGCAGACGGCGTTTTGGCACTACTGTGAACTTGAGGGTAACTTAATCTGAAGACATTCCCTTGAAAGTCCCACTGCACTTTTAAATAACAAATAGAGAGACAGTGAGATCATGGCTGCTGGTCACACACACAGCTGCACGGTGCTTACCGGGGGGGTCCCTGCAGCAGGGCCGGCCGGGAGCTGCTGGAGATGCCCCAGGAGAGCAGGCAGGGGGCTGAGTGCTGTGGGGCTGCAGAGCTCAGGGACTGAGGCACAGGCCAGCAGGGAAGGAAGGGAAGAGTTAAACCGGGTCTGCACTGGAAACAAAAATTTGCTGGTCTGGCTCTGTTGTGGTCAAATTGGCAGCTCTCCTTGTGGAGGTGCAGATATCCCTCGCCTTTGCCAATACAGGCTATACCTGTCCTTGGGGAAACAGCAATACTGGGAAAATGCTTATAAGCAGCCTCACAGTCCCTGTTCAAGGGCTCTTGCAGATACAGACTTGGTGTGTAACAATGTTAACAGGCTGATCAACATCTCTGTGTTAGCAGGAACCTTTGGACAGACTGAAAATAAAAGCTAAGAACGTAGGAAATTGCAGGAGGCCCAGCTTCAGGGGACCCCCAAAATCAGGGACCTGACACAGCAAGTGGAAAGTTGGCTGCAGGAGGGACCAGACAAGTATTAATGATGTTCTCATTTTATTTTGCATGTTTCAGGGTTTGATGATAATGTGTAGGCTGTTTTCCACCTACACCTCTGGCAGCCTTGCTGGAGAACCTGACCATCATTTTTTGGCTGCTGCAGCTCAAAGTCTTAGGATGTTGTTCTGCACTAAGAGATCCCGTCTCTCTTGAGGCCAAAGCAGACAAGCTGGAGGCACTCGAAGACCCAAAGGACCTTGAGATGCCATGTCAGGTCAGTCTGACTCTGGGCTGGCAGCTCTGTGCTGACCTGCACAAGGTCACGCAGCAGGAGAGCATCAAAATGCAGAACAAGAAAACCACCATGAAGGCAGAACCTCCCCACTGGAGGAGGGTCACACACCTGCTGACATCAAGGACACTCCTGGGAGCAGAGATCCCCACTGCTGGAAGAGGAATGCCAGTGAACATGAGCTATGTTGATACCAGTGACTGAGGGAGGGGTAGAGAAATCCCGGAGGGGAAAAATGAAGCAGCTAAGGAAAAAGCTTCTTTTGTGGGAACTTTGCAGTGACTTTTTCAGAGAGTTTCACAGCTGAGGCAGTCATGGGCTGAGGAAAACTTCTGCTAGTGGTACATGGTACAATAACACAAAGAAGTTCTCTTCCAAAGATACAAGTGGGTCATTCTGTGACATGTACAGTGGAGATCAAGCCCACTTGTCATGATGCCTGTTATCAATATACCAAAAGTGGCAGTAGGAGGTGAATATGAAGGGTCTGAACAACCTTTGAGAGCATGACAAAGACATTGCACTGTCTCTGAGAACAGAGGGCCCTAGCTCTTTTGCTAATAAAAAACCGAACTGTCTACGAGAAGAAATAGCCTTCTTGAATTGTGAGGCTGTGAACAGTAAGATGAGTTAAGTATGATCAATGTTTTCAGATCAAGCTATCCCCTTGCTGCCTGTTCTGGGCTGAAGGATATTTCCTACAAATGTCACTGCAGAACTGCAAAAGGAGCCAGCTCCCTGAAATTGTGCTCAAATTGTTCCTCAGATGCTGCTCCCAAGTAGAAGAAACTGTATTTGGAGTTTTATGCCCTTCTGTGAAGCTGCTCAGCTGGTGGATGTTGGTACTTGGGCACATGTTCCACATCAGGAAATGGCAGGTGGAAGACCTGGCATGAGGGTTCTTCCTCATCTGGAGGCGTGGAAGAACCAGTGATGCTAAAAGTATGGAAAGCTCAGTACTGCACTGCTGCTGCCCTGCAGGCAGGTACGAGGCTGAGAGGTGTTTAATGCCCGGGCAGACGTGGCACAGCTGTGAGTGCAGCAGACACTGCCCTCGCTCTGCCTCTGTTAACAAACTGGGCTGCACAGCTTGGAACCAGCCCAGCACCAGCCCCACAGTAACTGCCTCCATGTACAGCAAGTGAGGGAGTAGCAGCCCTGGTGAGGTAAGACAACCCTGTGTGGAGGAGGGACTGGTGATCCTGGGATTAGATGCCTAAAACGCTTGGCAAGGTTTGTGTGGCTGGGCTTATGGGCAGCACTGCCCCAGAGCAGCTGCAGCCTTGGATCCACCCTCCAGGGCACCAGCAAAGGTGGGAGGATGAGCTGGGAGATGCTTCATCGGGGGCTCCCTGTGCCACTTGGGAGCTGCCTTTGAGCTCAGCTCCTCACCCTTGATCTCCCCAGAGCTACAATCCAGTGAAACGTGTGCCAGGCCCACACACCGAGTCAGAGTTACTAGGCCCTGGCTGACCCTGGTTACTGTCACCAGACCTGCTCTGTTCCTCTTGCATGGTGAGTGTGACGCTGTTCTGGTGTCACCTTGTCTCCAGCTCACCTGTCACCTCATGCCTCCAGCTCCACAAGCCTCCATGGCTGGGTGGGGGAGCAGGAGCAGCTCTGAGCATTCTTGTAGTGAAGGAGCCAATAATACCAGAAAACGTTCTGTTCCATGAAAGCCCTGTGTTAAATAGGTCAAACTACTTTAAGTGCAGGATTTCTCACTGTGGGGAGCTCTGTGATGCAACAGGAAGTAAGATGAAGTGCTGGACTGACTGGTGCTGCTGGGTTCACCCAAATGGATGATGGGATCTCTGTCCTTGGAGATTTTCAAGATTTGGCTGTGCAAAGCCATGGTTGACCTGATCTGGTGTTGGTGATGGTGTCACGTCAAGCAAGAGTTTGGGCTGACACCCACCAAAGGTCCCTTCCAACCAACACATCTGTAACTCTGTGCCAGGGAGATAGAGGCTTGAGCTGGGCAGACATGTGGTGAATTCTCCAGCATTTCAGCACAGATATCTTGTGTCCAATGTCTCAAATGCCTTATGGAACAGGACCAGGCTGAGCTGAGATCAGGAGTTGCTGACTGAAGTTCTCTGATTGTGTGCTGTGAGAGTCCTCTCTGACAAATGGTCTTAGCAAGTATGAGGCACAGAAAAAACACCCCTAATCTTCCTTAACCTTGTCTGTTTTGTGAAGCTGACTGAAGATACTGAAGAGCCCAGGGCAGCCCTTTGGAAAAAGATACTTGGAGGTATTTGACCATTCGTAAAAACACGTGTTTTTAAGCAGCAATCAACAGGATTTTTTTATAGCAGACATGATGTAAATTTATATAAGTAGCCAGGTGCTCTGCAATGGGGCTTTTTAAAAACCATCCTGGCCTCGTTTTTTCTGCCTTCCCATCTCTAGCTCCCTTGCAGGGTAAGCAGCCGAGCTCTCACGTTACCACTTGGCAGTGGCAGCAGCTGGCGGTAACCCAACCCGAGCAGCATGGGACACGGAAACAGATGGAGCAGCAAATGCTCTTTGTTTCCTCTCCTGCTTTCTAAACAGATTGTGACTAAAAACATGCAGCAGAGGGTTTTGCAATCTTCCCTGCTACTGTGGCTCCCTGGCTGCTGACAAAGCCATGGCATTCCACAGCAGGGTTAACATCTCCCTGCAGCAAAGGAGAGCTCTGGCTGTTTAAGAGGAAAGCTGCAAAGAGGGGAAGGGCCTCAGATACAAAGATTACAAGCCCTTGGAGGGAAAAGAAGGGTGAGATGGCTGAACTGAGCTGAGGATTCCCAATGCAACAGGTCCTGCTCCTCTGAGTCCTGATTCTGGTATTCATCTGAGCTTGTGTGAGCCACGTCAGCTCATTGAAGTGGCACAGAATGAAAGCGGTGTTTTGACAGGTTAGGGGCCTGAACTGACCCAGTGGATGATTTGGCAAGCACTGGGATGAGAATGAGGAGCAGAGTCACACTGGGGTGTGACAGGAGGAGAGAAGAACAGGGGAGGAAGGTGGAGGTGAGATGTCCCTTGTGAACCAAATCGACTGTGCCTTCCAGGATAGTCCTTGTCCCAAGGTTAGGCAAGGGAGGTCCATGATACCAGGTCACTTTCTATAAGCCAAACTCTGAGTCTGCTTGCAGTGAAGGTCAGGAAAATGTCCCCAGCAGAGGTTTGCCTGTCTTGCTTCAAAATTCCTGTGGGATGAAAACTCCCCAAAGTAAGGCACCCATGTCCCTGGCACCACATCAGTTACAGGTTCCTAAGGGACTTCTCCTGCAGCACAGCCTCCCCCACTTCTCTGTGTCTGGTAAGAGCTCTGCTGCTCTCAGTCTGCATCTGCTAAGGCTTTACTGATGGAGCTGGGCAATGGTGCTCTCTACCTTGCAGAAGATGTTACACTTTGGAAAACACAAAACTGTCTCACCAACAGCTGCTGTGAGTTGGGGGCAGCTGCCCAGAGCAGAGGACACTTGCTGAGAAGCTTGTGGCCAAGGCTAATGACACGAGACTGAGCTGGCACCACCATGTGCACCCAAACAGCAGCGTGGGCAGTGGTGACACAGCTGTGCTACCTCCCTGTACCTCCCTGCTCCCTCTCCCACTGGGCTGCATGTGCTGCCTGGCCTGTCTGGTTTTGCTGTGGCTGATGTTTGTGCCAGATGATGTAATATTGTTGTAGGTACTTGCCAAGAACTGAGTTTATTGTTTAGCCACAGACAGAACCTGTAATTCCTCAAGTTAATCCTGCAGTCTGATGTTTTTCTCTTGCAAGCCTTGATGAGTTAATTGAATCCCCATTTCTGTGAGTAACTTGGAAGGAAGGTCTCACAGTCAGGACTTGAGAGTTAAAGAAAGACCAGGATTTGTGAGATCACCTTTGCCATTTCTCACCAGCGCAGAGACTCTTCTGCGGGTATTTCTTGCTGGCCTTGTCTCCTGGGGTGATCATCCAGATATCTATTTGGGATGCTCTCAGGGTGTTTTGCCTAAGTTTTATCAGCTTCATCTCATTATTCCTGTTCTCAACTAACACAAAAAAATTGTTCCATTTTGTTGTTTACAGCTG
The DNA here is from genome assembly GCA_013390005.1 of Calyptomena viridis. Classification (NCBI taxonomy): domain Eukaryota; kingdom Metazoa; phylum Chordata; class Aves; order Passeriformes; family Eurylaimidae; genus Calyptomena; species Calyptomena viridis. The sequence continues at coordinate 227,529 of WEIV01031042.1, forward strand.
TCCTCAACTGAAATATCTGCATGTTGTTATTTCTCCTGTATCCTTTCAATAAAATAATGCAGATTTCGTTGTTTAAAACTCGAACTGAATCCCCTTTGCCCTCAGGTGTTGGCTTGAGCTCTGCACACCATCTGCTTGCTAACACGTCCTGATAACAGAAATCCTCTAATGAGTGCAAGAAGTGGATGATGACTCTTTACCTGCTATCCTTTCTCATACAGTCAGGGGTTTGAGGACCAGCCATGTTCCTGCTGAAGTCAGTGGGAACAGCAGCAAGTTCTTTGCTGTACCATGTAACCACAGGGAGGAGTGAAGTTGCCAAACCTGTGGTTGCCAGCATTGCCATGCTGAATGTCCCCAAGTCCTGCACTGTCAGGCAAGCTCAGTTCCTCTCAGCATCCAGGTATTCAGCTTTAGGCAAACCCCTTTGAAAGCTGTTCTTTGCTAGTTTTTTAAACATCTTGGAGATCTACTAAGCAGATCAGCTCAACAAACAGGTTCTCATGTTTTAATCTGAGTGCTGTGCACTCAGGCTGGGTGCAGACTGCCTGAACCACAGGCATCTCTGTCCACTTTCCTCAGAGGCTGCTCATTGTGGGCAGGTGCTCCTAGAGAAGAGAGAAAACACTTGGGATTACACCTGAGCAGAGTCTCAGGGGACCTCCTGATGCAGACCCAGGTCATCCCCCACAACAGCACAACTGCAGGAGGCCACAGTCCCCCCACTGTGCTGGGGGGTCTCACGGGGCAGCCCAGACTGCCAGGCAGGATGGGATGGGGCAGGTCTGAGGGCAGCCTGGAAAGTCAGTCTGCAGGCTGTGGTCAGGATCAGGTCAGTGCTGGGGGCCAGGGTCAGACACAGCCCAGTGACAGGTCCAGAGGGACAAGGCAGAGCTGAGGTCAGGCCAGACAGGCAGAGACACCCAGGGCTGGGCATGGCCATGGGCACAGGCACATCAGTGAGAGCACTGGAGACAAGCACAGCTCAGGTGGGGACTGAGGGCCCAGGGCTGACCTGAATTAGGGCTCCTGGCCTGTTAGTGCCCTTGAGGCCCTGGGAACAGCTTCATGGGGAGGTGTGATAACAGCATGAGCATGGCCAGTTTAAATGAAACCAAAGTTCTGCCTCCCCTGGGTCCTGAGCTTCAGGAGTGTTTGACAAAGGGAGACCTCCCCCCTTCCCTTACATGGAATTCCTGGGCCAGCAGAAGTGGAGGGGTGTAGTTGCTGGCACTGCTGCTCCTATTGATATCTCAGCAGGGCTTCTGGAAGGAGGAGCATCGTCCAGCTGAAACTAGAACAGAAGCTGAGGACAGGGAGGTTAATCCATGGGAGCAGCTCGAATCTCTCCACCAGTGGTGTTGAGTCCTTGGGGAGCAAATTGCCCCTTATGTCTGAGACAAACTGTGATCACCTGCCAAAAAAGCAGGGTCCTCTCACTGTGAGCCAGTTCCTCCCCATGTCTTTAGGAACTTCGTGCAGGGTGGTGGGCTGCAGTTGGGATCTATGTGAGGGAACAGAATCTGCTCAAATCTAGCTTGTGTAGTTATTGTCAGATGCATTTGATACCTTGGAACCTCTTCAGGATCTTCTCTGCTGGCAGATGGACATGGTCTACACCAGCTTCACATTTTGAAGGGTATTTTATTTTTAATTTAATATTTCAATAGTCCTCTTTACAGTGCTTTGTAGCCATAGCTTTTTTCTCCTAGTGATACAAACTGTTCTGAGCCATTTTAGAATCTCCATGCTTCTTACAACCATGTTATCCTTTTGGCTTATTCATTTTTTAATAATCTCTTGGGAGAGGAATTTCTGTGTTGCTGTTGTTCTTTCAATGACACCATAATGGAATTCATTATACTCAGTGTTTTACATGGCTGTTCTAATAGCACAGATCTGAATGAAGCCCCTCACACAACTCAGCACTAAACCCAGTTGCTTCTTTTATGTTTTCCAACCAGCTGCTCCAAAAATCAAGCCTTTGTGGTATCTAAAATGTAGCAACTGCACATTATGCTGATGTGACATTTACTCACTCAATATGGGGGTAATTGGAGACTTTTCACAATAAGGATGTTTTCTGCCTTGGCAGCCACTCTGATCTCCTAAATATATCACTGTCACCACCAATTTTTAAACCCTGTTCACTACAATAGTTGTAATTCTCCCCTTTGCCTATTTAGGTATGAACTTTCTACCTATAGGGGTTCAGTGTTACATCTCAGAAGACTAAAATGGTTTAGGCACGTTGACTCCAAGGTCTCTTCAACATCCAGCATCACTGCACACCCCTCAGAGTCTTCCTGCACACTTGCACCTACTGCCCTACTGCAGAGAGCGGAGAGGGCAGTGCAGGCAGAGCGGGCAGTGCAGGTAGGAGGTGGTGCAGAAAAGCAGTGCAGGCAGATGGCGCAGGCAGGAGATGGTGCAGGCAGGAGGCATGGGCAGGAGGCAGGCAGTGTGGACAGGAGGCAGCACAGGCAGGAGGTGGTGCAGGCAGGAGGTGCAGGCAGGCAGCAGCACGGGCAGGAGGTGCAGGCAGGCGGCAGCACGGGCAGGAGGCAGCAGCACGGGCAGGAGGTGCAGGCAGGCGGCAGCACGGGCAGGAGGCAGCAGCACGGGCAGGAGGTGCAGGCAGGCGGCAGCACGGGCAGGAGGCAGCAGCACGGGCAGGAGGTGCAGGCAGGCGGCAGCACGGGCAGGAGGTGCAGGCAGACGGCAGCACGGGCAGGAGGCAGCAGCACGGGCAGGAGTTGCAGGCAGGCGGCAGCGCGGGCAGGAGGCGGCGCGCGCAGGCAGTTCCCTCAGCAGTCCCACATGGTCTAGCGGTTAGGATTCCTGGTTTTCACCCAGGCGGCCCGGGTTCGACTCCCGGTGTGGGAAGGCGCAAACGTCCTTTTTCGTTCCGGCCGTTTCCCTTTTCCATCGTTAACTCCGCGCGATCCCCCCGGGCCCCGCGGGGCGGGAACGCGAACAGCGCCCGCTCGGGGGCACGAACAAACCCCCGGCCTCCCCTCGGGATCCAACCGCAACACTTTCGTGAGGGGACGTGTTCCTGAGAGCTCCGGAGGCGCATCCACAGCGCGGGGCTCGTGCAGTCGCCACTGGAGGCCCCTCGGTAGCCACCCTGCCGCGGCTCCGCGCCCAGAAAAGCCCCAGGGAAATCCTCCCGTGCCGCGCTGGGGGAACAGGGATCTGGTCAGACCGGCCCTGGGGGCGGCAACGACCCCAACCACCCTCGTGCTGTCTGTGGGATGATCAGTCGTACAGAAATTATTAACTTGGAAAAAAAGAGCTATTATAGTCCTGCTTGCTTTTAATTTTTAAACGGATCGTTTTCCTAAATGTTCCAAAAGCTCTTAGTGAGCACTTCAGCTTAGAAGGATTTAGACACCGAGTGCAAGGGCTCCAGGACCATCCAGTGCTATTAACATTTCAGGATCTTTGTTAGAAATTACATTAAATGACACAGTAGGCTGGAGAGTCTCACCAAGAAAAAGTAATTTCAGGAGGCCAAGTTTGTTTAGAACTTCTCTTTACTTGGTTTCAGATTTGAAGAACAAAAAAGAAACAAGCTAAAATCTCGCAGCAGCAATTTCCTCTCTCAGCTGAGCCCCGCAGGGAACCCTTTAATGTCCCCTGCCCCCAAAGGCGCGTTATTACATATATATATATATTACATATAAACGAGCTGTTCTGTGGGCTGAGGGACACACGGCACCGACAACGGGACAAGGGGGGTTTGTCCCACACACATCCGGCCCCAGGGCTCCAGCAACGTCCCGCTCCATTCCCGTCCGGTCTCGCGATGGCCCCGCCCCTCTCTGCCCGCCGCTCGAGCTCTCGCGAGAGCGCAGGAGCGCGTGACGAGGCCGCCCGCCCACTGCAGTCTCGCGAGCGGTTGAGCCACCGGCTTCCGGGGCGCGCGAGATCTCGCGAGAGGCGTCGGGCGCGGGCGCGCGGGGCCTTGTTTGTGCGCGGGTCTCGCGAG
>WEIV01031042.1:231582-263790 GCA_013390005.1 Calyptomena viridis
GGCCTCGATGGGCTCCGTCGCGGCGGGAGCGTGCGGGGATCGCGGGCGGGACGGGCCCGCACGGGTGCGGCTCCTGCCCAGACAACACCGCCCTTCCCCGGGCGGACGCGTTCTCCCCAAACTTTCCTGATGCTTTCCCAGGAGAATCCGGTTCACGGGTTAAATTGTCATTTATTGAGTTTCTAAACCAAGTGATTTCGAAGACGGGAACCTTTTAAGTTCCTTGTACGCAATACAACACAGCAAAAAGAGTATTTGCCTTCAGATCACTGACGAGATCGGTTGCATATCCCTTCGGATTTTCTGTAGATCCACCAACTTTCAAGTGTAGTTCATTTCTTGTTTGTTTTAATGGTTTGGGAAGTTTTTTTGGTTGCTGTTTTTTGTTTTGGTGGTTTTGTTGTTTTTTCTTTCTACAGAAATGCCAGGCATATGTAGCTTTTTTGAGCAAGCTGAAAGGCTTTGAGGAAAATTATTTTGAGCTTCAGTGTTTAATGAAAGACACTTAAAAATCTGTCATGGTTTTCTACTCGGTTGAAATTAATAACGGCTTTTGTCTGTAATTTTTTAAGGAGTATCAAGTTTATATGTAGTAGTATTGAATGCATTATATACTTTGCAGGGTTGGTCCCAGGGCTGTGTTACGTGAACAAAAGGTGCTCTGATAATAACGTGGTGTTATCCCAGTGGAAGTGTTTTGTAGGGAGTACAAAGGGCACGAATCACCGGGGTGAGGCCAAAGTGCAGCCCAGGGGATTGTCAGTGGTGGTGGCCAGCAGTAAGTGCCAAAGAAAGAATGGGAGCAGGGACCAGGAATGGTACAGGGACACTTGTCTCTGTGTGACTGGTTGTCAGCGAGTTGTGGCCGAGGGTCACGAGGCAAAGCTTTGTTTATGAAAAGCTTGTTCTGTAAACTTTTGTGCTTTTTTTGTTTTGGATTTTTTGAGCACTGCATGTGCTTTTTTTGCCTTTGTTAGGATCCACAGTGCCCACTAACAATGAATTCAATGGCTGAATGCTTTGTGAATAAGGACCTTTGTTTTGAACCCACCGGATGATAGTTCATTCCCTCATTATTTGGGAGAATGCAGTAATAGCCATTGCCTTTCGCTTTTCCGTGGCACTCAGGATTTGAGGATCCCTGTTATGGCCATCTCTCTTCGGGACAAAGAATTCCCTCCCAGGTGTAGCTGGATATGTTGCTACATTACACATCTGAAAATGTAGTTGTGGGGGGGAGTTGTCACCAGTGGCAATTTTTTTGTTGGAATCCTGGTGTTTTTTCCTGGCCCTGGATAATGCTGATGTCCTCACTCCTACCACGTGCTGGTAGCACAGCAGTGAATTAAATCACATGCAGGCGTGGGGTGCCTTGAAAAGCTGAATGTAAATACTCGAGTAAGAAGTAAAATGGAGCCATTACACATACACGAGTCCCAGAATGTTCTGAGCTGGAAGGGACCCACAAGGATCACTGAGTCCAGCTCTTAACTGAATGGCCCATATGGGACTAAACTCACAACCTTGGTATTCTCAGCACCCTGCTCTGAGCAGCTGAGCTAATGAAGGCTGAGCATGTCTTTAAGTGGTAACACGATAGCCCAGGATGTAATAACCGAGGCACACTAACCTCATTTTCAAGTTAAGTAATTGAGTGTGAACTTTCAGTGCTGTGATACTGCTTAAGGATTGTGTTTTATTCTGACGTGTGTTCCTGGCCCAGGCTCTGGTAAAGCATTCTTATTTCTGAGGTTAAAGCATCTCGAAGTGTTGGAGCAGTTTCATTCTTCTGCCCATGCTCAGGGCGGCACAGTTCCTGCACCAAGGTGCAAGAATTAACCTGTATGTTTAAAAATCCATTTTATTGTGCACATGCAGGGAAATCTTTGTTACTGGGCTGTCTGACTTGGATCTAGAGGACTGGCTGGTTTTGATCTTAAAGAAGAACAAGAAGCTTTCTTAAGATGTTTGAGGAAGTTGGGTTCTTAATAGCATGGCTGCATAGGGACAGGAAATCAGTGTCAGAGGGATCGGAGAGTAGTGAACATAAAATTACAGTAAGGGATTGAAGTTGAAAAATAAGAGGAACAACTGAATCCAGGAAGTTTGCAATGACTTGTGTTACCTGATGTAGTGGATCTTTTATGTCTGAGACCTGGAGTTCCAGACAGGATGGGCCTTTTCTGTGTCCTTTAGTAGCTCTTAGTGCTGGAATCGTGTTTTCCTGTGGCCCCTGTTACACAGGAGGCTGCATTTCTGAGTGTCCACACCTTCATGTTGGTACATGTGAGGCAGCCAGGGCTGGGAAGCTGTGAACAGGTCTGGTTGTTGTGTGTCCTTAGGTCAAGCTGTGGCACTTGTCAAGATGGCCACCAGCCCCGTGTTTGTGTGCCCTTTGTTTTGAAGGGAAGTGGTGGAATCCCTCTGGGCTTTCCTCTGGTGTTCAGTCACATTTTGTTGTTGGCAGCTGGAATTGCTTTGTGCACATTCTTTATTGTCTCACTGGGCAAAGCTTCATTCCAGTTCCTGTTGGAAATACCTGCTGAGACTCTGCTCAGGGAATTTTAGCCAGTGCAGCCGTGGCCTTTTCAGCGAAAGCTTTTGGGATATTAAGCACAATGGTGTTTTCCAACTCAGGTGGATTTTTTGCTGCTTCTTTCAGGTGTCCTGAAAAATGGCTGATGATATTGATATTGAAGCAATGCTTGAAGCTCCTTACAAGAAGGTGAGAAAAATGTGCCATGAAGTCGTGTTTACCTTAATTTAGCATTATTCATGAAACTACTGCTGAACTGTAAACTAACATCCCTGGAGCCCTCATGGTTTATCTTATTGGACATGCATTACATGTAACTTTCAAGTTAATATATACTGTTAATGTAATTATATTGTGCAGTAGTTTCACTTCAGCGTGATGAATAAATGCCCATCTATCTCTCTTTGTAGACTTGCCTAACGATATCTCACCTCTACTCCCATGAATTCACCTTTGATTCCAGTGTGAACTGTCAATCATAAGGTAGTAATTGAGTGACGTATCGCTGTACCGTGGTCCCTTAGGTTAAAAAAAATACAACCAAAACAAAAAAACCCCACCCAAAAACCAACCAAAATAAAAACAAACCAAAACCAACCAAAACCCCAAAACTAAGAACCCTAAAACATCTCCTCTAAAATTGCCAGGTCTAGTTTGGTATAGCAACAAGGTGAATGCAGTGGTTTGGGAAAACAGCAGGGTTCCAAGAATAACCTTTTCACCAGTCCCATGGCAAGTAAATATTTGAACAGTCTGCTCAGTGCAAGAAGAGTGGGACTTGCTTTTAATGCAGAAGGTTAATCTTTCAACAGGGCAGATGAAAATCAATTGCTGAGTGAACGAATTGACGGAAATTCTTGGATCCCTGAGTAGAATGTTCTTAGCAAGTAAAAGACAGTATCACAGTCTGCGGTGTCCTTCTAAAATAAACTCTTGTATTCTTCTGTCCTAGTTGTTTAATTAGGAAGTGTCAATTTTTATGTGAAATTTTTAATTAGCATACTGATGTCTTAAACCAGCAGCAAATGAATACTGTCTTTTTTTGTTTTCCACCAAATGGTGGTGAAGTATTAACAGTCTGCATGCTTTAGCTCTGGTTTGGAAAAGAAATGTGTATTAAGTCGCTTAGGAATTGTACTTTTGATGTAACCAATGTAACTAAACTGTAAAGCCAGTATATAAATTATATAGCAGCTATTGTTAGTTTATTCTGCAGTGTTTATTACAACCATGTCATGAATTTTGGATGAGCATTTGTAAGTTTTAAGTGGTATATTTAGTTTATGTAATATTTAGCAGTTACTTTTACATCTTGAAGAGAAATTTGTAAACTGTTATGTTAAAATTCTTGTGTCCTGGCTTAACATGGATATTTTCCATGTAAACAGGTATGGAAATAGGGAATGTTTAGGCTGGACTGGTGGATTATTGCTGACTTTCTTGGGAGTCGACGTTACTAAAGCAGTGTGAATCCCTGTTTGCTTCAGGGCGAGATGTGTGACAGAGGTGACATCAAGCTCTTACAAGCCTCCAAGGAAAATGAGCGAAGATCTCGGGAATGGCATCGGTCACAGGAAATCCATAGTGGCTGGCTGCTAGCATAGCCACGGGGCTTAGGCAGAGATATAGCCTTGGTACTAATCAGAGGGGCACACAAACCTCACACTTCCTCTTACATTCTGTAGAAATAACATTTAACCACTTGAGTGCTGAATTCTACAGGATAACTTGCTCTCTAAACCGTGTAAGGAAGTATCTACAATTTAATACACACTTTTAAATGATGTAAGTCTTGTATTTTGTAATTGTATGACTTAAATTTAAGCAGCAAAGTGGTTAAACATGCCTACCTAAATATTTTAAAGCTTTCCACATTAAACTGTAAACAAGTAATTTAGTATTAAAATTTTTGTTTTTTATTTTCTTATTCCTATTCCCATTACCCTTTGACCACTTGAAATGTTTCCGCTTCGTCCTCACGATGTTCTTCTATCAACCCTGCTTAGGATGAGAACAAGTTGAGCAGTGCCAATGGCCACGAAGAACGCAGCAAGAAGTGAGTGTTGTCTCAGTTCTGTACATTTGGGGGCAGGTGAACTGGGTTTTGTCAGCTTGAGAGTGCATGTTTAGGGAAATAACAGGGGAAAGTCTGGTATTTGCAATGGCAGCAGTTAGATCTCCCTTATTTACAAATGTGCTTAAGACCCGTGCAAATGATATCATCAAAGCTGAGGAAACAGCATCAGATAAAAATACAGACTTGGTATGTGCAGCATATTTAGTTTCCTTCTTGCTACTTTAGCTATGCAATGGATTTTGCATTTTAAAAATGTATTTGTTGTACAGTGTGATTTGGAGCAGTGCAAAGCATTTAAAGATACCAGTGCTTTCTTGAAAAGGTTTCCTCCCGTTTCAAAACTTCTAAATTTATAGTTTAAGTTTTTAAAAAAACAAGAGCACAAGCCACCTTCTTCAGCAAAGATAACTCCAGGGTCTGAACAGGTGCTCATGTCCCAAACAGTGCAGGATGAAACCAGAAAGCTGCAGAAAAATGCCTTGCATAAGTCTCTTAAATACCCCAAATAAATGCAAGGTTTTTAGTTCTGTAAAATAAATTCTTTACCTTACAAACATCACTTAGTGATGAAGCAGTTGATGTACAAACAAAAACTATAAAATTGATAGTTGACTAAACAATAACCAGTGCGTTTTTGTAATACACAGCTAACTTAAGAAGTCATCATGTATGCAGTTATCACCTTCTGAAGTCATACAGATGACATGCTGAGGGATCCAGAGAAAGTTTCTTCCCAGGTGTATAAATATTTGAGGAATTCCAAGTGCATTTCCAAGATTGGACTTAGGTTGTAATCAGATGATCTAAAATTGATTGTACCTTTATCTGTGTTTTAAACAATACTGTGAATGTGATTGTTTTGCTAAATACAGAGACCTCTAAAACCCCATCAAAAGCAGCTGCTCCCAATATTTTTAAGCCCTAGAAGTTCACTTTGCTGTGGCTGCTGTTTCCCAAAATCTTTAAGGAGCAAACTGCATTTTTTTCTTTGTGACTTGTGTCAGTGTGCTCTGTTGCTGAAGACAAAGGCTTTTCAAGACTTCTTGCTATGCTTTAAGATAATTAAATTATATCCAGATGATATTCTTTATCTATTTCATTTGGGCACATACTGAAATAAGATTCAAACTGTCAGGAAAATCCACAGCAAACAGCAGCAACTTTAAAAAATAACTGTGGAGCTTTCAGTCATTGTCAGGTCATCCTAAATGTCTGTTTTAGCAATTGAAAGTATTAAAGCTCTGCATTTTTCCTAGGTGTGTGTCCTGTATGTGCAGGTCAGTCCTGATATGGATCTGGACTGTGGGGAGTCTCTGCTCCCTGTTCCATGGGGAATGCAGTGAGCAGCTGCTGGGTCTGGCCAGGAGAGTGAGGAATAGGAAGGGTCTCTCAGAGCTGTTGTGATAGTGAGTGTTTTAGGGGAAGTGTTGGGAAGTGGTGGGTCCTGGAGGACAGGGACACTGCTTGCCTAACCATCACAAACTGCTCACAGCAGGATGCTGATGCAAGTAAGATGACACCACCCAGAAATACAGAATTGTGAAATACAGAGATTGTGAAGCTTCTAATAATGGGTTTTGATGCAGCAGCTTATCTGTCCATAGAAAAATACTAGAGAAACTGATGGTCTGTGGCAGATAATGAAAAAAATGAAATATTCCAATGTTTAAAACCTTATCACAAAATGTGAATCTCTTCAGAGATAAATAGACCTAACATTAAGATAGTTTTCCCAGGTGGAGGTTGGAGAGCCAAAGCTGCTGGCGATAGGCTCGGATGTGGCAGGTGAGAGTAGAAGTCTGTTTATGGAGGGTCATGGAAAGTAACAAGGGTGAACCTTTTGTAATCCACACACCCTTTTAAAAAAGTTTTTATGTGTATGAGTGATCACTTTGAAAAGCAGTCAGAAGGCCCAGAAGGAGAAAGGGGAAAAATTCAATAAAATATGTTTCGAACTTCAGAAATTTATCAGTAAAGTTGATTATTTTGCTGTCTTAAGTGGTGGCTTGAGCATCTGTTTAACATGTCTTACGTGTACACACATACATATTTTAGAAACTAGGAGACTGTAAACTTTGAAGGTCTGAGGCTGAGATGGAGGAAAAAAATTTGCAAATAACACAAAAGCTAAGACTGGAACAGTTGTTCATGGGTTTTCAGATATGAGGTATAATTGACTTAGATTTTAAAAGATTAAATTTTCTAAGCAAATGCTTAAAATTACGAAGAGCTGCAGTTTGCCCCAAACCTGTAACAGCCAAAGACTTAAAAAAGCAAGTGACTTATGAGTGGGAGTAGCAAGTAGGGAAAAAACCTCTGAGGCACCGTGTTAAGACTGGTGGTGGGGAGCATTAAAAACCAACAGCCTTCCTTTCCCTCAGACTTGCCTCTTTTTTTTTTTTTTGTTGTTTTGTTTTACTTTGCTGTGAAAGTATAATTTATTCTTAGAATCTTGATACTGTGTTTAAAGTATGTTTGAAAGGCACATGCAGCTCCTATGTACCAGATCTACTGCAGGGAATGGTTTTCCAGTCCTTTTACTCTTGTGGAAGGGTTCTCTAGCAATTGCAGAATTTGAAATAAAAATGTGCAGTTGTGGACTGTATTGCTCACAATGAAGATTAACCCATTTAACAAAAAACCACACAGATACCAAAGGGTAGAAACTTGTGCTGTCAGTGTCTGTGACATCGGGGTAGAGGAGCTGTGGGAACACTGAGCTCCACGTGTGACTGAAGCTGCACTTCTCTTTCTCAGGAGAAAAAAGAGCAAGAGCCGAAGCCGAAGCCATGACAGGAAGAGGAGCAGAAGTAAGGAACGCAAACGGAGCCGGGATCGGGAACGGAAGAAGAGCAGAAGCCGGGAAAGGAAACGGAGCAGAAGCAAAGAACGCAGACGCAGCCGCTCGAGGAGCCGGGACCGCAGATTCCGGGGCCGCTACAGGAGTCCCTAGTAGGTTATTTGTGTCCTTTGGGAGGGGCACGCTGAGAGCTTCTCTCTGCTTTTTAAATTGGTCACTCCTTGTCTCAGGAGGTGAGAGGTGGAGTTGGAGGAATGTCAATAAATAGAGTGAAAAAGAGGAGGACAGTGACTGATCTCGCTTGTCCTGATAGTGTTCGTTCTTAACACAGAAGGATGCAGAAGCAAATGGAAGAATGTGTGCAGCTGACTGGAAAACAAAATTTATCACAAAATCAAAATAATAAGCAAGTTCTCTACATGTCCTAAATATCTTCAGTATATGAACTTGACAGTTTAACTGTCAAAAAATGAATAGTAGTCTATGGCTTTGGTTACAAGCTCATAATCTTTTTTTTTTTTAATTACTGAAGATTTTTATTTGTTGCTGCTCCGAAACACCCAACTCCATAAATGCATATACACATAAAAACATGCCGTGTTTATACATCCAGACTGAAGGCTCTTGTCTTAGCAATGCCCATGCATTGCATATTTGCCCTGCTTTTTCTTAGATTTGTTTAGAGGCTGCAAAAGAATTCCTTTGTTCCTCTCAGTTATTTAATTTCCTAGAACTATGGCTGTAGATAGTTCCTGGTAGTTGTAAATCAGTTCTCAAAAAACATTTTTTCATCAGTGTTTGTTTCTGATAGTTTGTATTCCTGCTCTCCCCTTTGCTTCCCATTTTCCTTCTTTGCAGAAAGCCAGTGAGAACTGGGCTGTATGCTTGACTGTCATTAATTACCTGAGGCTGCTCCTTGTGTCTGCTGTTATCCAGGTCTCACCTCAACTGTTACCAAATCTTGGAATGCAAGATCATGTAAAAAGCAGGCATTTGAAAAGGATGTATTTTTTTAATCATGACACATAATGTCATCCACAATGGAGAAATTTCTCAAGATATGTGAGCAGGCAGTGTTTACCTTCTGATAAATTGCAGTTTTATGCACATGAATGTTTTTCTTGGCTGGGTCCCAATGCAGGGAACATGTTCTTTTTTTGTACTCTTGGAATGCAAACAAAACTGGCTGAGGTCTCGGGATCTAATTTTGTGCTAAGTCAACTGGATGTGGGTATTCTCATAACAAAAACTTACTGCACCTCCTGGCTCTGCTGAGGTGCAGTGGCATTCCTGTGCTTCATCAATCCTCTGAACCTGGGGCCATCAAATATATTATCTCTGTTTTCCCTTGAGTGTCAGCCCTGCCAGAGCCTCTGTATACACTGCTCTGGGCTTCAGCTCTGAAGATTTCAGCAGTGCACAGTTGGCTTGTTGTAAGGTAACAGTAGCTGGTTGGGTTGTGCCAGTGCCTCTGTTGTGGACCTTGACACAGACACAGAGGACCTTGGTCAAGACCTTCAGCCTTCCATGTGTGGAGCCTGCCAGTCTTCTCCCCTCCAGTGTGCTGGTGTGTGGAGGATGTCCTTTGTCTCAGGAGTTCCTGCATTTTCCCAGCTGTTCTGGAGAATTTTGTTCTTTGGGATTTTTTACTGTCACTGCATGAGAATGTTCTTCATCCAGAGAAATTTGTTCTGTTCTTCCAGAATAATTTCCTCAAGTAGAGATTGAAAGTACTGATGTTATTTTGACGGCCTCTGTCTGGTTTAATACATGGAGACACATTATGCCAGAAAGGTGTATGATTGCAAGGGGTCTTTTTCCCTGTTCTAACCCTCTTCCATAGCTGCTCTGAGTGATGTGTCTGGTACTGAGCTACAGTGAACAAGAAGCTGAGATAATCTATGCCCTGAGGATATGCCACTGTGCATCTTCATTTGGTAGTTTGTTCTCTGCTGCAGTTGCCAAGTTGTTGCTTTCATATAACCAGGCAGAATTTAGGGTTTGAAACAATTTAGTGGAAGACTGGTACCAGGGCAAGCACGTGTATCCCAGAGGCACCAGTGCTGACTCTTGGCATCAGTTATCTGTCACTCACTGGAGATCATGGGTGGTGCTCTTGAAGTGATACACATGCTAATGGAATTCCAGAATTCTAGTTTTGGCTCAAAAGGTGAGCCAAAAGAAAGGCTTCAGGTACTGAGAGTGGAGGCCATTTCCTGTTTGGGACTCTTCAAATGCAGAGACCCACCATTAAATCTATATAAGAGGCTGTGTGAGGAAGACAAGTTTTGGAGATGAAGCCTCTCAGACCACCAGCCACCTTTGGATCTACTGAAAATGGGGCTTTCATTTGAGGAAATTCTCTATCAGTGAAGTCAGCATTTCAAAAGTAACTGCCAGAGTACTCCTGCTGGCTGGGGAATTTGTAGCTGGAAATCTCCTTGTGGGGCTGTTCAGACAGTTCTGGGATGGGGTTACTGCTGACAGTGTTACAGCTGACTGCAGCATTTAAATCAAAATGCCTTATGGCTTCTATTTTATCTTATATTTTACTCTTCCTCTTCCTTATGATCTTTCTTATTTGCTTTGTAAAGGCTCCTTCTCAAGTTGATACAATTAGGGGGCATCTCAGCAACAGTGAGAATCAAAGGTAATCCTGAAGGAAAAGAGGAGAGTGCCACAGAGAACCTGAAAACTTCAAATTTGTCCCTTTAAGCTTTAGATAGTGGTTAAATGCTTTAATTTTTTAAAATTGGGTGACTGAGTTCCACTGTTTAGTGTTCACAGAGGTATTTTTGTTATTCTCATGTATGTTGTTCTGTAAGTTTTTACTGCTGTATTATTGGGTCTCTTAGGAGAAAGAACTTGACAGAGTATTCTTGCTTAGACCTCTCTGTCTGGCAGGTCCCAGCTGCTGATGTACAGTAGAAGTCACTTAGACCATCCTATTTCTGTGCTGAAACCAAGAATTTGGACAAAGCTGTTGGGAAAACAGGTTTATTACATGAGGACTGAAAGTTTATCATGATGCCCCTGGCCTTTTTTAGCCAAAGTTTGCCTTATCTGACACTGTTTTGTTGGAGTCTTGAATAAGAATTAGCAGGTAAAAACTGATAATTTGCTGTTGTGCCATGTGGCATCAGCAGCTTTGGGAAAACGTGTCCCTGTGGACTGAAGGCCTTTGGAGAAGGTGACTCCTAGACATAGAGATTAATTGCTTGTGACACGGAGCTTCCGTGCACGGCAGCAAGAACTGGCAACAACTGTAGAGGCAGCAGGAGCAAAGAAGAAACTTTCCCTGGGATGTACAGCTTTACAGGCAAGTCTCCTTAGAAAAACAAAGGGAAGTGCATCCAGAAGAGAACTGCTGAAAGGGATCCTGAGAAGATAACTTGGGCTGTCACCTTGCCCCAGGCAGCTTTTTCTCAGTCTGTTCCAGCTTGAGTTTGTCAACATTTCTCCCATACTCATCTAAATAAGACACTACTGGCCAAAAGAAATGGAAAAGAGATTTTTGAAAGAGTTGTGGTAGACTGTGGATTTCCCCCCTCCTTTTTTCCTCTTTTCTCCACCCACCTTTGGAAATTGTGCATGTATTTGAAAACTGTTACTGTGTTACTTCTCAGTTGTTTGTGTTTTGTTTTTTTAATCAGGTTTAGACAAACACCTAAAACATTTCTTTCACCATTTCCTTAAAAACTCATGGTCTTAATTATTTACAATTGTTTAGTTGGTCTGCATGTAAGTGTTCTGGAGTTATGTAATTGGTTTGTCTGACTGTTTGAACTGAAGTGGAGCACCATATTCTCTAAGAGGAGGTGTGAAGATGAAAGGTAATCCCATGTCTGATAAGATAGCCTCTGCAATTAGTACCAGCATTCCCAGATGCAGATTTGGCAGTTTGTGTCATAGATACTGGAGAACCTGAATGGACACTCCCAGCAGTCATTTGTCTGGATCTGAGTAGGAAGTGGAGTAATTTATCCTAGTCTGGTTTTGATCAGTAGTGATCTCTCTCATCTCAACATGTGCCTGTGTTTTATGTCTTATTTTCTCTTAATAAGTAGTTACCTTTTTTTAATAGCAGTCTCTAAATGGTCTTTTTTCTTTATTTTTTTTTCCAGTGTTGTACAGGGCCATATTTCCCTTGCTTTAACCTGGCCAGCACGGTTTTGGATCTTGGCCCACTACTTCCACCTGTGTCATGACATGTTTAAAAATGGGCATCCTCCTCCTTGTTGTGGATGCTGAGTTTAACTCTAAGCCTTACTGCTCCACTGAGGAGCAAGAAGACGTTTTTCACAAATTGCCTGGCCAAATGGATTTAGTGAAAGACTTCTTAATGTCTTCAGCCCGCCGTGTCTTTCAGGGTGTTTCACATGAATTTGTAGCCACAGCAGAAAGAATCAATTGTGTGCAGATGGGAAGCCAAAGCCCCAGGGCACAGCATGAGGCTGTGCAGCAGTGCCTCTGCTCGGTGGAGATACAGCAAGACTGTTACCAGGTGGTGTGCTTTGCCTTGTATCTACCAGGAGATCCAGTGCAGGGAGAGCACCATAGGATGAGTGTGATGTGTCACAGCCTGTTCCCATGTGCCAGGGGACTGTCCTTAACATGGAAGGAAAGGGCAGATTACAGTTGGTGCTGACAGACTCTGGGAAGCCTGGAGAACTAAAATTAGAGTCAGCCAAGAGCTTGGATCCCTTCTGTGGTTATGTGTCTATATACGGCTGACTGCTGGGTTCACTGCTTCGGGGTTTGGAGGCCATTAGGAGCTTTAAGGAAGCTTCATTTACATATTTGTAGCAGTTTAGTGGTGAGAGCTGACACAACGTGTCCTGAGTAAATGTGTCCCTTGCAAATGTCTGCAGGGAGCCACTTGGGTTTCCTCTTGCACCTTTAATTTCATGAAACTTTTGATTTTAAAATGTTACACTTGAGCAAGTAATCCTGGCAGCACCACTTGGCACAGCTCTGAGTTCCAGGTGTGAAGGTTTGCAGTCATCAGTACACACAACTTGCATGTGGACAAAAAACCATGTGAAAATGGTTACAACAGGAACAGTAGCTCAGAATAGTTGCACACACAAATGTGCCATGTCTGGCTGGCTCGTGATTCAGTTCTGGGAGTCCTGTGTATTCTGGGATTTTGTGGTGCAGTAGAAACCGAGAGGGGAGTGTATTCTGTGCCTTATGTCTGGAGTGCTGCATGTGTTGATACCCTGTGGATGATCTTGTGCATGCTATGGGTGCTGCTAATGAGGTGCTGGCAGGTTCAGAGGTGAGGGTGGGTGAGCACACAGTGTAATGTGAGTACAGAGAGGAGATCCTGAAGTCAGTGCTCAGGGGAGTAATGTCTGTCTTTTCTTTTGCCGTAGTTCTGGTCCAAAATTCAACAGTGCCATCAGAGGGAAGATTGGTCTGCCTCACAGCATCAAATTAAGGTTTCTGACTTTTCTCTACTTTTTATTGAATCGTTAGTGGGTTTTGTTTAAAATCAGAGTGGTGTATTTGAAGGTTTTCTTCTAATCTTTTTGCTCCTTCTTTTTAGCAGACGTCGCTCCAGGAGCAAAAGTCCCTTCAGAAAAGACAAGAGCCCTGTTAGGTATGACTTTTACATGTGGGTTTTTTGGGCTTTTTTTGTCCAATTGAAATTGGAAGAGTGATGATGAAATAATGCATGACTGCTTGCTCTCCAGCTGATACACTAAGTGATGTTGGAGTTCAGTCAGAAAGCCAGTGAGAGGAGAACATTGTTAATATGTTAATATAGACAATTGTAAATGAAACAAGTTTGCAAAATAAACCTTGCTTTGTTGTGTTTCTGTATCCTCAGTCTTTTGGCTGTTGTGATTTAAATTAGCTTTCCTGCTAAATTGTACTTAATAATCTAAAGTATGGAATGGAAAAGTACAAATGCTTCTTTTTGCTATTTGGTATTTATTCATGTTATTTCTAGAGAGGCCAGATACCTCTGAAATTCAGGAGCTGCTTATCCATTCTTAGGCTTCTCAGTTAAGGGAATTGGAGTCAGATAGCTGCTAATGAGATTATTCTTACATTAATACAGTTAAATTTAACCAATCTTGTTTTTTAATGACTAGCAAATTCTTACTGAGATAATTCAGTATAAGTTTTTCTTGTGTATTCTCAGTGATTAATATCAATATAATCTGTACTACGTGACTGAAAACTCAGTCCAGGATCCAGCATGCTAATTCTGTCCTGTGCTGGAGTACAAGTCAGATTTTTTTTTTATTTGAAGCTTTAGCAGGTTAGAAGTATGTGATTTCAGCTAGTGGTTCACTATTGGAATAATGTTATCCTAGTGCTTCTGGTGTCAAGGATCAGAGACATTATTCACTTGTTCATGGGTTAATAAGCTGCAGCTCTGAAGTGAGGACTGGGAATTGTATTTGCATGACGTCAGTATTAAGTATTCCCTTCACTTTTTAACCCTTTTTTAAATACAGCAGCTGTATTTTTCACCATCAGACTGAGAAATACTGATTATTTAGTGTTTCATGTGTAGTCCAGAGATGAGTTCTCTTAATTTAACTTATTTTTTAACTGAACTTTACTCTTTCCAGAGAACCTATTGATAATCTTACCCCTGAGGAGAGGGATGCTCGGACAGTATTCTGCATGCAGTTGGCTGCAAGAATTCGACCTAGAGACTTGGAAGAATTTTTCTCTACAGTAGGGAAGGTAATTATAGGGAAGTTAAAATTATTCTGAATCCTCCCTCCAGCTGTCCTAGTAGAACTTGAGTACAGGATTGGTATTTTTCAGAATTGTAAGCAAGAGGAGCTTACTGTGCAAAGGGGGATGAATGATGATGAACTAATTATTAAAGGCTTTGAATATGACAATGTAATTTCTCAGTTCATTGTTCGTGTGATATGGTGCAAAACATGTTGATGCAATTCTGATTCGTTTTTACAACTTCATTTTTATTTTGTGTCTTCAGATAGATCTGCCAGTTATAGTGTAATCATAAAATTCATTTAACTTCTGATTTCAGAAAACTTTGGTCTATCAGCTGTAAGGTTCTGGTTTAAGGTTAGAGGTTTGCAAGTTCCTGTTATACACTACATTTGACTTTGAACAGCAGCTTTAGTGCTAATTTGCTTCTGGGATATGTTTGTTAAAAATGCTGTAAGCTACCATGGATTTTCAGCATAATTACAAAGCCATTGCCTTGGCCAATAATCATCTGATTATTAATACTTGTCTGGGAAACAGGCTGCATGAGGTTTGTTCCTGAATCTCTGAAGTGTTTCCATTCTGTTCTTGCCTTTCAGGTTCGTGATGTGCGGATGATTTCAGATAGAAATTCCAGGCGTTCAAAGGGAATTGCTTATGTTGAATTTGTGGATGTTAGTTCAGTGCCCCTGGCAATAGGACTGACTGGACAGAGAGTCCTGGGTGTGCCTATCATAGTACAGGCATCACAGGTAAGGAGGTGTAAATCTCATTGTGGTTCATTTTGAGTTATGCCTCTTGTATCTTGCTGAGAAACTTAATGTCGGAAAATTCAGTTACCATTGCGTGGTTGGAAAACCTTAGCAAGGATGATTAAGTGAATTTTAAATGGACTTTTGTCTCCCATGGATGCCAGGCAGATTAAAGCAGTTCAAAGTTACATAAATGCATTTTGAAAACACAGGTCTTAAGCAAGTAGTAGTAAAGAAATTCTAATAGTTTTATAGAATTGTAGATTACATTGTGTGTGCTTTTCAGCATAAGTAAAAAGTGTTAATTTAGTTAGATACAAGCCAGAATTCTGCATGAAGTTGTTCAGCTTTAAGGCTTTTGTTATATATGTGTCTATACTTGGTCCTGGTCTTGGGTTTTGTAGATTTTAAGTTGGTCTGATGGATAGTCTGCAGATTACACAACAGCTTGCTTTTTGGTGACTCCCCCTATCAAGCTCTCTGAAGATACTGCTTGTGTTAGGGGGTTTATTAAATACTGACAGAAGGTGAGTTTTTATTTTCTCCTTTTCTTAGGCAGAGAAAAACAGGGCAGCAGCAATGGCAAATAATCTGCAGAAGGGCAGTGCTGGTCCCATGAGGCTCTATGTGGGCTCATTACACTTCAACATAACTGAAGATATGCTTCGAGGGATCTTCGAGCCCTTTGGCAGGGTGAGTTTTGGTTTGGCACATTGTGTTGTGGTTTATCTGAAAAAAACAGATTATTTGTAGAGCACTTGCAGCTTCTGGCAATAATTCAGCTTGACACCCACAGAACATTTGTTCCTTTCTTGCACTGCTGTGCCCATACAGCCACAGGCTTTAGGTGTGTGGGTAGTGTTGGGGAACAGATGAGAACCTGGATTTGTCATGGTGTCCAGTGAATTGGAATGGCAGGTCTTATGAAGGAAAGCAGAGAATTCAATGAGTACCTGAAATTAAGGATCAAGCTAAAAAAAACCCAAACCAAAATGAAAATTCCCTACATTGTGTCCTGTGACTTAAAAATACCTTTCCCTCCCATGATTGTGAATGGGGGCCCCATTTCACAGGTTAAAGCACAGAGCACAGAACTGGGGCTGAAGGCTCTGAATATTGTACTGTGAGCTGTTTCTGAGGACGTTGTGCTCAGGGTTTAACTCATGTTAGGACCATGACCCAGTGCTGTGTCCCATACAGCTTTCACTCAGGCCCCTTCCCACTCCTGGGCATTGGGCTCTGGTTTGCAGCGTGGCAGTAAGTTTTTGTAGGGAGAATTATGGAAGTGAACTACAAAACTGAAGTTTCCAGTGGAGTTACAATAAATGTTGCACCTGCTGTGCTAAGGGACCAGGGGTATATAATTATTAGACAGGGTTAGGTGTTCAAAATATGCTGTTAATTGGGGAAAAAGAAGTCTGTTAATGTTTGGGTTTTTTTCATACTGTCTTGTATGTATGAGGCAGGGTTCATGTCCATTAGCAGTGCTTTTCACATGCTTTATTCAGACTCAGTATGCACATCCCTTTAAATCTCTTATGCAAAACCCTGGAAAATTGCTGCAATTGATTAAATTTTAATCCATGTGGCTGCTGTTCTTGTTTTTTTTGTCCTCAAGGTCTGGCTGTAGGATTGAGGTAGTTTGTTTAGGAGGCTTACATGCAGAGCTCTGAAAGTCTTTCCTTCTTATTCCATATGCTCCAGTCCTGAACTCAGTTCTGTGTTACTTCTGCCTTGCTGTCTCTTCCCAGTGCTCCTTTATGGCTCATGAATGACTCAGCAGTGTGTTTTAAATTCAGTGACTGTAAACTTCTAGGAGTTCAATATACCAGTAATTACTAAAACATACAGCTTTTCTTACAGACCCAGTCATGCACAATGCTTTCTTAGCTCATGAAATGGAGTTTCTCAGCATATGAGATGCCATGAGCAGTGTGTTTCAGTGAGATCTGGTTATGTCTGTGTGCTCATTATCTGTAGAACACTGCATCAGCACCAAGCCTCTGCCTGTAGCTGGACTCAAACCCCTTATGTTTATCTGCTTCTGTCTCGTATTCAAGTACTGTCTAGCTGTCTGTACATTCATTTTGACTTGAGGGAGGAATGAGAAACTGATTAAATAAATAAAAATAGTGTTTTCACATTGATGTATGTGTATTTGACAGGGCTGTTTTCTTGTTGTTTTGATACCTCGTGTTTTTTTCCAAACTGTCTGATAATAAATAGCTTTATTCTTCTCTTTAGATTGAAAGCATTCAGCTGATGATGGATAGTGAGACTGGACGCTCCAAAGGCTATGGATTCATTACGGTATGACTGGAATTGGACCATTTCTGAGTGTATCTACAGCTGTAACCTTCCTGTGTGTATATGTTTGTGTAGTAGCAATGTGGATCACTAGTAATATCCACATTAACTGCCATCTCCTTCACATCTCTGTGAAGACTCATTTTAGAGGTGCCCTGTAGCAGGACACAGGCCTTTTCCTTTGTTTTTGCCAGTTTTCTGGCTTTTGTGGGTGAACAATGGATGAGTTTAGGTGGGAATAGTTTCCTTTGGAGTCAGTGCCTGGGAAAGCAGATGCTTCCTTGTGCAGGCAGAGACACAAAGACTGGTGTTTTTCACAGTTGTGAATGTGATAATTTGAACTTTTGGTGGAAATAAAATTTTAGAGGCTTAAACTTTGAGTTGAAAACATCTTTCCTCTTTACCCTCAGGTACACAATTTTGTGAACTTGAGTTTCTTGACTGACCTGGCAATTTGTCATGGGGAAAAAAGTCTCAGCTGGAACCTCTGGCATTTGGACACAAATGAAACCAAACTAACTATATAGTTCATACTTGATGGTTTCAACACTGGCACAATGTTTGTATGGTTTTGGTATTTCACAGCATAAAGCAGAACATCTGTTAGGAATAACCAGTAAATGTTGTAGCAGTTGTAAGGTTACAAAGGAGGTGACTGTCAGTCTTTCAAGAGAACTGCAGCCAGGACTTCTGTTGATGGCAGCATCTAGATGCTGTACCTTCAATAACAGTATCTGTTTAAATATTTTGCCTAACTATGAGACAGTAAATACCAAAACGTGTGTGTGTGTTTTAAATGAAGAATGCAGAGCACACTCAAGTTAGCTTGTTGCTATTGTCCTAGAGTTTCTCCTGAAAGAGGAGTTTATGTACTTGTGAACACTGCATACAGTGAAGTGTTGCCGAATCCTGTAGGCAGTAGAACTGAATTTGTATTTTTCCAATCTATAGTTCTCAGACTCTGAGTGTGCCAAGAAGGCCTTGGAACAACTCAATGGATTTGAGCTGGCTGGGAGGCCCATGAAGGTGGGACACGTAACTGAGCGCACTGATGCTTCCAGTGCCAGCTCCTTTCTGGACAGTGATGAGTTGGAACGGACTGGAATTGACTTGGGAACAACTGGGCGCCTTCAGCTGATGGCGAGACTTGCAGAAGGTACGTGTGGTGAAATGTGCAAAAATACAGAACCTGCAGAATTTGTGTTAAAACACCCCACAGAAGTTACGACAGATGCACAAAATGGTCTTTTTAACGTTTGGACAACAGTAAGATCTTACACTTCGTCCCTGCCTGAGTGAAAGTGCTCCAAGGTCTGTGTTCTGTTTCAGGGACTGGTTTGCAGATCCCCCCAGCTGCACAGCAGGCTCTGCAGATGAGTGGATCTTTGGCCTTCGGAGCTGTGACAGGTAAGAAACTATGACCTGTTTATTTTTAAAAATTACTTTATGCTTTATAATTTTGAGACAAGAGGTACTTAACTACATTTTGTGATCTTTTAAAACAAAAACACAGGTATTGCAGCGTGTTTTACACACTGTAAAGTGCTGCACATCCATAAGCAAATAACAAGTGACAATGAATCACAGTTTGGATGGGTGTGATTCACTTTGCAGCATTTTTGCAAATCTGTTGTAGTTCACCTAATTCATCCCAAGCCTTCATCTCTTTACTGTTCTCTGTGCTAATGGGGACTTGTATGTTCTAGTGCAGTGTAAGAGTTGATTGTTAAAAATGGCAGGCCCAGGATTGGAAAGCTGTGAGAAGCCTGAGCTGTACCAGGGCAGGGAGGTCATTAGGACTTTATGGGGGACATGTCACAGGGGTGGCAGCAGTGTTAGATTTATACAGGGCGTGTCCTGGTGAGGAAGAACACTGTATGCCAGGGAATGTGTGTGCTGCTTGGAGCTGGCTGTAGCTGTTGGCGTGTTCTGCAGGTGGGTGTGCTGGAATGGGGTGAGGGTGTAGTGGCTGCTGGGAGCTCTGAACAGCAAACTGTTCAAGGGGTCTTCAGAACTAGAGCAGTGAGTAACCACCCACAGAGATCAGGGTGTTACAGAGTGGAATTTCTTCTTTTTGCTAACTAGCTGATTAATGCTAAAGGACATGAAACTGTCATAGCAGTAGAAAAGACTTAATGTCACAAGTAAATAGATGCTGGAACAAGTGAGCAGTGTCAGGAAAGTAGCAAAGAATAGATGGCATTGCTGTGTTTGCCTTCCAGCAGAATTAGTGATAGAAGTGATTCAGACCTCACAAGAGAGGCCTGAATCATGTTACTGAAGGTCAGTACAATCCTGTGGAGAACATACATGTGAAGCTGTAGACAGTTGCTAAATAATATAATAGTTGTTGTAGAGATGTGTCCTTGGAAGGAAAAGGAACTGGCTAATGACAGGAAAATGTCAGTTGTCTGTTTGAAAAGAAAAGCATGAAAAAGGCACAGTGGCAAGGAAAAAGTGTATCTAGTCCAGGAAGAGAAGGAAAGGTAACCAGCACTGAAGTTAGATCACTGTTAATGCAGGTGATAAAGTGGTGTGGCAGTCTGGTGTGGAAACAGGTGTAGAGTAGTATTTTAACAAAACACCAACCCTTTCCCCACCCCTATTTGAAACAAGCAAGGCCAAAAAAATCCAAGCTCACCAAATGAAAAATATGGGCAAAAATGTCTGACACAGCTGAACTGTTCTGGTAGTGTGGAATCAGCATGAGACCACGTGGCTGTGGAGAAATAAAAGATAAGGCTGAATACAAGTGTTTGAAGAAGGTGCATGTTTAGCAACTGCAGAAATAAGTGGTAGGGGTAGCACTGTTTATTCCACTTGTATTGCACAAAAGAAATAATGCAGACATGTGCAACTTAAGTAACTTTGGAAAAAGATAAAGCTTTTTGCTTTAGAGTCATGAGCTATCCCCAAAGTGAGATTTGGTTATGGATTAAAGATCTCTTTACTCTTGTTAGAGAAAATTACTACCAGGAATTATGTCATTGTGGGAGACTTTAACTTCCCTGATACAGATTGGAGAAGAATTGCTAGTAATAATGGTGGGGCCCAGATATTCCTGGATGTGATATCCGACAAATTGCTTCATCAAACACTCACTGACTCATGAAGAGGGGATGCTATTTTAAACTCAATTTGGTAAGTAATGAAGATGTTATGGATGAGAATAGAAATGACCATTGACTTGAGAGATCATGAGTTGCTCACGTTTAAATGGAAGGATAAACAAACAGGTCTGTAACTAAGGCTTGTGGCTTCAAAAGCAATGGTTGAAGAAACAAGGCAATAAAGTCATCTCTGGTCTGAGCAAATTGGGTATTTGAACAGGCAGGATGTGAAAAGTTTCTCGTGTTCCACGTGCTAATGCTGTATTGGATCTGTATTCCACAGAAAGAAGAAAAAGTCCTGTTAGAAATGGGCTCCACACTGACCCTGGGTGATTGGTTACCTCAAAAGAAATAAGGAATAAGTACACAGCCTGTGAAGAATAGGAAAAAGGGCTCGTAATAAAAGAATATTTTTAGTTTAGGAAACAGATAAAGAATTGCCTGCCAACAGTCAGATTGAGTTAGACATTGTAAAAGACATGAAAGAATAGATGAAGGTTGACCAGCTCTTGGGGAATGAAAAGGAAATAGGGCTCAGGTGAATGAAAAAGTACTCCCAAGGTATTTCCAAGGTTCTATTGCCTCAGTCTGTAGTGGGTACACTCGTCATAAAGTTTGGAATTTGAGGGAGGTAAGCTAGGAATGTAGTAAAGGAAAAAAACGTTATTGCCAAGGTAGAAGCAAAGGTAAAAGTAAGAGCTGAATGGAAACAGTTCAGAGGAGTAAGAAAACTCCCAGGAAATGAGTGAGGGAATAGATTTGTGAAGCATGAAGTCTCATCTCTCATCCTGTCAATAATCATTTTAAGGCTGTGATACTGTATATACCTGGAACATTAATTAAATTACCTACACTTAAAAGGATGGAAGAAAAATACCATCTGGCCAAAATCTGGTCCTGTTACTGACTAGACTTTGCTCCTTCAGAAGTCATTGAAGAAGGGTAAACTGGAGAACATTATGGAATCATAGCACACTATGAGAGAAACTGCATTTCAGGATTAACAGTCCTGGGTTAAACTGCCTGTCCAAAGCAAAGGAGCAGCAGTAGAACTTTGGACTCCTGTCAGTTGGAAGTTACTACACAGAGAAATGGGTAGTACAGGAAATAAAAGATGTAAAAAATTTCTCTGAGCCACCTTTTTTACACAAGTGAAAGCTGGGAAGGTGAGAGGCTGTTGTTAAAGCCAAAGCTCAGGGGTTGGGCTGATCTTGTTTAATACTGACAGGAATAACAGTGGTCAGCAATAGGAGTGAGGTGGGTAAACACAGGTGCCATCAGTAAGGGACTGTTGGGATGCTGGATATTGTTCATCTCTTCATGGTTCAGTCACATTCCACAGTCTGGGAGCCCAGCAGTGCAGGGTTGCCTGGGAGGAGGAAAAGAAATACTTCAGTTTCTCAGTGACTGGCAGTGTGTGCATTGTAAGGTCAGTGTTCCAGAGGCAGCACACCTGAGCATCCACACACAGTGCTGGTCATCCATGTTCAGTCAAAGTAAAGAATCAGGTTTGTGTGAGACCTGAGAATTTGGCCGTTATTCCCATGGAGAAAATTCCAGCTGGAAAAAGAATTGAAGCTGAAGAGTTGTAGCTGTATACTCTGTTCTCCTTCTGAACACGTGAAACTTAAAATAATCAGTCTGTAGGACATTGTTCTAATGCTTTCTGGGACAAAGTATTCCTTACCTGTGGAAGGAGCTCTTTGTTTATGGCAAAGATTGAGATGATGTGCTGCAAAAGAGGAAGAAATAGGTGTTATCATCTGGGGCCTCTGTTTGGTCTCTGGTTTCTTCAGAGTAATGACTCAGGGCACTGGGCAATAATTGGCAGGCTTTGGCCTGTTTAAAGCCATCTGGATTTCAAAATAAACGTGCAACTTGGTTTTGTTTTAAGACACAAAGTGCTGGTATAGGTGTTTCTGTATTTCTGCTTTCTCTGTACACTAAGCCTGTACTCCCATCATGCTAAAGCTTTATATGTACAGAACGTAATGAAAAACTGGACTGCACTTCAGATGTATTAATTTTAGTTGCCATGTATTTAAAACTGCATTTAGGGAAAGAATTGACAGTAAAGAGTGACAACTTCTAAATTCTGAGTGATTTTAGAAGTGAGAGGAAAGGACCATTCCTCAGTCACGAGCAACAAAAGTCAGTTAGTTGATGAACAGCAGGTGATTTTTCAGAAATAGTAGATAATTAACCCAGGAAACTGTTGCACAAGACAGTGGTAGCTGATTTTGCTGTGTATAGAACTGATGTGACTCTTGACCCTGGATGGAATTTGCACTGGTGATGTGAGCAGGTTTGGTGCAGGAATTCAGGAGCATTCTGACCCCCATGTTGAGCTGGACATGATGTGGAGATGCAGTTGGGTCAGAATTGCAGAGGGAAAAGTGTCTCTGCTCATCTAAATTCAGTGAGTTCAGAGATTGGTGGATTTTGTTGTAAACACCTTTGTTTTCCAGAAGGTTTGAGTATTAATTAACTAGGTTAATAGTTACAGGTTTGGCCAAATCCATGCAGTTTCTGCAGGGAATACTAAGATAGCCCTCACTGATATGATATTTCTCACTCAGTGGAGGTGAGGATTTCTCTGTGCTCAGATCTGGATAGAAAAAAAAAACTCCTTTTGATTCTCTGGTGTTGTGGAGGAGGGTTTATTAGTAAGGAAAAAAGTATGTTCATACCTGATGCCTTCAGGTTTTTCCAGGTGAGCTTGGAAGCTTCCTTGGTGTCCATCACACTTTGCTGCTCTAAACAAGTGAAGAGGATGGTTTACTTCAGTCTTCTCACTCCTTCTGCCTCTGTGTTAAATGGAACATGATTGAAGGGGCTTATGCTTCCAGTTGTTGAATTCTGAAGTTTTCTGTTGGCTTGAAGATGTTGAGTGTTGAAGTCATGTGCTTGGAAGTGGGTAGAAAGTCTGCATTTGTTTGCTCCCATCACTGCAAATTTGGAGAGCTGTGTGTTGCTAAACAATTAGTAAGTAGTGTTTTCTAGGCAAGTTAAATGTTCTGAACTCTTAAAAATGGTTTGACTTCGAAAAGTGCTGGTTACTTGTGTCATTATGACATCTGTATGAAAAGATAGCAGGTGAAATACCACCTAATTCTACTTGAAATGAAATTGGGTAACTGCTTTCAGAATGTCAAGTTTGTATAACTGTGCTTAACTCCTTTCTGTTGGTAAAGGTGTTAAACCTCTAATGCCTGTCAGAATTGCTGTAATTATTTTCTCATGGAAATAAATTGTAGAGAGTTCAAGCACAGCAAAGGCCAGGTGAGAATGATACATTGAATTAAAGGACATGGTCATGTCCATCCTTTTAAGGTGTTGTTTCTCTTTGAAATACACCTTGTAGTTGTGGCACCTGTCAAGTACAGGATATTCCAGCTGGGAAGGTGAAATTGGTGGAACTGCTCACAGCTAAAGAAGGAACTGTGAAAGTGGGTTGAGGTACTTGAATAAGCTCTTAACCACAGAAATACAAACTAAACCTGGCTGGCAGGCAGAGGGGCTGGCAAGCATACTAATTAATTTCTCTATATTTTTCTTCAGATTTACAAACAAGACTATCTCAACAGAATGAAGGTAAACTAGCATTTGATATGACTTGTAATTAGTAGGTTTTGTTGCAGATGTAAGTGAAATGCTGCTGGTACAGAGTTTGCCCACACCTGAGGAACTGTATCTGTGAGTGGGGAATCATGCTGTGATTGATTTTTTGGCTGGAAGTTCTTTGTAGCATTTCCTCTGTGTTGGTAACATTGCAGTCCAGGAAAACGTGTGGGTTGGTGGTTGTGGGTTTGGGTGTGGCTGTGCTGGGAGTGTTCTCCCTGCACTTGGAGGGCTCAGCTGGGAATCAGCACTTTGATATCTGACTGCACAGCCCTTGGTGTCTGCAGTGGAGGGAGGAGGAACCTGCAGCCTGTGGGACAGTGTTTAATGCCTTGTGCTGGGATGATGAGCAACAGTAAATGACAGTAATTTCATAGTTACAGGGAAAGAGAAAAAAAGAAAAAACGTTCATCATCTTAGTTGTCAAATGTTTCCTACAATCTGCTTTTTCGAGGGACAGAAGTGCAGATACACAACACGCTTCCAGTTTTGAGAATTCAAGGTCTGTCCCTTGCTGTGCAGTCAGCTGGGGGGTGCCACTCTGCCCTGAGCTGCTGCTGAGCTTCCATGAGGAACAAAATGTTCAAGGGGGTGCTGTATACAGCTCAGGCAGACATCTGAGAGGCAGATGAAGGTGCATGTACCTGCTTTTTAATGTTTAAATGGAAAATCTGCCAAAATCAATGTACAGGGTTATCTTTTTTCAATTGTGGTTCATATGTGTGCTGCTTTTGGTATTGTTCAATTTAAATAGATCTGTCTAGTGTCTAGTTATGAGTTTTGCTTTCCTGCCTTCAATTTCTGTTTAGTCAGAACTGTTTCTATTGCTGAATACTGGAATTTTAAATAGAAGATAGTCATTTAAAGTATAGCTGTGCATAATGGGTTCGAAGATATGTTACTATTTTTTTTTCCATTACAACAGTTCTGGCTGCAGCTGCTTCTGTACAACCACTTGTAACACAGTGCTTCCAGCTTTCCAACATGTTTAATCCTCAAACGTGAGTGATTTATCATTGTCTGTTTGGCATTTGTTGATGACTTTTACGTGTGAGAAAGAAATCAGAATGTTGCAAGGATGTGTTTGGGGTGGATTTTCTCTGAATGATATCTCTGTGCTGTTTTTCCTGGCCCCTACAGTGAAGAAGAAGCTGGCTGGGACACAGAAATTAAAGATGATGTGATTGAGGAGTGCAACAAACACGGAGGAGTTATTCACATCTATGTAGACAAAAACTCAGCTCAGGTATGCCTGGTCCTGGGGGAAGAAGGGAGCAGTTCTGTTGCTTTGTTTTGTCTAGAGGGAGCATTAAAAATACAGGTTTTTTTCCTCAACTGAACCTAAATTTCTTGCAGTTCCTTTGCAGTTTGTGCAGAATGTTGTGAATCGTTGTGTGTCACTTGGATGTGGGTGTGAGCAGTTCTCTGGGGCACATTTACCCAGCTGAAGTTCTGTGGAAATACAGGCTGAAGAGCAGTGACTGGCTCAATTTAGGCATTTGGCTTTTCCCTTCAGCTGTGCATTTCCCAAAAGTCAGGGACTTCCATTTTCCTCTTGGAGAGCACAGACTCCAGCACAAAGGGCCTCTGCTCCAGCAGAATTGAGGTGTGCAGACAAATGGTGCTTCATGCCGTGCTTGGGGACAGTTGTGGCCACTGGTGATGTTAAAGCCTTGCAGTGGCAGTGTGAGGGCCTGGGGTTAGAACAGGGAGGAGAAGAGAAGGGCTGCTGCTGCTGCCTGAATTCCACACTTACCTGCATCTTAAACATATTTTTCTCCTCACTGCATTGACACAATCCCCAGAACCTCTTCCCTGTATTTCAACTCTTGGAATATATATGTGGAAGGTCTGTACAAAGATTTGGCATCTGGAACCCCTTTTATAGAGAATTCCCAGCCCAAACTGAAGTTCAGTTTCAGGTGGTCTCACAGTTAGGTTCATTTCTGTCCATAGACCCTGGCAGTGGCCTGCAGTGCTCCATGCCATGGTGTGAGGCTGAATCCCACCCTGCTGTCCCTGTGCTCAGGTGGGATTGTTCTGCCCTGGGGATGCTCTTGGCACTCACTGACCATCACTGTCACCATGGTGCAGCTGCCACAACATCACCTGAACTCCTCTGTCCTGGGCTGCAGAGGTTGGGTGGGAGCTGCAGTCTGGTACATAAATACTGTGCCACCTTCCCTGGCATCTTGTGATCTTTGAGATCACTCCAGTAAGGACTGTTGGGCTGATGGGAGGCAGAAACCTTTCCCACAGTGTACTTCTGTTGCTGTCTTAGAGGTCACTGTTCTCTGACAGATAGAAAAACCCAACCAACAACCCAGAACACTGCCCAAAAAATCCTCAACAACCAAATACAAAACAACCCCCCCAAAAAAACCACTCCCCTAAAAAAGCAGCAGCCCTCAACATACCTCACATATGTTCTGAGCACATGGAGCTACAGTTCTGTTTTACATTAGCAAGTGGATTTAAAAGAAAAAACTACAGCTACTGTGTAATGAGTTCATGTTTTACAACATGCGAAATCAGTATTGTCACTGTAGCACAGCAATGCCCACTGATATCTAAAAATACTGTCTTTGAACCGAAGTTCCCACTGTGCTGTTCTGTTTTCCAGGCACGTTCAGGGCTCTGTCCCAGCCAGACTTCCATGCTGAGGGCTGTCAGGGGTTGGCCACGAGGGTGTGATTTGTTGTGGATGAAGCTGTTGCAGTCCCAGCTGAGTGTACCACAGTATACCACACTGTCTGCATTGGGAGTGTTCAGGAGAACCACAGATTTGTGTTGCTGTACCTCATTTTGGGGTTTAAGCAGTTTGGGTGCCTCTCCCAGCAGGAGGCTGAGAGCAGAGCTGTGTGTGTTAATTGCTTAGTGCCTTAATCACCAGCCCCTGAGCTCAGGTTCACTCCCCTGAAATCACAGTGGGAAGGGTTAGTACAGGTTGGCAAAGGCTGTTAAAGGGAGGTCTGTTTCTTAATACATTATTTTTCTGAAAAACTTCTTTCAGCTAGAACCTGATCTGGTACAGGAGTTACTGATGGTTGTCTATTGGCAGACACAAAAATGCCACACCTTACTGTGGGCATCTGTGTCTTGGAGTTGTTGGATGTGACTGTGGCAGTTCTGCAGATTAGGGAGGCACAGTGCTTCATCTGTGGAAGGGAAACTCCAGGTACCTCTGGTGAAATTCAGAGTTGTCTGTCATTTCACCTTGGGGACTGTCTCAGGCTTCCTGCCCTGCTGGGGTGGGGTTTTCCCTGTGCCTCAGTCCTTGCTGAAGTTCATGTAGGAGAATTTTACAGTATCGGTCTCCCTTGAAGTGCTGCATGTCCTTCCTGGCCCAGGGAATGTGGAGCACTTGGTGCCTGTGGAATGCAGGCTGTGAGCTTGTGTGTGGAGTGAGGCACCTGTGGCTGGGCCTGGGGCACAGAATCCAGAAATACAGCCACACTCCTCGTGCTGTTCCCACAGTGATCAGGAGCCTTTAGAGCCCCTCCAGAGGGCTCTCAGGAGCAGGTCAGCCCATCCCTGGCTCAGTGAGGGCAGATCAGGTGCACGTTTGGCTCTCTTGTGAAATGCCGTGTAGAAGTGGGTGCTGCAGTGGGTGCTGCCTGTCAGTGCCACTGCCCCCCCCCGTGCTCTGTTGCTGACCAGTGCCAGGGGGCAGGGGGTGGCCGGGGCACAGCAGTGGGGACGTGTCTCCACATCTCAGGGGCTGCTCCGCTGTGTCTTGCAGGGCAACGTGTACGTCAAGTGTCCCTCGATCGCCGCCGCCGTCGCGGCTGTCAACGCGCTGCACGGGAGGTGGTTTGCAGGTGGGTGTTCTGTACACACCTGTGTTCAGTTGTCCATTACAGAAATTACCAAATACTGAGGTTTTTTTTTTTTTTTTCTTTTTTTGCCCTTGTGATCAGGTAAAATGATTACAGCAGCATATGTACCTCTTCCAACGTACCACAGCCTTTTCCCAGACTCCATGACTGCAACCCAACTACTGGTTCCTGTTCGACGATGAAGATTAATTTAGTCAGTTTTGTACATAGGTATTTTTTGGAGGAAGATTGAGTTATCTTTTATTTAGATAAAACTAAAGGAAAGGATTTAATGTCATTTTGTGTACACTTCCTGCTACCTTTAAAAATAAAATGAAGTAAGCAGAAATGCAGTGTGTTCATTCTCCCTAACTAGCATTTCCACTGTATACAAAGCTGTTGACTTCTTGTTCTGCCTTGTAATTCTTGTACATTGACTAAGGTGATCTGTAGGAACTGAGAAGTAGCTCATAGATAACAAGTTCTCTGTAAAAGGCAGATGGGACATAATGACATTTTTAATGTTTCACGAGCCTTTCTTTTAATGCAGCAAAGACATTTGACATTTCACTAAATGTGGGTGATCTGCTCAAGGGTAATATCAAAGATAGTCTGGATGAAGGGACATATTTAGTGTTTTGTATAAATGAAATTTCCAAAAGGCTACTGAAAGCTGACTGCAGACAGCTACTCAGCTTGCTTTGTGCTGAATAATTGGTAAGAATAGAAGGATTGAAGGGTTTTATTTCTTGATGGTAACTTTTGATTAATGTATCTGTAAAAGTTTCTTTGTAAATACTGTGAGGTGTGTCTAAGTTTCCAAACAAAACGATCTCTGCATTTCCAGATGAGTTTCCATGTGTGCAGTGAGGCAAAGCTGACGGATTTCAGCCCAGGATGAAAAGGGGTAGGAAATACAGAAACGTGTTTTGTTCTGGTTGCATATAATCTTTGCTCTTTTTAAGCTCTGTGAGCTCTGAAATATATTTTTGGGTTACTTCAGTGTGTTTGACAAGACAGCTTGATATTTCTATCAAACAAAAGACTTTCATATTGCAACAATCTTTGTAAGAACCACTCAAATAAAATTCTCTTAAAAAGGCCTTCATGAAGCTTTTTTTTCTCTGCTCTCCCATGTGACTTAAGCAGTGTGTGCTGAGGCCTGGAGGGGAGTGAGATGCTGTGCAAGGGGAGATGTCTCAGGAGCTGCTTCCTGCTGATCCCAACTCCATGCACATGGATGTGGTGGTTGAGGACCTGGGCACAGCTCTTGCCCTCCTCAGGCCTGCTGAAAATTCATTTCAGAGGTGACTCCCTCCTGCCCCCCTCCACTGCCATCCCTCACAAACGGGGAGAGCCCTGCACTCCGTGAAGGAATAGTTCCATTGGCTGTTTGTCAGGGTTTTGGATGAGCTGCCCTTGTGCTTTGCTCCTCCTACCCCTGTCTCACCTCCCTGTCCTTTTCAACTGCTAAGAAAAGCTGTGTTTGGCCAAGGTGGAAGGAGTGTGGAGCAGGAACATCCCTCCTGCTGGCTGGAGGTGAGGCAGGTGCTGCAGGGCTGGGCATAGCTGTGGGACTGCTCAGCAACCCAGGGACTGGGAGAAGGTGCCTGGAGGGAGCACAAAGGCAGGAAGGGGCCAGGAATATCCTGGGCATGTGTGACACAGCTAAAGACAAAGGTGCTCTCTAGGGGTGCTTGAGCTTTCTTAGTTGCCAGAACTAATCCCTCAGTGCCGGCTGTTCTCGGCTGAGCCCTGTGGCAGCAGGCTGAGAACAGGCTTTAGTGGTGCATTTGTTTCTGCCCTACAAACGGGGGAAAAGGCACTTGTCCCAGGTGCTGCTCACCTGTCTCCTTACACAGCAGGAAGCCTTGTTTCCAAAGGTAAGTAATGGAAGATGGCAACACCAACAGCCAGTTCCTGGGGCTGCTGCAGGCAGTGCTTCCAGGCTGGGGAATGTGGGAGGGATCCCCTTCTCTCCCAGGGAAACACTGAGCACCTTGTAGGTGCTCCCATAGGACCTGTCCCAGTCCTGTGAGGGCATCTGCTCCGTGTCACCTGGAACTCCAAATGGGACCAGCTCCAACCCACCTCTTTGGCACAAGGAGGGAAATTTGACCATTAATCTGAATTAGCCACCCAGTAACTTTTCAAGACTCGGGAATGTATGAAGGAAGTGGAGCAGCTCCACATCCACATGGGAATACTTGCTGTCCAAGTGCTAAAGAGAGAAATGTGCATGCTGTACTTATACCTGTGAAACAGGAACTTTAATGCAGTACAAAGGATTATTAATTCTCATTGTCTTGGGAGTAAGAGATGGGAGGAAAGTAGAAATTTGGTAAAAAGCATGTTTACAATCCCACGGCGGGGGAGCGTCAGGCTTTGCTGTTTCATGAAGAGCTCTCACTTCCAGGTATCTAAAGACTTTATTATGGTACAGAGGAGGAATGGCTGAGTGGGGGCACTCTGGGATAAATCCCAAACTCCTGGTTAGCAGCGTATTCCCATTCCAATGGCCATGAATGTCCCAAAGGTCCCTCCGCTCTGCATCATTGTTTTGCCAACTCCACCCATCAGCTCTCGTCCTCTCATGCCAATCCTGAGATAAAGAAAACCAGGCAATTATATAGAAGCAGAAAGTGTGAGACAACCAGCTCATAGTTACAAATTTCACACTTCAGTCTAAAGCTGTGCTGTGGTGCCTCCCCTGCCTCCCCAGAGACTGGCTGAGGTGCCCCTTGCTTGAGCTACTGCAGGGGTTCCCGAGCCACCCTCACTCATGGCCCATGTGTACCTTTTCCTGCAGTGGAATCAGCAGGAACAGCTTTGTATCTTAGTTCCCCAAATACCCTTAATATGGGGAAAAAAACTGTGCTGTCCAAGTATTTCACGTGCCAGAGAACAAAGAGTTGTCTGAGCTATTGTATTGCCATCCTGTCTGGCTGCAGTGGCAGTGTTTTTAATACCAATTTAAGATTAACTTCCTATTTACTACTCTTTTAATGTGAGAGACACCTGAAAGGCCTAGAAGTGTCCAGAGATACTTCTGTTCTCCAGTTCTCATTTAACCTGAGGTCAGACTTGAAACAAAACCAATTTTTCTGTCTCTAGAAGCTCTTGTAATATTGGAGTTTTAAGTACTGCAGTGACTTTAGAGTTTAAGGAATTTTTTGCACTCGATTCTTAAAACATGAGATTTTCTCATAAAAATGGTACAGCAAAAGTACCGTAGCTGTGTAAGTACAACAGAACCACTGTAACTGCTTGTCCTAAATCTCCATTTTCTGCCAGAATCATGACACAAGTAGCCTATGGGAACTGAGATCAGAACACTTCAATCTCCCACTGGATTAGACTTTGTGCTGCTCCTTTTGAGCTCATTACCAAATCACCTGTGTTTAATCACAGGTAAAAACCCTGAAGCAGAAGGAGTTCTGCAAAGCATGAAAAAAGCATGAGTTTGGTGACTGCCCATGGCAGATGATGTGCAAAGGCAGCAGTGCCAGAGGGAACCTGGAGCAGTGAGCATGGTTTGTTTCCATGCTGGTGAGCCCCAGGGGAAGGTGGAATATTGTCCCTTTCTGACACACAGTGGGACTGTGCCATGGCTCTGCCCACACTCCTGCAGGTCAGACTCGGGCTCAGCTGGGCAACTGTGTCCGTGCAGGGGATGGGACACACAAAGGCACCACGATGCAGACACTGGGAGCTTGCAGAGCACCTCAGGAAGCTTTAGGGTTAGGAGAGGGCTGCATGTGTATCTGCACACACAATTCACCCAGCTCCTCCTGGAGCTCGCCCTCCACAGCCTCAGCTTCCCAAAAAGTGGCAGGAAAAGGTCTGTGAAACTGTGACCTCCTGGCACAAGGGTGACCCAGAGGTGACACCCCAGACTCGCCTGTTGGAGGCCAGGGCTGATCAAAGTGCAGCTCATCCGGACCCACTGCACAGCACAGGGCCAGAGTCGATCCCTTCCCCGCCCTCAGGAGGACCCGTTCCCTGTGACTGTCACCCTGTCACGGCCTCCTCAGCGTACCTGAGGCAGGAGAAGGTGCCGAAGAGCGCTCCTGCAGCCATGCCCACTGCGAAGCCCATCATGAAACCCATCTTTATTCTGTCAAAGCAGCTGGGCTGCGACTGCCCATACGGGCCGACGGTCACAGGCATCTGGAAGAGAAGGGACAAAACGCACACGGATTTACTACTTTGTGTAACAGGTCTCCAGACCCCACCCGAGCTGTCGAGCCCGTGCTGCAGCGCCGGGGGCTGTGCCGGCTCAGGGCTCGTTCCCTCTCGGAGGGACAGGGAGCGAAACACGGCCCCGCTTCGCCCTCAACGATCCCCCGCGAGCGCCGCTGCGGCTCCCGGGGCTGTTTCGGGGCCTCTCCCCGTGCCCTGCAGCCCCCGGAGAGCAGCACCGACCGAGCCTCCGCCGCCGGCCTCGGAGCGGCAGCGAACCCGCCCTCCCGGAGCCCGAGG
>WEIV01031042.1:263848-280400 GCA_013390005.1 Calyptomena viridis
GCCGCCGGCCCCTGACAGCAGCTCCCCCCTCCTTCTCCCCTCAGGGCGAAGCGGCGATGGCGGCGGCGCCCTGCGGCCGCTCTACATGGACGTGCAGGCCACCACCCCGCTGGTAAGGCGGGTCCGCGGTTCTCTGTGCCGAGCGCTCCCGGGTGTGCGGGGCTGCGGGGACACGGGCTGTGGCTCCGAGCCCTGCGGGACCGCGGGCAGCTGCGAGGAGCGGCAGGAAGGGAAGGCAACCAAAATACTGCCCTGTCATTTTCCCTGACGTTTTAAGGCCTTGTATTTTTACTCAGAAGACCAGGGTGGGCGGAGCGTGGAGCAACCGGCGATAGTGGAAGGTGTCCCTGCCCACGGCGGGGGTGGAACAAGATAAGCTTTAAGGTCCTTCCAACCCAAACCGGTCTGTGATTCTGTTTGATCCCGTTCTTCTTTGGTCACCTCTGTGCAGATCAAAGTTACCTGCGAGGACACAGAACGTAATTGCCAGACACTTGTGTTGTACATAATGTGTAATAATCTCAAGTTTCTGATATCTGGGTTGAGCTAAAACAAGACACTGCGACAGTTCTGCCGATCCTTCGGTAGGGGGGGTGTGCAGATGGGACAGAGATGCTTTTCCTTCCGTGTTTGTAAGTCTGGGTGGTTTGTTTCCCGCAGGATCCCAGAGTCCTGGACAGCATGCTCCCGTACCTGACAGCCTACTATGGCAACCCCCACTCCAGGACCCACGCCTACGGCTGGGAGAGCGAAGCTGCCATGGAGAAGGCGAGGCAGGTGAGTCTGGCTCTCCACGGTTGTGGTTTTTCTGCTGGCGAGGAAGTTCAGTGTCAAAAGAACATCAAAAACAATGAAGGAAAAAAGCCTGTTCTCTCTGGGATGGATTTATCCACTTCCTTTTTGCTTACCTGTACTTTAGTAGATTTATTGCCAGAAAAAGTAGAAACACAGAATAGCCCGAGTTGGAAAGAACCCACAAGGATCATCCAAGGATTATCAATCTGCACAGACACCCCAACAATCCCACCCTGTCCCTGAGTGTTGTCCAAACACTCCTGAGCTCTGGCAACCTTGGGGCTGTGACCCAACCCTGGGGAGCCTGGGCAGTGCCCAACTCTGGAGGAAGAACCTTTTCCTGAGATCCATCCCAACCCCCCCTGGCACAGCTCCAGCTGTTCCCTGGGTCCTGTCCCTGCTCACACAGAGCAGAGATCGGAGCTGCCCCTTCTCTGCCCCTTGTGAGGAGCTGCAGCCCCCTGAGCTCTGACCTGTCTCCTCCAGGCTGACCAAACCAAGCGCCCTCAGCCACTGCTCCTGTGACCTCTCCAGGCCCTTCTCCAGCTCTGAGCCCCCTCTGCATGTGCTCTTTAATGGTTCTGTACCCCCTAGAGAGGCATCCAGGGCTCGAGGGGAGACTGCCCCAGGTCAGAGCAGAGCGGGACAGACCCCCCTCACCCAACAGTGACAGGGGGGCACCCCAGGACAGGGGGCCCTTGGGGCTGCCAGGGCACTGCTGGCTCCTGTTCCACTTGCCCTCAGCACAAACCCCCAACTCCATTCCCCAGAGCTCTCCAGCCTCTCATTCCCCAGTCTGTCTGTACATCCAGGGCTGCCCCATCCCAGGAGCTGAATCCAGCACTTGCCCTAACAGTGACATTAGAGCAGCTGAAATGGCAGAAATCACTGCTTTAG
The DNA here is from genome assembly GCA_013390005.1 of Calyptomena viridis. Lineage (NCBI taxonomy): Eukaryota > Metazoa > Chordata > Aves > Passeriformes > Eurylaimidae > Calyptomena > Calyptomena viridis. The sequence goes on from WEIV01031042.1 coordinate 265,541, forward strand.
GCTAAGATGCCTGAGGGATTTTGGTTTCCTGGGGTCACAAGTGTGATGCTGCAGTCACTGGCGTAACTCCATATTTTATCATTCTCCTAATCTTAGATATGGGTCTTCATAATTTTTTGATGTAACATGTAATGGGGTTTTGTCTAGTTTTTATCTCTTTTGTGATAGGCTGATACCACTCCTGCTAATGACTGTGAATTCCCTGTGTATTTGATATGAGTGCAGATACTTAGACTGTTGTACCTGTACCATAACTTTGTTAGGTGCCAGCTATGGTCCCTTTGAGACTCAAGGGAGTAGTCTTAAAACCATTTTACTTGTATTTTGTTGTGATGAATTCATTGTCTGTTTTCTTAACAAATTTAAATTGTATTTTTTTTCAAACAGCAAGTTGCACATTTAATAGGAGCTGATCCACGGGAAATTATATTTACCAGTGGTGCAACAGAATCTAATAATATGGCAATTAAGGTAAAAGGTTTATCCTAATAGTTATTTTTGATGTTAAGATTATGGCCTTAAGAACTGTATGCATCTTTCAGCAGTTTACATGTTAATATGTTGGAGTAGGGAGCAAATATTTATGTTCCTGGATTTGCTCTTTGTGATCCTCTGTGGAGGAAATACATGGAGGAATGTTTTGGTGCCCAGGACATGGTTTTAAGGACAGTGTAAAATATTCAATGTTTATCTTACATACACCAAATACAATCCCTGTTTATGTAATTAAAACCTTTATCAGGAAATATAGTGGACATGCTGATTAGGGACTTTTTTCTGACAAAGTCTTGATTGTGTTTTAACTTTTAGTGAGTTGTTGTTCAGACTTCTCTGTGTATGTGACTCCACTGCAAATGTTTTCTAAAAAGTATTTTGGTTAATGACACCTATAGCTTCTACCAGTTAACATTTTCACAGGCTTTTTGAGAATTGAGATGCTTTGAAAAAACGGTGCTGATGGAGATAAATGTAGTGTGGATAATGTGTCAGTATCTTTTAGATTTCCTGTTTTTTAACTTTTTTAACTTTGATTTAGATTTCATGTTTAACTTTGGGTTAAACGGGAAAGATCCAAACGAATTATATCTAAGGAATAGTTTCTTGTTTCCAGTCATTTTGTGCAATGCTTTCTTCAGTGGTCTAACAGCCAATTTCTTGTTCATGGACTGTGCCTGACAGGGTGTTGCAAGGTTCTATAAATCCAGAAAGAAGCATATAATTACTACCCAAACAGAGCACAAGTGTGTGTTGGATTCGTGCCGTTCCTTGGAAGCAGAAGGTTTTCAGGTCACGTATCTACCTGTTAAAAAAAATGGGCTCATAGATTTGAAGGTGAGTTGTTACTGACAGAAAGAAACTGAAAATAGAAGAGGGTTTTGCTTCAAACTGCTGCTCACAGCTTCTGTCCCTCTGAATCTTTCCCCAGGCACTGGAGGCTGCATTCCAGCCAGATACAAGTTTGGTTTCTGTAATGACTGTGAATAATGAAATAGGAGTAAAGCAGCCAATTCATGACATTGGTAAGTACCCTGTGGCTCCCAGGTGCCAGCTAAGGTTGTTTCTCCTACATTTTAGTTAATAATTTCATCCCCAAGTGGTACTGATGCAAAAGATTAGGTGTCATATAATTAAGGAATAAATAGTAATATAAATACTTCAAAATATAAATAAATAATATTGCTGTCCCAAACCAAAACTGATTTTAAAAGGGAAAGAAGAATGAAATGCGGTACTTTTACAGTGAGCATTGCAGCCATTACAGCCTTGTACAGATCAGCTGCAATGTTTCTAGATTCATTCTGAATTGTATGATGGATGAAAAAATGGCACAGAATAACTGGCCAAATTAAGCTTATGTACTGAAACAGTTTATTGAGCACTTGTTTAAGAGGAGAAGTGTGCAGGATTTGGGGTGGGAGAGGATGGTGAGCACCACCTTCCTCTCAGTATTGCCATATAGAGTCATGAACTGTTTGTTGGTTTGGAGGCCAAAAGGCCACTGAAGAGCCAGGTGTCTGGAACTGGAGGCAGGGAAGGATGAGCCAGGCTCTCAGCAGGTGGGTGGAGTGCTAGGGACCTCAGAGCACTTGAAGGGAGAGCCTGGAGAAGCAGAGCCATTGGAGCAGGCAGGGGAGGCAGGTGCTGCACATGCAGCTCCCGGGATCCCAGGGTGATTTGTTGGTAAAGTTTCCCAGGACAGTAACAAAACATTCCCGTCCTGTCCTGGTTTCACCCCAGGCAGCAGCCAAGCCCCAGCAGCTGCTCACTCACTTGCCCACCAGCAGGGTCAGGGAGAGAATTGCAAGGGTAAAAAGCTGGGGAACTTGTGGGTTTAGATAAAGACATCTAATATGGAAAGGAAAAGCTGCACACACAGGCCAAGAAAAACAGAGTTGCTTTACTCCTTCCCATGGTTGGGCAGGTGTTGAGCACCTCCAGGAGAGCAGGGCCCCATCCCATGTAACTTGGGAAGAGAAACACCATCACTCCAAACATTCCCACCCTTCTGCCCTGTTTCCCCCGTTTTATGTGCTGATCGTGATGTCATCTGGTTATGGAATATCCCTCTGGTCAGTTTGGGTCACCTGTCCTGGCTGTGTCTCCTCCAGCCTCCCACCCCCCCAGTTTCCTTGCCAACATGGCAATACCAGGAGCACACAAGACCTTGGCCCTGCTCAGCAGTAACAAAAACATTTATTATCAACCCTGTGTTCAGCACAGATCCCAAACACAGCCCCATGCCAGCCACTGGCAAGGGAGTTAACTCTACCTCAGCCAAAACCAGCACACCATGTTCAAGATCTCCTTTCATAAGGTGTTTGAGTTTTTAGACAGTATTTTGGCTTTGGCTCTGCCCTGGAGTTCATACTGTGTAGGGAGTTGTTTTCCCAGGCTGTGGAAGGGATCTTGTGCATGTTTTTCCTCTGGCTTAGCTACTGCATTTATTTTTTAATTCATTAAGCTCAAAGCAGCATCTTCCCCAAAGCTTTTCAAGATTCTACTTCCTTGACAAGCATTTGACCACCAGTGAATTGCTTATAGGCCTCAGGACTCTCGTTTTCCTCCTGTGCTTGTATTGTCAGGGCTGTTACTGTGGTCCCACTCTTACTGCCAGGATGGTTGGTGCCAGTTGCCACAGGACATTGTCACAACACTGACAGTCCCACAGGCCAGGCCTGGACCCTTGCAGAGGGAACCCCAGGCCCTGGTTGTGTGGCCTGGAGCTGATATTGCTGATCTCTTTGAAACTCAGGAGGACAACTTGTCCTGTAAAGGATCATGTTGAACCTCTGGTGCAGAGGGGAGGGCTGGGATGCAGCTGTGCTGGGTGAGGATTCTGTGGAAGATGGGAGTTTTTGATGGCAAAAATAAATAATATTTTAAGTTCACTGCCCATGAACAGTACATTGGTTTGTTCCTCAGTGTGTTTTAGATCTGGATGTAAAAACATTGGTGACAGACTTGAGTGACTTCAGGTGGCAGTAATGGGCATGTGTGAGGACTAGTGACAATTCTGAGAACATCTTTGAGGCAAGACTTGGAGAGTAGAAGAAATTACAAAAATGCTTGACAAATATAAACTTGAAAGTAAGGCTGGCTTGTACTGGACTGGTGTTGAGAAGAAAAAGAATGAAGAAAAAAACAATTTTGTCCAGCTGTGGAGTCATCTCTGTGTGGAAACTTAGATGTCTCATGCAACCATTTGTTCTTAAACTTGGTAGGTGTGAGTTTGGAAACAGTCTCACTTCTTAACAGCAGAAGACTTTTTAACTTCTCAGCTGAACAAATTCACTGTAGTCTTGCCTGCCTAAACCTGTGCCAAGGCATCAGCTGCAGTAGCTCCTGGACAGCTTTAGCCACTTCACTGTGAGAGAAATGTCCCAGCCCCCATTTCTTCCTTTGTCAGCTCAGAACTGTTGTTAGATTCACTGATGCTGTAGATGCTGTGCTGGAATCATTGGGGTCACAGCAGTCAGATGATGTGGTGTTGGTGTGTGTTCACAGGTGAGATCTGCCGTGCACAGAAGGTTTTCTTCCACACGGATGCTGCCCAAGCAATTGGGAAAATTCCTATGGATGTCAACGACATGAAAATTGATCTAATGAGCATCAGTGGCCATAAAATTTATGGGCCCAAAGGTACTCACTCAAGTTCTGTAGAGGCAGTTGTTTCCATGCCTACCTTAAGGTAACTTATCCTAAGGTATGAAGTCAAACCTGTTTGTCATAGTGACAGTTCCTTAAGCTGTAGAAAACTGTTCTGAGACTGGTGTTGGACAGACTTTGGAGCAGCTCAGGCACTGCTGCCAGCTCAGAGCTGCAGTGAGTGGACCTTCAGTGCTCATAGGGTGAGGTGGCTTCACTGAAGGAAGGAATGGTGTTGTGTAGTGGTGGCAGCATTGGAGCAGTGGCTGTTGAGGAGTTACCTGCTTGGTGTGAAGGAGGTGCTGAAATGGCTGAAATGAAATCACTGGGCTATAGGGCAAAGTTGAGACCCAAGTGTAACTTGCAACGAGGAGACCAAAAGGTAACTGGAAAATTTAAATACTTAATGATACTGGTTGTTTTCTACCTCCCGTAGAATGGTGTTTAAAACCCAACTATGGATTTTCTAATTGACCCTCAAATACCAAAAATCCAGCTCTTATTACTGTCACAGCCCATTTAGTTTGTGACAGTGAGTGTAGGAAGCCAGAAATCAGGTGTCCTATAGCACATATCCTATGTGCTATTCCAGGGTAAAAGGCAATGTCTTTTTTCTGTGTGAGCACTCCTGGGATGTGAAGACATTATCTCTGGACAAGGACTAGGTTTTCAACCAGTAACTTTGGACAGATGACAGATAAAAATTTTCACAATCTGTTATGACTGGAAATTGCAACTGTTCTTCCTGTGGTGACAGTCACTCATTAGATGTACCAGGGCACATAAAGACATGGAAACTGAATTTCTTGGTGAGGAGAGTAGAGGGTGAAATTAACTGGCTGTCAAAACTGGCTCATCTATTCTGCCCACTGGAAATTGCTGCCACTGTTGAGTCTTCCTAATGAGAAGAAAGTGAGTGTACTCCTGGGACTGATAATCCAGGGAAAGGAGTTGGAAGTCAGTAAGGGAACTTCATCAGTGAATGAAATACCTGCACATAAAAACTTTGCTGCAAAGGAATGAACTTCAGCTGTGCACAGGGATTGTGGGAAGGAAGGGAAGTGATGAGTCCTTGAGTGTCTGCAGCACAGTGAGAGAAGCTGAGCTCCCAAGGCTCTGGGACCCTGAACATGAACAGGGGGAACAAACACTTTCCTAGCAAGTAGTACAATTCTATATTTGCTTACTACATTTTTGTCCAGCGAAGTGTCCAAATGTTTGCTGTGGAAATAAGGAATGTTGCCAAACCTCGGGGTCCCTGGCCATGATTTCAGTGCAGTAAAACACTTCCCTTGTTTCCCAGGGGTCGGTGCTCTCTACGTTCGCCGGCGGCCCCGCGTCAGGCTGGAGCCCCTGCAGAGTGGGGGCGGCCAGGAGAGGGGCCTGCGCTCGGGGACTGTGCCCACCCCGCTGGCAGTGGGCCTGGGGGCAGCCTGTGAGGTGGCACAGCAGGAGATGGAGGTATGTGCAAGGACATACTTGGCCTGGGTTCCAGAAAATAATAGAACAGCACTATGTAGGTCTTGGATTCCTTGTGTCCGTGTGCCTGAGTTAAATTTGGTTCTCATGCTTCAACATAAAGGGAGCGTTTTGAGAACTTCAGGGATGTTTTGGGGTGATTGGAAGTTCTTTCTAAGGTTTCTTTTTTCTTGAAGTGGTTTGAATTGTGGTTTTCTGCAACAAGTCTACAGTTGGCAGTTTTAATGAAATACAGCTTTACTTGCTTGTACTCACTTCACATGTATATTAGCAGCATCTCTGAAATGAATAAGTCATGTTTATGTAATGTATATTAAAAAAATAAGACTTCCTAGTCCATTATTAAGTGTATGTAAGTTCAAGTGTGTTATTAAGTGTACGTAAGTTCAAGTTTACTGCAGCTTTGCAACTGAGAACGTATTTTCTTTTTTTCCTATTTTGGACAGTAAAGTTTATTTGCTAGGTCTGGTGTCTGAGCACTGGTTTGTGGGCATCAAAGCCTTCCCTACAGCTGGAATGTAACAATCCTTAAATACAGTGCCAGTGGGATGCATAGCCAGGTACCTGCACACACAGGATCAAGCTCCTTCCCAGGAGACAGGCAGAATTCCACCATCTGAACTGGGTGGTTATGGAAACTGAGATCCAAATGGAAGCACAGTCCAAATTCTGCACAGGCCTCAGACCTGGATTCTCTTCCTTGCCTGGCAGTGTCCTGACATTTTTAAACCAACTAGTACCTGGTTTTCTTCTAAAGCTTTTTGAACTGTGAAAACAAGCATGAACAGCATGTGTGTGCCAGAGCTGATCCCAAACCTTGCTGCTTTCTTGGTGTAAGTGACCTCATTTTCAGTGTAGAACAAGGTGCTGCACAGGCAGTTCTCATTGTGCAGGTTCCTTCTTGTAAAAGCTGAGTTCACAGAATTTGTGAGTCTGTGTCTCTGTGGTACAGTTGGAGAGCTCCTGGAAAACAGGGGGCACTTGCTGTAATAGGTGCCCTTTCTTGTGGTGCAAAATGCATCATCTCATGCATTGCCTAAATTGTCTTTGAGCACAGAGAACTCGGTGCTTTTATGAAAGCCAGTTCGGCAGATCTTTCTAAAGGGTTTGAAACACCTTTGAAGACTGAGCTAGCCAGGAGCCAAGTGGTTCTGCTCTTCTGGAACAGCAGGCAAACTTTGACAGTTAAAGTTTCAGCTGTTTTTTGCCAAGGCCAGTTCCTTAGTCTGCTCACAGTCACCTTAACTGGGTCTGTTCTGGTTTCTTTGTTAGTACGACCATAAGCGAATCTCCCAACTGGCAGAACGACTGGTTACAAAAATCCTGAGTGAAATTCCTGATGTGGTGATGAATGGAGACCGGGAGCATCGCTATCCAGGTACCTGAGCCCTCGGAACCCCTGGTGCCTCCATGGCAATAATGCACTGCAGCCACACAGGGGGCAGGGCAGGGTTTGCCCAAGATTTCATTATGGATTTGCTTTTCTATTTCATTTGTTTGTGTGTAGGATGCATCAATTTATCTTTTGCATACGTGGAAGGGGAAAGTCTTCTGATGGCTCTGAAAGATGTGGCTCTGTCTTCAGGACAGTAGGTGGAATGTATGACAAGGATAGCAGTATATTTGGGGGAGAAAGTATCATTTGCTAATGGAGGTAAAAGCAAAAGAGTGGTCTCTTCTGTGCCCCCTATTTGCAGATTTAGTTAATGAGTCAGCCTGGCATTGATTGCATACTAAGGTGGTGTTTAAGTGACACATTTCAACTGAAGGTCAATCTCATCCTGAAAGAAAAAAACAACAAACAAAACAAACAAAAAATCCAAACAAAAAGCCCCTTCCCAAACCAACCTAGAAATTCCCAGCTGCCAGCCTTGCAGGCTGGTTACCTGTGGTCTGAATAGCCTTGATACCTACTGGTGACACACTGATTTTAAAGGTCACCAGCATTTCAGCAGCTTCTGTCCTTCAGCAGGAATTAATTGCAATCTGGCAAGGCTGGGCAAGTATCTGGATTAAATCAGTTCATAGTCCCTGTGTTAAATGCAAAAGCAGGAAGAAAATTCCATGTGCTTTTATGGAGCTGTCCTGACTCCAGGATCGACGAGTAACGTTTCTGTTACTGAGACACACCTGATGTTTATGATGAAAGGAATGGAGTGTAAGGTGCCCCCTCCTTCCCTCACCTTTGAGAACAGTCAGCACATCCTAATTAGAAACAGGTTGGCATTGTGAACAGGGAGAACAAGTCTCCACATGACTGTCTCTGAAGCCATACACCTCTGCAAAGTGAAGATCTCTTCTGAGGCTCTGCACCAGGGAGCTGTAGCAGCTCTGCCATTTGTGCTGCATGTTGCTGCCTGTAAAAACTGAGTCACAGCATGTAACCAGTTTTCCCCACTGCTTCATGGTGGAAGTTTCCTCTACTGACAGCTGTAACTGGATCATCTTGCTCTGCCTTCCTCAGTGCACTGTTTTTCATTTATTTGTTCTGCTGCCAAACAGCAGCTTGTGACTTTTTTTTTTTTTTTTGCTTTTTTTAATGTTTCTGGTGTGTAACCTTCTCTGGATAGATCTGACTTGGCTCCTTTGTCATTTTTCACAGCCTTTACTTCAGCTGCCTCCTAATCTGCATTCCCCCTGCTTCTGTGGCATTGTGTTTATTCTTGCTGTGTTCTCTGTGTTCTCTCTCCTTATTTTGTGCTCCTAATTTATTACCCTCATTCCCCTCTAATGCCTGCCCCTATTCTTTTTTCTTCAGCAGTGGAATTATCATTTTTCTTGCTTGTGTTCCCTATGGTCTCTGAGAGGCCAGGGAAGCTGATACAGGTTGTTGTAAAGAGTCCCAGTAACAAGAAACCTGTGTGAGTGACCTGTTCTTTGTTGGAGGAATTAGTGCAGTGTTCCTTCAGTTCAGCATCTGCACATGAACAAGAGTGTGACATTCCTGCCTTCCCTTTCCCAGTGCTTGCACATCAGCCTCTCTGGAGCCTTCCTACGTCCTGCGGGCCATCGGAACCGACGAGGACTTGGCTCACTCCTCCATCAGGTGCGTGCAGTGCTCTGCTCTAATGTTTCCAAATAGTCTTCTTTTCTGACAAAAGCAGTGGTGGGTTTGTTCCACCCCTGCACATGCACATTCTTCTGGTCCTTACTGGTCTTCTGTTGGCTTAGGTTTGGCATTGGTCGTTTCACTACAGAAGAAGAGGTGGATTATACAGTGCAGAAGTGCATCCAACACGTGAAGAGGCTGAGGGAAATGAGGTGAGCCATCTTCTTACTGAACACAAAGACTTCTTAGGTGTGATAATCCTGGCAAGAGTTGGATATAGTTGAAAGTAATTGTTTGCTTCAAAAGTCTGGTGGTGCAGCAGTGTCCCCAGAGTGGGTGATGAGCCTGATCTTAACAATAGTGACAAATTTTTAAGGAGACAAACCTGAAACCAGACCTTTTCCCAGATCCTGCCTTTGCCAGAGAAAGAGTGTGAGTAGGGGAAGCATGCAGGGCAGTACCAGGAAGGTTCTAAGCCAGAGGTGATGTTACTGACTTAGAGTAGCACTAAGTTGTTTTATTCTGGTGAAACGACTCGTGGCCTGGGCAGTGCCAATGTGAGGGCTCAGTCTCACAGACATTAGTGCTTGATGCTGGAAGTGGAGCAGGAGGTGGAGCCTCACAAGAGGATCTCCCCTCTTGTGCCTTGGGCTGAGGACACAGTTGAGGGCTGATCACCTGAAGCTCACTGACCTCCAGAAGGGGAAGACAAATAGATACCTCCTGATTTCTTGTGGCACTGATAAAATTGTCTGGTTGTTGTTGGTGATGTCCTGTGCATTTTAGCTAGCCCTCATTTTTCTCCTTTCTTTACAGCCCCCTCTGGGAAATGGTGCAGGATGGAATCGACCTCAAAAGCATTAAATGGACTCAGCACTGAGAAAACATTGCTATCCATGGACTAGATATGGATTAAAATTTATTTTTCTGTACATTCTTGAGCAAATTATGCAGCACTTCTGTTTCCTGACACTTGCAGTTTAGTAGGAGAACTGTGTTTTCTGATCACAAAGTCTAAGAAGCCAAAAATTAAACTAGTCTTATCATGGAGAAAGGCAGGCTGATCCAATACCCATTGTGTTTCCACTGACAGAAATTTATGCTAAAATGTCATTTACTTGGAAATGTATATTCTGAGAAGATTAAATCAGCATGTAAATCCCAGGCCAGTGTAATCCTGGCAAGAGTGTTGCTTCTCAGTGTAACTCATCCCAAGTGGTGTTGGCAGCACAGACTGTTGCCAGTTTGTTCTGTTTGATGTGAATGTCCTGCAGCAGCAGCTGAGTTTTGCCTCTCTTCATCTTGTACTGCTGGAAGTTGTCAGATAGGAAGATGCTTGTCTAGAGGAAAGGGATGCCTCAGTGTGGCTATGTGCCTTCGCAGAGAAGTTGTATGTGCAGTTAAGAACAACTTTTTTCTGAAATTGAGTATTTTGGGCTCTTTTTCCTAGGTTTTATCTTTTGTGTGTGTGTGCATTAATCCAAAAGATCATCCTGTGTTCCAGAGTTTATGATACAATCATGATGCACTTTGCTGGCCCCTCCATTGGATTTTTTCTAAGTAAAGAAAGAAAACTGCCATGACTGGGGAGGGGACAGGCAGAATATGTCACCTTTGGTGGCAGCACCAGCTGGGTGGGAGCACGAGTGGGGGAGGTGGTGGGGAGAGCAGATACAGTGCAATGTCTTAAAGCGGGTTTTTTTTGGTTTTGTTGGTTTTTTCTCCCCTTGTCAGGAGTCCTTTGCTGTTACTGGGTTTGCCTGTGGGCCCTTGGCTTCTGTGAGTGCAGGGAGTGGTGCCCAGCTGAGCCCGTGGCTTTTGTCTGGAGGTTCCTCTGTCTCACTGCTGTCTGACTAGAGACTCACCAGGAATCCATTCCCTGCACGTGCTGGGGAAAGTGTCTGTTGAAAAGGGTTTTGTGAGATGAATTCAGAGCAGAGTTTCTCCTTCCTTACCCCAGCAGGAACCTGACCTGTGTATGACAAAGTGCCTTTCTTTCAGTGCATCAGCAAGGAGCTCTCAGGTGAGCTGTGGATTGAGGGCTGCAGGATTGATGGACCCCACAGGCAGAACATCCACCTGCACTTTGGCATGGAAGGAACCTACCTCGAGGATCAACTGTGTCACGTAAAAGCCAAAGCTGAGTCTCACAGGGTAGATTGTGTTACAGAAGCTTGTGCTTTTTTTTGTTACTAAGGACAAATTTAGCTGTTTGTAATGCAGAGCTAATCCTCACTTGCTCTAATTGAAATTCTTAGCTTTAGCAGTTTTACTGTTGTAGTGCTGGCACCTTATATTTCATCACTTTTAAAGCTACCACATGCATAAGTAGGTTTTTAGCAGTGTTGTCTGTACCCTGTTTTTTCTTCGGGCCATAGATATTTTCTGGATTAAGCAAGTGATAATGCTTTCCCAGCACGTTTTAGAACCATATGAATTTGTTCTTTGTGTTTCAAGAATTATAAAAAATTATAGGTGATACTTAAACTTGGCTACTGTCAGTCTTTTCAGATCCACCCTTCTGGGTGAACAGAGCACAGTCAGCAAGGGGCTCAACTGCAGCTTTCATTAGAGAAAGATAAACTCTAATAAAAAATAAACTGACTTTTCTGCAAACACAAAGTTTGCTGTTGTCAGGATGACATTTGACTTTTGAAGTCATTCTTCTCAAACTATGCCTGCTCAGAGCTGACTTTTTTTAAACTCAAATAGCTTCAATTGTGATTATTTTGAGAAAAAGGAGCCCCAAATCTGGGAGATTCTGACCACCTCTTCTGTGCTAAGATTTAGAATATAAATTCTACATGTAAAGCATTGGGGAACCTATTCATACTGGTAATAAGTGTTTGTTTGAAAATGTTTATAGGACAAGATGAGGAAAAATGTATAGTGGACATACGACAGGAAGAAGTAATGCCAAGGATGAACATCTCTTTGTGCCCACTGAATGCAGTTAAAGCCTCTGGGGAGGGGAACCTCAGTCCATCCCACTCTTACAGTTTGATGTCAGGGCAGTGAGAGGTGCCCAGAGCCTGGAGAGGGGTCACAGGAGAGCAGCTGAGGGGCAGCACAAAGGAATTCCAGTGGCCTCCTGGAGGTGGGGACGGGGTGCAACTGAAATGTCAGTGCAGAGGAACAGTCAGAGCCATGGCCGTGCCTGCAGGGCTGTCATCTTGTCAGCAACAAGGACACCTGGTGGGATGGCTCTCCTCACTGCAGGGCTGGAATGGAGGGATACAGGCTCTTCAGGAAGGACAGGCAGGGGGGAAGGGGCAGCGCTGTTGTCCTGTCAGTGACCAGCCAGGTGCAGGGAGCTCCACCTGGGCATGGGTGAGGAGCTGACCAAGAGCTTGGGAGTCAGGGTTAAAGGGAGGGCAGGGAGAGGTGACATCACCCATCGGGGCAGGGGGGAGTCTGCTCCAGGCCACCTGACCAGGAAGGCTGAGCTGATGAGCCCTCTACAGAAAAATAGGGATGTGGTCATGTTCACAAGCCCTGGTCCTCAAGGGGGACTTCAACCACCCTGGCAGTGGGGGGAGAACCCAGCAGGGCACAGGCAATGCAGGGGGGTCCTGGAATGTATGGATAACTTCCTTCTCCAAGTGATAGAGGGGCCAGTGAGGAGGGGGGCTGGGCCACCTTGTTCCCACCGACACGGACAGGCTGTGGGGAGCTCAAGGGCAGCCTGGGCTGCAGAGACCATCAAAGTGGAGTTTGAGGTCCTTGGAGCAATGAGGAGGGGGAGAAGCAACCTCCTGCCCAGACTTCAGGAGAGCAGACTTTGGACTCCTCAGGGATCTGCTTGGTGGAGTCCTCTGGGATAAAGGCCTGGAGGGAAGAGGAGCCCAGGGAAGCTGATTGATGTTCAAGGATCACCTCTCCCAAGCTCAGAAGCAATGAATCCCCATGAAGAAGTCGGGCAGAAACACCAGGTCTGCAAGGATGAACAAGGAGCTCCTGAACAAACTCAAACACAAAAAGGAAGGGTATGGAAAGTGGGAACAAGGACAGTTAGCCTGGGAGGAGTACAGGGGGATTATCCAAGCAGCCAGGAGTCAGGTTAGGAAAGCTATAGCCATTTTGGGATTAAATCTTTGCACAGACATCAAGGACAATAAGAAAAGCTTCTCTAGGTATGTTGTTGATAAAATGGTCCTCTCCAGAACAAGGCAGGAGGTGTGTTATACTGGGACATGGAAAAGGCTGAGGGATTCAAAGACTTCTGTTTTGCAAGTGCTCCAGCCACACCAGCTGAGCTACAGAAGGCAGGGGCAGGGACTGGGAGAATGAGGAACCACTCCCTGCAGGAGAAAATCGAGGCCACCTGAAGGTGCACATGTCTGTGGGACCCGATGAGAAGCATCAGTGGGTCCTGAGGGAGCTGGCAGGGGAGGTGGCCAAGCACTGTTCTTCATTTTGAGGAGTTGTGGCAGTCCAGTGAAGTTTTCCCTGACTGGGAAATGGAAAACATAACCCCCATTTTTAAAAAGGGAAATAAGGAAGGCCTGAAGAACCACACCTGCCTGATTACTGTGGTGTCAGTCATGAGCTGTTTCCAAATTGTTTCTGCTGCCATGTGTGCCCTGTGCTTTGAAATGCTACGGTTCCCCAGTGCTGAGTCCCAAAAAGCTAAGTCCCCAAAAGCTGGCTTAAGAGATCTCTTCTCCACTACTCACTGCTTTGATGAAACTTCAGGCTGGTGAATAAAGTCCTGCACTGAAAGGAAGCAAATGCCAGTTTTTAAATTGGACAGGCTGAGTGGTTGGGAGGACTGATCCCTGCGAGAGCTGATGTTCCTCTGGTCTATCCAAATCACAGTAATAAAAAAAGGCTGGTACAAGGTGCTCTTATAAAAAGCAAAGCTAATACTAATGAGCAATCAGAGTGGTTTTGTGCTGAGCAGGCACAGTAAAACCAACAAGGTGTTTGATTCTAAAGAGTAGCTACACAGAATCAGGGGCATCATAGCTGACTAATAGGTTTTAAGTAGAGATCAGGATGAGAAATGCAGAGTATTTCTGGGAGGCAGCTGTGAGCTTTACTTTAAAATGTCCTGTGTCAATTTTCTTGCCCTAGTTGCATATCTAGCACCCTTCCTGAGTTTTGGTATAGGTGGAAAGACACATAAATTAGTGCTCCCAATGGTTTCCTGGTACCTAACGAAAGCAAATCCTACTCTTTTCTGAGGCATTTTTCTCTGCCTGCCTTCCCCCACATGCACGTTACAGGCACCACAGTGGACAGTCTGTCCCACTGAGGGTTATGGAGTTTGGTCCTGTTTTGTTTGGGGCTTTTTGTTTGTTTTTTGATGGTCTACACAGTAAACATCACAAGTCTCTGCACTAGACTTTATTGGAGCAACAAAAAGTAATGCGGTGACTCATTACATTGCACTGAAAAGTCTTATTTTCCTTCTGACCTGGGATATTCCAGCGCTGCCCTTTCGTTATCCTACACCTTGTCCCTGCAGGGTGGCTCAGGAGGGAGGTGTTAGCTTGGCAGGGCGGCTAGTACCATAAATACCAAATAGAATACAAAATCTGTAAATTAGGGAGATGATAAGCAAGTGTGGGCTATTTCTCGGGAGGGGATGATGATGCTAAAGTAGAACTGGGGATAGAGAGGGGATACACGGGGAAAGAAACTTGGTCTGGAGCAGCCCCAGACCAAGTCCCTCTGCCTCGGGAAAGCACGGCCTTCAGTCAGGCCCTGGTTTCTGTTGAGGAGTGAAAAACGACGAAGTTAACTGAATTGTTGAACTCCTAAATTTGCTGCAAAGGGAGGCAATGCTACATTTTTATCCGTTTCTCCCGCGGTTTTCCCATCGGAAATGGCTGGTGCTGCAGTGTCTGTGTCCGCCCAGCGCCGGAGCTCCCGGAGCCCTGGGGGTCCCCAGCTCCGGGCACGTCCTGGTTATCGCTGCCGTGTCCGCTGAGGCCAAGGCCACACACAGGGAACCTTTCATTTTAATCCTGCAGCTTGCTCCCAAGTGGAGAAGTCAGAAGCTGCCGCTCTCAGGGTTCCTTTGCTCGCTCGAAGTCCAACACTCTCCCCAAGTCCCGCTCGGCTCGGCAGCCGCGCTCAGTGTCGCTGTCACCGCTGTGCACAGTCCGCGCTCAGTGTCGCTGTCACCGCTGTGCACAGTCCGCGCTCAGTGTCGCTGTCACCGCTGTGCACAGTCCGCGC
>WEIV01031042.1:280529-313114 GCA_013390005.1 Calyptomena viridis
GGCGGAGCCTCGCCCGGCCCCGGGGGACGCGGCGGGGCGAACACGCCGCACTTCGCGGGGAAGAAGGTGCCCGGGGCCGGCGGCTCTACCACTGCTCGCCGGGGTTGCTCTGTGAGCAGCAGCCAAGTTGCCGTGCAGGAATGTAAAGCTCTCTCTCGCTAGTAAAAATCAGCTTTGTAAAAAAAGAACAAACCCAAACAGCAACAACCAATCGACCAAAAAAAAAGTCAAAAACCCAAAGAAAAAACAACCTAAGCCCACCCTTCCCAACAGAAAACCCCAGAGCAGCGTTCAAGTGGGTCCCAGAAGTACACAGTGGGAGTTTTCTTGCGAAAAGAACTCATGGCTCTGGTTTTACTGACACTTAAACTTACCTGTTATTTCTAGTCATTTGCTTCCCCACCTTGCTCCGTTGGGGTTAGGCAGAAAACCCAGCCGGTTGTTTCCTTGGTGGACCCCTGAGGTTGTTTCTTGGGTGGTTTTGTGTGCAGTGGACGCTGGTTGTTGTCCAGCTGCCGGGGTGTTGTGGAGTGTGGGGGACCAGCCCGAGGTGTGCTGTGGGCCTGGGGGGAACAGCCGTGCGCTGCTTGCCCAGTTCATGTGCTCTGGCACGTTCGTGGGTTGGGAAGGATGGTTTCACCTGCAGGAGTCATGGATGGGTCTCTTTAAAGTTGAGAGATTGAGACTTGCGAAGAAAATAGATGTTGTTCGGTGGAAAGGTTAAACATAGCAGGGTGGAGTTTTGCACCTCCTGAATGCTGCCTGGTTTTGTTTGTGGTGTTTTAGCCCACTGCAAATCTCCAGCTTGTTTTCGATGTTGTGAAGAGTAACACGTGCAACGCCGTGGTTGCTATACTGGAAATACATCTAATGATTTGGGGTTTTCTTCCAAGTGGAAAGTTCCTTGTGCATGAGAGTTCTCTGCTTCTTGAAGCAGGTGTGGTTTTGCATGAAACTGTTTTTTAGGTGATTACATGTCTTCTTTGTAAACTGCTGCTTGACATTGCTATAGATGAAAGTAAATAGGTGAATCCTCCTAATATAGGATTGCATGTTTCTCTTAAAGGTCTAATAAAGTCTTATGTTCCAAAATGCATTTACCATTTTAATATGAGTCTGTGGAGTGTAGTTGTATCTTTCTAACTCATAAGTCTGCTGTTAATGTCCTGGAAGATGTGTGAATATCCGTGTTTGTTTTAGTTCCCTCTACTAGGGAGTTTGTGGAGGGTTTGTTAGTGCTTCTTGCTCCGAGTTTGCTTTGGTAACGATGCTTAAGACTGAAACCAGCTTGTTTGAGCTGTGTCAGGAGGAGGCAGTTTTCTGTTCTTAGTGAGATTCATTCCTGGATGGTTTTCCAAAAAGTCACCACTTTAGTATGAGGTGGTCTAGTAAGCAATGGAATAGCAAAGGTTTTCCATCTCATCTTTAAATGCAAAATACATGTTTTGCCTCTTAAAATATTGGGGTTTTTTGTTGAGTTGTAATTCTGGGAAGATAATTTTGATACAGGCATGAAAAAAAAGCATTTGGTCAGGATTTGGATAATGAAATGGTAGATTACAACTGAAAATACAGTATCTTGTGGGAGTTCTTACTGTGTGCTCTGTGGAGGGGACTGCCTAGAGCTGGCTGAGAAATGTCAGTTAGTTTCACCAGCTTATGTGACTCTTGAAGAATTCTTCACCTGCATCTCTAGGGAGGTTTCTGTGGTACAGCTTGTGGCTTTGTTTGAGCGAGAAGATGCCCAGTTGGAGGAGGGAATATCATTATTGGTGTAGAAAGGGTTTGTTAAAATTCAGGGTTTTCAAGTATTAATTCTCATTCTTTGCCTTTGAAAGAGAGATTTGTTCGCCTCCTGGTCATGGGAAAAGTTGAAAGACTCTTTGAATGTTTTCTGGTTCTTTTTATATTCTTTGTGGAAGACATACTCATGTCTGGAAACCATGCAAAAGCTCTGCAATGCCATTGCCAACAAGTCACAGGGATGAGGTTTAGAAAATGCACCCTCCTGGTTCTTGTCAGTGCCTTGTGGTGGTCGCAGGTTTGAACTTTCTATATATACAGTTCTTTGTGGACTGGTACTGCTGTTGTGTTGCCTGCATTGATTTTTGCCTCCATTTATTCTTTATTGCAGTCTAAAAGTTGGTTTTAATTGGTTGCCCACAGGATTGGCTTGGCTTCTGCTACTTGTTAAGAAAAAACATCTGTCTTTGCAGGTAAGAGCCTTTGAATTGAAGACTTCTTTATATGCATATTGAGTATATCCTAAGAAATACTTGAAGCTTTTGGAGTCTGTGAATTTGCATCAAAAGACTTGGGTCAAATAATCTATAGTTTGTGTCTTTACTTTGATTTACTCTTCGATGGTGGTTTTGGCAATGTTTTTATTGTAAACAGAATCTTCTGCCAAACCAATGTTTTGTTGTTTCATCAGCATGTGGCAGTCAGGAACACTCTCCCAGCTCTTTTGCACTGTTGGAAAATGCAGTTCCTTTGCTGCAGGCCACAGCTCTGCCTGTTTGTAACTGTTGGAGTGTAGAAGTTTCAGCAATTGGGTCTAATTAGGTTTTGCAGCATTTAAAGGGGTCAGAGAATTTCAAATTGGCTCAGAGATGACTGTATCAATCTAAAATCAATCAGGTTGATTTTAGCCTTTAGAAAGGAAAAGGCTGTAGTGTGCAGTTTTAACTTTTGCTAGACAGTCTCATAGTTAAAATTCCTCCTCCAATACCAGTGTTACTGCAGTTCTTAGTTTTCATCCAAGAATTGCCAAATACGTTTGTGTGTGTGTACCATGTGGGTATTTAATACTCCCCAGGGACTAGGCTGAATCTTTAAACTTTTCTGTTGAAAAATTCTTACATCTTAAAAGGTTAGTCTGGTGTGCTTATGAATTTATGCATGTGACCCAAATTATTTTACTGACTGGCACATAGATGGAAGAAACACTGTCATCTTTTACACTTTTTTTAACACTTTAAAATTACTGTCAAGACATAAACATGCTGTTGAGGCTCATCCAGTGAGTGGAATCAGGTTGATGTCAGCCCAGTTTTGATCTCGACTTGCTGATGGGGATGGAGTGTCCATAGTGTATATCCATAGGATTTTGTGCTCCCACAGATACACCAAACACACAAAATGACAACAAACCCCACTTCTGCCTTAAAGCACCTTTTTGTACCAGGAGAAAAGCAGGCAGCCCCTCTGACAGCCCAGCAAGAGCCTTCAGTGCTGCTGAGCAGGCCCGGGCTGTGGCTCAAGTTGGTGTTGCCTCTGTGTGTTGGTCTGTGAGTGAACAGTGAAATACCTGAACAGGCTTTGCATTCTCATTACTTGAAAAATTTGAGCAAGTGGGTTATTGTCTCCTAAGTGCATTTTGGAAAAAAATGGTTTGAGAGTATTTAGAAATGTAAAACTTGGCCCTTTTGATCCTTGAGATTTTTCTTTAAATCACAGAAGTGACACTATTACTGTTTAAGCACTGAAATCATGAAAAAAAATTGAAGCAGTTGTGTTACGTGTTGACAAAATATTCCTTTGCCAGAAATATTTGATGAGTCAAGTCCTTAAAATTCTTTTTATTCAGACTGTGCAACTGTCAGCTCTTGCTTAATATTCTGCATGGAATTAACTACACTGAGGTCATTGCAGCTGGTTTTTCTAGTGCAGCTTTTCTATGCCTAAGCAGCTCTTTGGATTTTTTTGTCACTAGTGATTTAGTGGACCTGAGTAGGGGAATTAGTGACAAAACTTCAAGGACTTTCTTAGCATTTCAGTTCTGCACTAAACTCAAAACTTCATAAGAAACACTTGCATTATCTCAGGAGCTAAATAAATGTTTGAAAGCTTGAACTCTTTTGTGACTTCATTAATTTGTCTTCTGGGCTGGATTTGTGGAGTCATTTGTAAGTGCAGTTATGTGGCAGCTGTCAGCTCTGATAGCAGCCCTGGCTACAACACACCTTCCCAAGTTGCCTTTGTTCAACCAATGGCCATATCCATCCTTTTTGCACTAGTAAGGAAATAACTAAAAGTAGTTTCCCATTTAACACAAGAAACTTCAAGTGTCTTAACTTAAAAATTTCTGGAACTAATTTCTGTGTATAATAGGTAATAGAAAAAATGTGAACCTCCTAGCAAGATTTGCTCTTGGTAGTATTTCAGTTTGGAAAGTGTAGGGGCAAAGCCAGGGATGCTTTTATACCTCTTGCTTTTGCCTCAGAGTCTATTTAAAGCAGTCCTGTAGCACAATATAGTAAACCTTGGGTTCACAATACCCTTTAGTATGGCTTCTTTCAAGGAAGCAGAATTTTCATTTTAGTTTCAGAGATTGCAGTGTTAGGCAGATTTAAAATGAAACTATGAAATTGTTGTAAAACACTGCTTTTTAAAACAGTGCAAAAAGCCTTAGGTCTTTCTTAGATGGTTACATAGCATAGATAGTCCTTCCTTTGACCTGTTGTGGTTTCTTTCATGTGAGCCAGTTATTTTGTTCTGGGAAAGTGATTGGACCGTGAATTTTATTTTCAAGTGAAATGTAACTGCCACTGTAAGAGATAAGGACAGGGATGTTGCTTCTGTTACCTAAACAGGGAGATGGGAAAGTTGCTTTCTTAAAATGGTCCCTGAGGTTTAGTGTCTATTCCCCTTCCTGTTGCTGTCTTCCCTTGGTGGTGGAATAGTGGTTTTCTTAGCAGTGAGGTTTTTTTTGGTTTTAAATCTTTTCTGTGTGTATTGAGAGTGAGAGTTGCAGTCTCCCTCTCCGGGTGGTGCAGTGAGGAGTGAGGTGTTCATGCACAGCAGCCAGAGCAGCAGAGCTCACTCGGTGTGGAGGGGCTCCTTTGCTGTTTGCCTGAGGGAGAAAGGTCCTGCTCCCATTTGGGGTGTCGGGTGGTTGTGGGGCATTGCCCTGTGGTACCCCAGGCTGCTGCTGTTCAGTGTGTGGAAAGGGTTTAGCTCTGGGTTGTTGGTCAGAAAGCCAAAACACTTAAGGACCCACTTCATTAATCTGAAGTTCCATCATGCAAACAAAAGAATTGCTGCTTTTTCACCCTGTAGAAGAACTGTTACTCTCCCTTTCATTGAGTGCTGAATTCAGCCCTGCCTGGTTGAACTGTGGCTTTACCTGGTCATTCAAGACTGGTGTGTGCTCTAAAGGGATTGGAAGACCTGGGCAGGCAAATGGAGCTGACCTACAGATTGGACTGTGTGCTGGGATGGGATGCTGAGCTGGATGAGTTGTTGGGGGATAGTTACTGATTGCAGTTGGTCAGAGCTCTGATAGTGGCCAGGAGTCTTTGCCAAATGGCCTCGTGGTGTTGCATTGGGGTATCTGGTTGGACTTGATCTTTAAGGTCTTTTCCAACCTAAACAGTTCTGTAATTGTGTGATCTGGTTCATCCTCCATTTCCCATCCTTTGTTAACACTGTTTGTTTGTGACTAATGGGAGCCTTGGAGATCTTCCATGCAGCTACTGAACCAGCTTGTGCTTAGGAATGTGTGAGAAACCAAGTGTCAGGTAATAAAACAAGGTGCTACTGCTGGTGGTGTAGGATGAGAGACTGGCTTCTGAACTGGTGAATTGTGCTAATGTTAATGGGATGTTTTCAGCCTTTACTGAAGCTTTCTCTAGAATAAGAATAAGTGACAATTATCTAGTTTCCTGTTTATCTTCTACTTCTGATACGACCTCAAACTTCTCTAGAATTTGTACAGGGTAACTGTTCAGATCCAGCTGTGCACAATTGATCTTAAGCTTTCACTGATGTTGGCTGCAGAGGTCAAAGTCATTTCCTTGTGCCTGTGATGGAATGTGTTGTGCTAGACAGAGTATCTGCAACTACTAAAAAACTTGTACCTCGTTTTTGAAAGTTGTAAAGGCCAGGTATCTTGTTAGGCTATGCATAGATGTTAATCTGTATAGTCACAAAATATCTGGGGCTGGTTTCTAACAAGCTTCAGGAGGTTGGTCACCTTGCCTTTGCTAGGAGAAAAAACATGAGGTCAGTGTAATATAGATGGTCCCTGGCAGGGTGTCCTGTGAGTCTCACTGTTGCTAGTTGTCCATATTGGGCTTTTGTTCATAACCAACCCACTGTTACGTTTGGAGAGGTCTTCACCTGGCAGGAGATAAAATCCCTCCCCAAATGAAAGGAAACTGTTTCTTTCCCATAGCTGTGCAGAATTTTTTGTCAGATACAGTGGATACCATATCGGTATATAGTAAATTAATTTGCTTTCTTGGCTAAAAGACTCATTTTGCTTACGTTCCGTTAAATATTGAACTACTGATACAACAGCTCTGATTTTTGATGTTCCTTGGTTTGGGTTTTTTTTTTTTAAACTGACACTTGTGGGTCTTGGTATAACAACTATTTTGGAATTTCTGGTGCAAAATGTATACTGATTGTGTTGGTAAATGTTTAATACTTGAGTCTCTATGAAGTAAACGTAAGAAACTTGGAATATAAACATGCTTAATGTTTGCAAGATGTTACGAGGTGTATATGAAGCAATGTAGTAGATGGTGTCTGTGGGTGCTTGCATGGTGTCACGAACAGTCGTCTGACATGGCCGTTGCCTTTTCTCATCTGCAGGTGTGTGTTGTTTCAGCGCAGCATGGCTGTGGTCATCCGCTTGCAAGGTCTCCCGATTGTGGCGGGGACCATGGACATTCGCCACTTCTTCTCTGGATTGACCATTCCCGATGGGGGCGTGCATATTGTAGGGGGTGAACTGGGTGAGGCTTTCATCGTTTTTGCCACTGATGAAGATGCAAGGCTGGGTATGATGCGCACAGGTGGTACAATTAAAGGGTCCAAAGTGACGCTGTTGCTGAGCAGTAAAACCGAAATGCAGAACATGATAGAACTCAGTCGTAGGCGTTTCGAAACTGCCAATCTAGATTTGCCTCCAGCCAATGCGAGCAGGGCAGGCCCCCCACCTAGCTCTGGAATGAGTGGAAGGGTTAACTTACCTACTACTGTACCTAACTTTAATAATCCTTCTCCTAGTGTAGTAACTGCTTCTACTACAGTGCATGAAAGCAATAAAAACATATCCACATTTTCTACTGCCAGTATGGGGACTGCACCTCCAAATCTTGGGAGTACCTTTGGTAGTCCAACATTTAGCTCAACTATACCTAGCACAGCATCCCCAATGAACACAGTACCTCCTCCACCAATCCCTCCCATCCCAGCTATGCCATCTTTGCCACCAATGCCTTCTATTCCCCCGATACCTGTTCCACCTCCTGTACCCACACTGCCTCCCGTTCCTCCAGTTCCTCCGATACCCCCTGTGCCCCCTGTACCTCCAATGACACCTCTGCCTCCCATATCAGGAATGCCTCCTATGAATCCTCCACCTGTAGCACCCTTACCCACTGGAATGAATGGGTCTGGAGCAGCAGTGAATATGAACAGCGGCTTGAATCCATTGTTTATTGGTCCCATGAATCCTGTAAATCCTATCCAGATGAATTCTCAAGGTAGTGTCAAGCCAATTCCAATCAATCCAGATGATTTGTATGTCAGCATTCATGGAATGCCCTTTTCTGCAACAGAATCTGATGTGAAAGACTTTTTCCTTGGGCTCCGTGTGGATGCAATCCATATGCTGAAGGATCATGTAGGTCGAAATAATGGAAATGGACTAGTTAAGTTTTTTTCTCCTCAAGATACATTTGAAGCACTGAAGCGAAACAGAATGCTGATGATTCAGCGCTATGTTGAAGTTAGTCCTGCAACAGAGAGACAGTGGGTGGCTGCTGGAGGCCACATAACTTTCAAGCAAACCATGGGTCCCTCTGGGCAGGCACATCCTCCTCCCCAGGCTCATCCTAGGGCCAAATCTCCCAGTGGGCAGAAAAGGTCACGGTCAAGATCTCCCCATGAGCACGGTTTCTGTGTTTATTTGAAAGGTCTTCCCTTTGAATCAGAGAACAAACACGTGATAGATTTTTTTAAAAAGTTGGATATAGTTGAAGACAGCATTTATATAGCTTATGGACCTAACGGGAAGGCAATTGGGGAGGGGTTTGTGGAGTTCAGGAATGAAGCTGATTATAAAGCAGCTTTGTGTCATCATAAGCAGTACATAGGGAATCGCTTTATTCAGGTTCATCCAATTACTAAAAAGGCAATGTTAGAAAAGATAGATATGATTCGTAAAAGATTGCAGAACTTCAGCTATGACCAGAGAGAAATCCTGATGAATGCTGAGGGAGAACCAGGCTTGCCAAAATTGTGTGCACATATATCTAATATTCCATACAATATCACAAAAATGGAAATCCTTCAGTTTCTAGAGGGACTGGCAGTAGAAGAAAACTCTGTGCAAATTCTTGTCGATACTAACGGGCAAGGTTTAGGACAAGCACTGGTTCAGTTTAAAGCTGAAGACGATGCTCGTAAGGCAGAGCGTTTGCACCGTAAGAAACTGAATGGAAGAGATGTTAATTTGCGTTTGATAACTGTGGAAGAAATGAGAGATATTGAGAGAAACCCACCATCTCAAGGGAAAAAGATCCTGAAAATCCCAATCCAAGGAAACGCGGCCGTGCCCGGAGCGCCGGGCCCTGGTGGGGACGAGCATGCCTTCCTGGGGGGAAATGCTAAAGAAGCAAACAATGGGCCTCCCTTCAATTTCCCTGGCAACTTCAGCGGGTCTGGCACGTTTGGTCCCCCTCTGCCACCACCTGGCATAGGTGGCTTTCCTGATTCTAGACCAGGAATACCTACAGTTGCAGCGAGTAGTTTGCCTGGTGCAGCTATTGAGGTGCCAGGTTTTGCAGGTGGTCCTGCTAATCTGAGTGGGCCGGCAGGTTTTGCAGGGGGCCCCCAGACGTTTGGGAACGGTCCTGGCAATTTAAGTGGGCCCCCTGCCTTTGGTGCTGGTCCTCCAGGAATTGCTGGTGGTCTTGGACATTTAAGTGGACCTCCAGGGTTTGGACCCGGACCAGGAAACATACATATTAGTGGACCCCCAGGTTTTGCAACAGGGTCTGGGAAGCCGGGGCCAACTGTCATCAAAGTGCAAAATATGCCCTTTACTGTTTCGGTTGATGAAATTTTGGATTTCTTTTATGGTTACCAGGTGATCCCTGGTTCAGTGTGCTTAAAATACAATGAAAAAGGCATGCCCACTGGAGAAGCAATGGTTGCATTTGAGTCTCGTGATGAAGCTATGGCAGCTGTTGTTGATTTAAATGACAGACCTATAGGGTCCAGAAAAGTAAAGCTTGTTTTAGGGTAGCTGTTCATCTGAAGTAGTTGTAGAATAGGTATTCATAGTGCTGTGATAAATGCATCTGGATTGGTTTTTATAGTATTTCCAGGATAGAACCTGTGGATTGTTTAAATTGTAAAACAGATTGGTTTTGCTGAGACAGAGCACTGGGGTAGCCATGCCATGAGGAACACTGCGAGGAGAGATGTGCAGTGGATTTTCCCCGTACAAATATGCGGAGAAGCTGGACAGATTCTTGTTCATCATAGAAGCTTGGTAAACTCTCCTGGACACAGTGCTTATGGAGAAACTGAGATTGGTTTGACATAGGTTTGGATAAGGGAAATAGGTGAAGTCAGTGAAGCTCTTCAGTGGGTGCTCTTGTAAGCCATTGTAAAATAGATAGCTACTTCTAGATTTGGTTAAAAGCTGGCTGAATTTGCTTTGTTTACAGGTCAAAGCTTTGTTTAAAGTCCTGATTTTATTCTGCAACTGAATGAATTCTCAGTGTACACAGATGAATTGTTTTGTGTATGTATCTTTATTTTTTCCAAGATTTTCACTGTATGAACAGTTGAATTATGCCCTTTGCTGATGTGTCTACCAAACTAATTCCTATGAGTATGAGCAGAATCGTTCTGTAAAATTCAAGCTGTTCTTTGTGGTATAACCTTTAGTTATTTATATATTGCAATTATAACTGTGCAGAATAAGACTTTTGCCACAAGTATAGCTAACCTCAAACATAAATCATATGAGTTTTATAGTACACTTAAAACATTTCCAGTTGAAAATAATCATTATTGTTTAAGTAGCTTGATTTGTTAGGATTACACGAATCAGTTGGGAAAGGGTCTTTGACACTAGTTGGATATTGATGTTGTATTTCTCATGTGTCTCTTGAACTCCTTACATAGTCTCTGCTAAGAGAACCAAAGTGGTGATTATTAGTTGAAGATTGGAGTCCAGATAAAGTTTTCAATTAGGTTATAATGGAAGAAACTTGTATCTTCAGCAACTCTGTTGTGAATTACTGCTATGGGTGAATTCAGAGATAAAATTTATTTTTCTCCAAAACTTGAAAGTACTGAGTTTACTATATATTTTTGCAATAAAGTTGTGCTGTTGTATTCAAAGTCTGTAAAGAGTTGCCATTTTCTTTGTTGTGCAGTGAAGCCTTCCATGGAAAAACAGAGAAATGGAAAGGGGATAATTATGCAAGTAAAATGTAGAATTTCTTTGGTTCATCCTTGCTTGGCATATGATAAATTTTAAGACTTGCCTGGAAAAAAATCCTGCTATTCCCTGCAAATCATTGTACTTAAACATAGTAAACTTTAAACTCTTTTGGGTTTTTTTGACAAAGAAAACCAGTGCCTTTTGGTGTTGCATATCATGGAACACTGAAGTGTATGGGCAGGCAAAATTGAGAGGTGCAAGTGGCAACAGTTTTATTCATGTGGTGTGTAGGAGAGATTTGCAAACCTGTGCAGCGCTGCATCCCGAGAGGATTCCAGAGTGCAGGAATGTGGAAGGATTGTATAAAGGTGTACTTCAATAAAGAGGCGGTTGCATTACACAGATGCTTCTGTAATTCATTAGCATAATTTTGTTTTGACAGATTACTAGGTGGTCCCAACTTTGGAAAAGTCATGTGATTTGTATATACTGTTTAAAATTAAGCCTCCTGTTAATAAAACTGTCTGTCTCTGAAGCTCCATGTTATGCGTTTCAACAGTCTTTGGGAGTAATGTTTCAACAGCAGATCTTTGTTTCTTTCTTTTTTTTTTTTTCCCCTGGAAGTCTGAAAGTACTCTTGCTGATGTCAGAAAGATGTGTGACTAGGAGTCAAGTCTTTCAGTTTATTTTTAAGATTTTGCTCTTTGTTTTTTAAGCAACTTTTATTAAAGTTTCATACTATATTGGAGTTACTTGGGTGCTTGTTTTTTCATGTTTCACATTAGAATAAAATCACTGAAAAGGAAAACTTGGCTTCATCGTTCACAGAATCGATTTAAGATACTAGTGTGTGTTGATCTGCCAAAACTGGTGATACTGTTTTTTCAAGTTCAAATGAATCACGACAATGCTTGTTGTGAAATGTAATTAAACTACAGGTGTCTGGCATTAGATGCACAGTTCTGTGTTACTGTCTTGATTTCACATCATGATCCTCTTGGCAATGGATCCAGGGTTTTTAGTGCTTGGGTTAGACATGGCTTATGCTGTAAAACTACTTCTGTGCCTGTTCTTTGGACTTGCTAAAAGTGCAGGTTTGTTTTGGAAAGTTTTAATTTCTGAGTCTTGATTTTTCTCTATGGTCTGAAGATGCTTAAATGCTTATCTGAAAAAAAGGTGCAAATCAATACAAAAAGCCATTGCTGTTGGGAACATTGACTTGGATGAAATGCTTAAATGGAGGATTTGGGGAGGGGAAGAGGCTCTTCATCTTGCCAAGCAGTTGATGCTCCTTATCCTCTAGCATAAATTAGTAAATATCCCCTCTTCCTGGAGAGTAGGCTCTTGGAAAAAAAAGCAAGTCAGCATATTTAGGATTTCTGTGTGTATGAGAAATGGTACATGGACCTGAATAGTTATGGTTGGTCCTTTAAAGCACATACAGAAAAACTTCATTATCAGGTGTTGATCCAAATACAAGCATCTTTCTGCAGCAACTTGCTGTCATGTTGTGCTAAATTCTGATAACCAGATTAACAGACTACACGTCTGGAGTTGATAAAGTAGCTTAGTTTGCATGTGTCTATATTCACGAACAGCCTTAAAAATAAGGAGTAGGAGCTCTGAGGCCCCATCTCCACTGTGGAAGGTCCATAACCTGCCCTTGGGGACACACCTCACACTGGTGGTGAGCTCCAGGCAGCAGCAGCAGCTGATGGTGTTGGGCCTTGGTGCTTGGAGTGTCAGGAGGTGACACCCTGCTTGGCCTCCTTGGAATGATACACTTGGTGACACTGATGTCCCCGTTTCTTCAAGTGATGGAAAGAAGGTACTTTTGTTTATATAAATGGCTAAGGTGGTGTTTTTAGCAGTTCCTTAAGTGTTAGTGTTTAAGTACTACTACTAAAAAAATATGTGGAAAAGTGTTATATTCACAGTGTGATTTCTGTTAAACATACAATATTTGTCCCATTCTAAATAGAAATGAATGTGATTACTCAGTGATAAACATGGGACTTACATGAAAGAACTTCAATAGTTAGATGAAAGTGTAACTTAGAATTACCAAGTTTCAAGCAGTCACACATGAACATTCCAGTCAGATTTTGTTGTCAGTTCTGTAATACCACAGCATTAAAGCCAGTTCTTTACTGATAAATTGTTGCTGTGTTCTAAGTGTAGATTTATGGGAGGTTTCAGGCTTTGTAGGTTTAAAGATACACAAAGGATTTTTTTTTAAATTCTAAGTAGCATTGCTTTAATAGCACTTAGTGTTTGAATATCTGTGCTCTGAGTTTGAGGTGAGTGGAGATCAGTGGAAAAGTGAGGACTGTAGGTGAGGTCTGCCTTGTGAAAATGGGGTGTTCTGGCCACTTCTCCACTGACTGTCCCTGCAGTCCTTCCTGTACTGTATGAAATTAGCAGCTTGTTTTGCCGAGAGGATTTGGGAGCACTAAAGGCTGTAGGCTCTACAAGAAAGTGTGTTTCCAGTTCCCACACACACGGGTGGTGCATTAACTGTAAATTGTGGTTGCAGTTTTGTATTTTGTTCCTCAGTGCTGTTGAGGTTCCAAAGCTGCTGCTTCCCTCAGTGGGTTGTTGAGCAGTGAGCACCTCTGAGCCCAGCTGGGCTGATGTGCACAGCTGGAACTGCTGTGCTGGGGACCAATGGGCCACGCTTTGGCAGTTCCTGGTTTAGCTTGATTATTCAGATACATGGATTGGACCCTGGACCACCAAGGGATTGCAATTCCCATTTAATATGGGCTGTAGTGCAAGGAAAAGACTAGTTTGTATATTGATAATTGGTTGGAAAGAAGCAGTTCTTTTATATCAGAACAGTGCTGATACATTAGGAAACATTTTGAATCTAGCTGGAGACATACACAAATTAGTTTTATGTCAGTTTGCTTCTTTAGATATTGTGCAGCTGTTTGAAAAGAAAATGAAAGATGCCAAATTATGCTGTGAGGTTTTTCAGAAACTGCTTTGGCCTGGAGGCAAAGTTGCCAAATACACTTGCTGGTCTTTGCTCTTTTGCAGGTTTGCTGATGCTCCCCTGTGTTCTGTGACTGTATTTTTTTTCCTGGCTTTGGGAAAACTGAGCTAGACTTGGTGTACAGAGGGAATGACTCCTCCTAGAGGAAGGGGAAGGGGAGATGTCTGTTAAATGCTGCTGCAGGAAGAGTAACCTCAAGGTGTTCTCGTCCTGTTTTTGGCAGTGAGAAGGTGACTGTAGTTCAGGGATTTGGGTGTTCCATGGAAAGCCTGTTGGTTGGTGACAGGTATGATTTGTGTCTGTGTACTGAAGCCCACTGCTCTTTCCCCAGCTGTGGTCAGGTAGGTGTAGCTGGAGCTTGTTTCCTTCACTGAGGACTTGGTTGGTAATTTTCTTGGAACTTGGTTCTTGTGTGGAATGTTTGGGAGTCCTTAGTGCTCCCCATGTCTCTGACCTGGATACTTTTCCCTCCTGGGTGTAATTAGCACATGGAAGAAAAGCAGCCCCTGGAGTGTTCCTTTTCCGTAGCTCCAGAGCCACCCGGCTGTTGGGAGGTTTGGCTGTGACTCCCTTCCCTTTGTGCCCGTGCTCCGGGGGGTGTGTTCACAGCCTGGCTGTGCAGGGCACAAGCAGCTGTAGGAATTCTTACTGAGCTC
Organism: Calyptomena viridis; assembly: GCA_013390005.1. Classification (NCBI taxonomy): domain Eukaryota; kingdom Metazoa; phylum Chordata; class Aves; order Passeriformes; family Eurylaimidae; genus Calyptomena; species Calyptomena viridis. Next base: position 294,598 of record WEIV01031042.1, read on the forward strand.
CTTTCCTGCTTCTGCAGAGACAAACCCTTCTCCCTTGTGCCTCTTGTGTGTTCTCACGTCTACAGCCTGAACTTCAAATGCTCTTAGTAGTTGCTTCCCAAATTTATTCAAGTGAGCTTTTTGGAAAAAGGGAATGTGTTTTTTTTAATATGAATCCAATTCCCACAAAATCAATTTTCTAACTCTGTATTTGCTACTCTTACATCAGCTTTTCCTCAACTTTCAAGAGTTCTTTTGCTGTAAATCACCAGTGAATTAGATCTGGTTGATCACAAATCACAGCCAGGAATAACTTCGGGACAATTTCCCTGTAAACTTTAAAACTGAAAAATAAGGATTTGCAAGGCTTGCACAGGGAAGATAGGAATTGATCCTGCCTAAAACTTGGCTGGTGTAGCTTGGCTTTTTGGATGGGTCAGTGCTCCTGGCAGGCTGGTGACTCTGAACTGTTGGTGTTGTGGTTACAGGATTGTTCACCAGGGAGTCGCTCGGATGGTGCCGCTCTGATTCCTGAGCATGTGAAGGAGGGTGGGACTGGCAGCCAGCAGGTTCAGAGTTTGGAACAAATGGTTTGCCATTGGATGTGGTGATGTGGATGTAGCATTGCTCTGTGTGACAGTGGAAAGCTTAGAAAGGCTTTCTGGTCTCTTAGGCAGATTTGGGGAGGAAAATAAGGATATTGTCGGAACCGAAACTACTTCCAAATTACTTTTAGGTAATTTTGATTGGGTGCCTTTTATGATGAAATTCACAAGACCTCTGTCAGTAAAATTTGAAGCCTCTGTGTGGCACCTCTTTGTTTAGTGACCTTGCTGTGGTGGCATTTGCCAGAATGTTCTTCAGAATGTGAGCTTTTATGAAACTTGATGAAAACAAGTGTGTCGTGGGTTTTAGCAATATAACCAAAGCATTGTCCCTTGTTTTGACAGGAGGATGGACATGGAATGTGGAAAGTCCTTGCTTGCTTGAATAGGAAGGTCAACTGAAGTGAAAATGATGGTTGCTGATACTGTTTCATTATCAGACAAATGTTTACAAAGGAAGAATTTATAAATCACTTGTGCTTGAGCAATACTAATGCAACCAGCTACAAAAGCAAAGAGGATAATTAAAGTAAAATTAGGCATTGGCAGTCTGTTGACTGAATGTATGGGAAACCTGCTCCTCATGGAGGGGAGGCAGAGTTGTTACATATCACTAATCCCCTTGCCTGGGATTCCCTCCTGCATTCCAGAGCCAGCTTTCTGTGCTGCAGGTCCAGTCTCATACGAATAACTGGAGTGTTTCTAATAGTGCTTAGAGCTCTCTTCATACATAGATTTGAGTGCTTTTAGGAGGTAAGTGTGGTGGTGTCACAGCTAGTTTTTGTCCCAGGAACCAGTATGCCAGTGGCAGAATGTTTTCATCCTCACTTCAAGGGCACATCAACGTTAACATCAGGGAAAGAGCATTAGGGGTGAAGTTGAAAGGTTGAGGTCAAACGTTCACACTTCAGCTGTAATGAAAACAACCAAGTGCTGCCCTAATCTAAAGAAGAAGGTGCTTCAGAAACTTCAGCACTGAGCTTGTGTGAAAAAGAGCACAATAAACCAACCAGTGACTAAATAGTTAAATTCTGAAGCTGATCTGAAATGTAAATTCACTTGTTGATGATAGAATGCATGAGATGGGTAATCAGTCTGAATGAGTTTAACAGTTAAACCTGAGCCCTGCACAATCCTATGTTTTCATAGATTGTAAATCAGAATAGTATTTGTTGGTAGGCCTTTTTTAAGGTTTTTAAAGACAACTGTAGTTGTCACTTAAGTCAGTGATATAAGTGTGTATATAAAAGCATTTAAACTGGGTGCATCTCTTAAAGAGAAAAACCTTTCAAGTGTATCTGGAAAATGACACACAACACCATGACCTACTGCACAAATGTAATGAATTTTCTGAAGGCCTTTTTTGTCATCTGGACACTTATCCCTCCCTTTGGGTAACTGACACCCTATTTTTGTTAAGAAGATAATCCAGGGGCATTTCCTTGCAGCACAAGCACCATGTCATGCTATTTCTTTGAATGAGTAGAAGTATTTGGCTCATTAAATGTTTCCAGGAGCAGAAAACTCTGCTAACAGTCTTTTCCTTCTGCTGAATGGCTTGTGCTACTTTTTGTATTAAATTTTGTCCTTACTCGGGCCTGTAAAAATAGCTTCAAGTAGAAACAATAAAAAGCTTTCTAAAACAAAATGCTTTGTTTTAAACAAAATAATAAGTGAATGTGCTATGAATCCTAATGAGTCTGCATCTGGTGTTGTATCTCTGTGAAATATCAGCTATTTTAGTGCAGTGACATGAGTGAATACAACCCCAGGATCATTTAATTCTGTTACTGTGAAGGGTGAGAGGAATCCCTGTCACAGTTCTGCACCAGCCGTGGGGGGGATATTGTGTAAAACCTTCCTCTCTGTGTCTGGTTTAGGCTTGAAAAGGTAGTAAGAACCTGTTTTGAGCAGCTCATAGATACTGTTTTAATCTTTTTGTGGTCTTCAAATCCCTCTGCTCCTGCATTGTGTCCACATAAAGCCCTGTTGGTGGGTTTGTCCTGGGGGCTGCCCTCGAGGCAGGCAGTGCCCTGCAGTGTAACCCGAGTTTCCAGCTTCCACCCAGTGGTGAGAACTCTACGTGTCTCTGCTTAGTATGAATGTAATTTAATTCCTGCTTTTACAGCTGTTAAATTTACTCAAGGTACATCACAGAGGTTTTTGCTTGGAGAAATCTGTCTGCCTCAGTTTGGTCATATTTATTAAACATGTGTTGGAACTATTAATTTCACTTTGAGCAAAGACATGCTCACTGGTGGGAGTTGCAGAGGGTTTCAGGTGCTTGGCTTGCAGAGGCTAAAGAGTGTGGAACATCTTCATAGCAAATTCCAACCCAGTGACAAGTGACTTGTTCAGGGTGCAGGTGGGACAGTGCTGCAGTGCATTGCTGTGGAGAGCAGACAGGGAAGCAGCACTTGAGGAAACTGCTCTCTGAATTTGTGGAATCTCTTCTCCCTCAGTGCAGGGAGGTTGTGTGGTCATTTTGGCCCACTTGGCTCCGAGACAAGTGGAATGGCTTGAATCCATTGTTGTAATGGGTTTGTGCTTTTGGGAAGGTACACTGGCAGGAGAAGTTGGATCTGGAGCAGAACAGAAAGGGAACACGAGGTCAGTCTGGTGTTTGTGGCCTTTAAATTATTCTGTTGTGAGTCTGGATGGGGAAGAGAAAAAACAACTTTTAAAATCCCTTGCCATATCCTTTATTTGACTTCCTTGATGTCAGGTTTTGTGATGGTGGATTGTTTTAGGTTTTTCTGTTTTGAAGCATCATTATTCTGCAACAGATGGAGAAATTGGGATGTTCATACAATGGATGGTAATAATTAGTGGCAGAAAAGTACTATGGGGATGTGAAACTCTCTTAAAGAAGCAAGTACTTAAACGGAAAAAGAAGAACTGAAAGATGGTGTTGGCATTAGAAAGGCTGAACTTGCAGTGAATAAATCAAAGAAATCAATTGCTTATGGGTACTGCAGAAGCACTATTAAGGGTTTTGGTTTTTTTTTTCCAGATCATATTTCATGAGAATGGTTCAAGATCAAACTATAAAGAAGAAAGTATGAATTACATAATGTGAAGGGGTAGTGTGATGCTGTAAAGTGTGAAAGATCACTTCTGCTTTATTTCCTTACTAATTGCTTAAGCAAGGTTGTCACTGTGCAGTAATAACTGCAGGGCAGCTGAGAACAGTCTAAACAACTCCTCTGGAGTATCAGCCTTTTTGGGTGATATTATTTGGGTGATATTAGCAATTGGAAGGGCACTTGCAAGGTGTGGCAAGCTTTTCATTGACTAAGTGGCTGTTGGTACTATTTGGCCACCAGAATTGTTCATGTGAATTTGACAAAACAGCAAAGATCAGTAAACTGTATTGCTGGCGTATTTATTTTTCAAGTCCTATTTTGAACTCGTGCTGTTGGCACACTGTGTACTAGTGTGGACAGATGGGCTTCAGGAGTTCCTGCCTCAAAGGCACTGTGTGATACCATGGCCATTTTGGGGAAAGGGGTAAAATCATGTGGCTGTAGCCCAAGTACAGGATGGTTTAGATTTCCAGCCTTTGGGAAGGGTAGAGGCTGTGGGAGGGGTTGGCAGAAAGAGTGGCAAGAAATCACCTCAAAAATCCTGTGTGTATCAGTGAGAAGTGCTGGGGGGGCACTTGCAGGTGAAGCTGAGGAACCAAAGAGGAGGAATATGGGGTAGTCTTTGGTCTCAGCTTCAGTTGGGACTAAAAAGTGGAAGATTGAGTCATAGTCAGCTGGATTTATTTGGGTATGGGACAGAATGTTTAACTGTTTGTGCCTGAGGTGGAAATAGCTGGAGTTTTAAGGGAAAGTACAAGATCTTACTCAGAGAAAGGCAAAGATGATTTGCAATGTAAAATATGTGTTTGGGGTTGTTACAAAGGTCAGTGTGGTTGAGCTTTTAGGTCTGTGTTTCACTTAAGGTGTTCTTTATGTTTCAGTAATAAATACTTTTTATTACTTGGGAAAGGAAAACCAGCTGAATAAATGTAAAAGGAATGGAAAAAAACAATCTTATTTGATGGGAGGAGTCAGTGAGCACCTTTGGGGTTGCAGCTCAACTCCACTGACTGACTCTAATGCCCCAATCTGCTTTAACTTAGTTTTTCACAGAAAGGGGGTTTGATATTCTGATACTAAATGCTATGAAGAATTTTGAAACGTTTTCTTTGCATGAAGAGGTTGGAAAAGTAACAGGTTTTGCTCAAGTTTGGGTCTTAATTTGAACCTCTCTGTAATTTAATATGTTCCAAAGTAATACTTGAAATAGTTTCCTTTTTGGCCTATCAGTTTCTTCACTTATTTCTTAGAGAAGTAGAGAATATATATGTAGTAAAGGCATGCATGGGCATTTCTGTGAGCTTGATGGGTGTGGTGAAGGGAGATACTGGTGGTGTGTAAGTTGAGAGTGAACATGAACCATGTAAAGGTGAATTTGCAGAAAGTGCTGTTTTCCTGGAGTTGGGACTTGGCTTTTGTTCCTTGGAGGGGGGAAAACTGCAGTAAAGAAGATGAATTGACTGAAGTTCTTGTTTGCATTTTTTTTCTGGAAATTACAATCCCATTTGTGATTGTTTTGCTTTATTCCAGCTTTTTTTTTGTTAACTGTTCTAAACTTGCTATTGTTATTTTATAAAAGGGAGCTTTGTCCCCTCGGTTTCCGCAGTGTCCCCGATGTCGGGTTGTCAGAGCACATTCACTGCTGGTACCCACATAAAACCCCACATTTGGGGGTGCTGCTGGAGCTCCAGGATTCCTGTGGAGCCAGGTGGGCAGAGCCATGGTGTGAGGTGTGAGTGTCCAGCAGGGCACTCAGGGCTCACTGCAGGGCTGTCCCTCCTGCCTCACCCCGTAGCAAACACGTGTGTGCTGTGCTGCCTGGGAATTCTGCTCCCTGCAATTAAAGCTGGCTGCTAACCATGGGCACTGGGGACCAGCACTGAGTCCTGCTGCCACAGCAGTTTGTTTTAAAAGGTGTTCTTAATACTATTCTCTATTCTCTCTCTTTTATTTAGGAGATGCCTTTTGTTTCAGGTCATATGTCAGATTGGATTTAATTAGCCCCCTATGTGTGGTGACAGGCAGGTTGGAACACAGAATGGACAATAGTGATTTATTGCCCACCTGTGGTAAGGCTGATCTTAACCATCCCCACTGCAAACTGCCAGGAATAGTGAAATTATAGAAAAAATTGTAATTTATATTTTCTTCAGAGCTTCTGAGGCTGTGGGATGAGGCTCTGTGGCCCATGGAAGAGCTGGTGTTCTGAAAAAAGCCTTTATTGACTAATAATTTGTGGGCTGTGGTCTTTCTCATTAGACTGTCTTAATCTCAGCTTAAAATAAAGATGTGCTTTAGTGCATATAGTGATACCAACCCAGCTGTATGACTTCTTTTAGAGCCTTATGGGATTCAGGAAAGAAGGATCAAATTAGAATTTTTATTTTGATACTACATTTAGAAAATGGTGCTGACCTCAGCACCAGGACCAGTTTTGTAATATCAAATCCCAAAACATTAACAGGCTGCCCCCTCAAAACTGAACTAGTAAGGGGAGAAAGCATTGCTTCTGCTGATCTGCATGTTCTGGGGTCACAGCAGGAAAAGAGAGAAGCTGCTTTGAAGAAAGTTGGGTGATAACTGCAAGATGTGGGATTACACTAAGCAATAAACAAAGAGGAAGGGACATGAGGTTTTAGAGAAGTGCAAGATTAATTAACAGATGCTCTTTTACGTGTGTCTCCTTGAGCTGTTGGGTAGCAGAGGGCCAAGATGATGGGAATTGCAGTCAGCACACACTGCTGGCAGGATTGCTGATGATGTGCTGGTTTGGAAGCAGGATGTGAGGCAGGAGCTGTGGTCACTCCTGTACTGAGTAAGCTCTTTGCAAATCAGCTGTCCTGGAGCACTAAAGCTTTAAGCTTGAGTTAACCAGGGTGTTAATTAATGGCTGATATTTGCAGCGTTATGTAGTTGGTGAGAATTTATTAGTGTGATTAAAGAGGAACAAACTGCAGGGTTTTTGCTGAATCCTTGCTTGTATTTCATCCTGGAGCAGTGAAACCAGGCTGACCCACAAGGCTGTGATAGTGCTAAGGTGTTCTCTCCAGAAGACATCACTCCTGGCACTACTAAAAATGCTGCTGATGGTGTTTGATGCCATGAATTACTAGATTTTTCTCGGTCTCTGAGTGATTCAGTGGGTTCTGTGGGCTGCCATGCTGGGGTGATCCAAGTCACAACACCCTTCTCTCCTTGTCCTCCCCAGCCTAAAGGGGAGCCTCTGTCCTTCAGGCTTACTGAGAGATGCAAGTGTATCAAGTTCTGCAAGTCAATAATTCTCACCTTAGGTGGTCCAACACTCCATCCCTAGTTGACTGAATGGTGGCACTCCCACATGAGGGGTAAGTACAGAGAAGTCTGTTTCAGGCACCCATATGTGGCATTTGGGGGAAATGCAAGACTCCCCAAACCTCTGAACTAGGACAGTTAAAACCTTTAATCACTTTTGTTTGGGAGTTTTCTTCAACCATAGGTGTATTGTGCTTTCTTCATTTGACTTGCTTACAAGCTTTGGTTAAGCTGAATCACTGGAGGAACAATAAATTTAATATTAGACTTGTCTGTGTGTTGATTTTCTTTAAGTTAGAGAATGTTCTTTTCTGTGTGAAAGGAAGTTGATTTTTCTGCAGGAACGTGAAAAGGGTTGGAAGTTCTGAAGTGCTTATAAGAAACTTCAGGAAGTAGCAGGTAATTCCTTATTCTTCTGAATGTGTAGCATAGGTGTCCTATATGATTTTTTTTCCCTAGGATTTTTTTTTTTGGCCTTGGTTTGATTATTTAGGACTGACTTCTTTACTGATGTGCTTGATTTCAGTGTAGAACAGCTCTGTCAGAAAGATGAGATTTATCTTCCCATGTGTATTACAAAGCTGTCGAAGTTTATGATCATCTTTACAGAGAAGAGGGGGTATGCATAGTAAAAATGATTCTGACTTCTTAAACTGGACCTCAGTTTGGTGGCTGAGCTCTGCTTAAAGTGCACCTCATCTGTGTTTCACTTGAATAAGTGGGAATGACATCCTGGTTGGGCAGTGAAAGACTTCTCTGGAGTGTGTGCTTGGGGTCCTGCAGTTTGCCAGGATAGTATTTTGCTCTAGAGTTTGTAGGGATAACATGGGTGGTGTATTACTTTTTCCTTCAAAATGTGATGTTATGTCATGCAATTCTTATTAAAGGCAAAAAATAGAGGTGTCTGATGGATCTGAAGCTGAGGTTTGGAAACTCCTGCCTTTAGGAAGTAATGTGCAGAATTCAGGTTGAGATGAAGGTTCATAGGTGATGCCTCTCAGCAGTGGCTCCCCACGCTGTGGGATGTTGGATCAGATGTGTGTGGCTGTTGTCAATAGAATTGTTGGTCCTGGAGGTGTCACATCCCTTCAGGTGTGAGTTCACAGGCTCTTTGGAGCAACAGCACATACCTGGTGTCTTGCTTATGTTGCCTTTTTGTTTGACCCCCCTATGCTGGGGGGTACCCAGTAACTCTGTTTTCTGTATTTTAAATAGAGTTTTAATTTTTTACCGCTTTTGGAGTTAATTTTTACTTGGCAAACTGATTTTCTGTGTTTAGAATAGTTTTGTGACTTCCAGACCATCTGTACTTTTATCTGCCAGTAGTAGTCGAGTTGGGGGTGGTTAAACTGTCATTACTGCAGGATCAATCTGTAATAAATCCCCTATAACTGAAATGTGATGCCTTTATGGGAGGCAATTTGCTTTAGCTGCTGTTCTTGCTTTGGAAATACTCACTGTCTTCTGCAAACCAGAAGGTTCAAATAGTTGACATCAGTATTAGTTATCCAGGGTGGTTGTGAGGGGGGAAACAGAAATCAGTGCATTTTAGAATTTCTGCAGCTGTTGGAAAATAATAAAATTTGTTGCAACAAATGTGCATATTCTGTCATCATAAATATTGTTGCGAGTCTAAAAGCTAAACTGATGTGGTGTGTATGAGTGGATATAAATAAGTGGGCTCTGTGCAAACTCAGTGAACAGGAGATGTGGTTTGGAAAGGTTGGTTGGAATCTGCAGGCTGAATGCAGGCGGTGTTCTCTGCTGCATGCTGGGGAACAGAGGAAGGCTGTTAATAAAAATCATAGAACCCCAAGCTCTTTCAGTTTCAAGCTGTCTGCTCAGCCTGACACGAGAGCCTTCATGCACTGTCTGGGCTTAGTAACCACTTGAGCCTTTTCTGCTGTCACGGGGCTGTTGCTCAGCTCTGGTAAGTGAGGAAGAGCTGCTGGTGCCCCAGTGCCGGTCACTGGGAGGGAGTGGCATGTGCACTGGGCAGCCCTGGGTGATGAAATCCAAGCTGATGTTGCAGGGTCGTGTGGAAGTGCACAACACAAAGGAAAGAGCACCACAGACCTCTGTTTAAGGAGGAACAGGCTGGGGGTCGTGTTAGGCATGGGCTGGTTCCAAACCCAAGCACTAATTGCTGGTGTTTTCAGAGCTTTTGAGATGGTCACTCCCCTCGGGGGAAGGGAACTGGGACTTGGTGGAGAGAGGTGGAGATGAAAGTCATCTTTTATAGAAAGAGAGTTACTAAAGAACAGTTTACTATGAAAATGAAAGTAGGTTCCAGAAATCTTGCTTTAGGGAGGAAAACAAAAAAAATTGAGCCAATATTATCATAATGAAATCCTGTTTAAAAATCACTGATAACTGAAGTTGGGGCTAGTTTTCCTAGTTGCTGAGGAACTTCACTATTTTTCTTCCCATTCAGGTTTTTTTTATATGTGTATGTCTGGGGATGTTAAGCTTTTGATCTTTCTAATCTTTTCAGATGCAGGCAGGTTTCCAGAGATTTGTGCTGCTCAATAACTGCATGAGCAGGGTAACTGGGCAAAACTGCTCACCTGGGGGCTGAGCACATTTCAGGCTTGGCTGAAATGGATGCTGTATCTCAACAGTCCAACAGTTTATTAACATCCTTGCTCTGCTGGGATTTTCTTCTGCTGTTATTCAAGGAATGGATTGACACTGGAGAACATCATACCGTGCGTTTGGAAAGCTGTGAAGTGAAAACAAGGTTGTGTGGGCTCTTCAAGGACATCCACAGGCAGTAATATATAAATAATTGCTGGCCAAAGTTTGAACTGATGTTTTTGGATTAAACATGGGTTTTTTATCTGAATCTGTTAAGGACCTGTCCTTCTTTCCATAAGGATTCTGTCTACAGTTGTTAAACCTGCTTTCTTGTTATCCCCTTAGCTGGTGAGGATGGGGTACAGCCAGTGGGAAGGTCAGTTCCTGTTCAGCCACTCCCAACAGCTGGTCTGGCTGTGCTCCTCTGTGTTCTGGTTGCCCTGTGCATCAATTTGATCTCTGGATGGAGCAAGGAGATAGAGTGGGAAAGGATCCCTTGTCTGTAATTTCCCCAGGAGTTCAGCAGCACATTTGGGCTGTGTTTCAAGGGAAATTCTATGCCGTTATTAAATCCAAAACAGTTGGATGAGACAGCCTTCTGGGTATTAGAGTACTGAAAGACAAATCCCTGAAACAGTGAAGTATTGTCATGATTTCTTTGCTGCTGGTCTGGGGAAGAGATTCAGGTGGCAGGTGAGAAGTGATTGGCTTTGAGGACTTGCATCCCGTCACCTCCTGGCTTCAGTGTGTGGTTTAACAGTTGCCCTCTCAAACTCTTCCTTTTTGGTGTCTTTGTAACACGGAATAAATATGTACAGACCTTCAGTGATGGTTTCCTCCCAGAAAGGGGAGCTGTTTCTTTGAGGTTAACTTTGAGCTCTAGTGGGGAGGAAAGGTCCCTCCTGTTAGTATGGAAATCTCTGTTGCAGCAGAGGAAAATTGAGGCAAGATGTTGGCAGGGGAGCCCAGACTGGATGTCCTTGTGTTCCTTGTTGTCAAATAGCAGGTGTCAGACAAATTTGGATGGTTGTGGGTAGAACTGCAGACTGTGCAGACGTGAGGCTGTGGGAGATGTAAGCTGGTCTGGTGGAATGACGTGTAGGTGAAGAAAAAACCTGATACCTGGGACTTGGGATTTTAAGAGAAATGTATTTATTAAAGATGATGGTTTCTTTGTGAATCTTACTCGGGATTGAAGGCAACTGAATGGAAGATGGATGGCTCCAGCCAGTAGTTTGGACAGTTGACCAGACAACTTGCAACAAGCCTCTTTGAAAACGCAGGTGTTAAAGCAGATGCTGATGCCTTAGTTGAAAGCTGAACTATGATTGTCTTTGCCTAAAGCTTTGCTAATTCTTCCTGAGCACGGGTTTTGTGCTGCCACCATCACTGGAGCATCGAGTGCCATGCACTGGTGTATTAAGTGACGTCCTTTACATCTGTCCAGGGTCGATTGCAGACCGGGATGTCCGAGGGTTTAAATGTTGTACAATAAAAGTTCATCTCTTTGAGATAAATATTTACATCCTACGAGTATGAGGAAGCCCTGGGGTGCTCTAGTACTAGAAAGACCAAACAACTATTTATTTTCCAAACTCCGAAGGAGCTTCTCTATGAAATATTCCCGTTTAAAACACTTGTTAGAGCCCTCAAACTATCCAGTGTCTGCGATGTTTTTGATGGTTGAAGGTTCATCTTCTAAATTCCGTTTTGAGAATTAGAGCTGTCCCTAGAACAGAAGCGCCTGCAGTTCAGTGTGTAATAAGATGTAGTTGCCCCGGTCCCAGGGTGCTGTTGGGGTGTTTCGGAGGGCAGCACGGCACAGCCCGGGGCTCTGTGGCTCCCGCGGGGGCTCTGGCAGAGCTCTCCCCGCATGGGGCGGGGGTCCCTGTCCGTGCCCTGCGCGGGGCTGGAGCGGCGGCCCCGGGAGGGGCACCGGGCTCCGCCTTTGGTAGAAACCCCTGTCCCGGGAGAGCAGCGCGCACCGAGACAGAGGGAAGGGCCCTGCGGGGGGAGCGGGAGCCGCGGGCAGAGCCCGGGTAGAAATAGGTGAATACAGGAGCGGGGGGGNGCAGATGGCCGCGTGCGTGTCCCGGGTGGAGCTGTCCGTGTCCTGCCGGAGCCTCCTGGACAAGGACGTGGGCTCCCGGTCGGACCCGCTGTGTGTGCTGCTGCAGGACGCGGGCGGGGGCCGCTGGGCCGAGGTAAGAGCGGCGGCCCCGCGCTCCGGCATCTCCCGCTGCCCGTCCCGGGGGTTTTCCCAGCGGGTGCGTGACACGTTTGATTGGGGGTTTCGGGTGGTGAGCGGTCCCGTTGCCCACGCTCAAACCTTCGGTGGCTTCGTTAATCGCTCACCCTTTTGCTCGGAGCTGCATCGGGAGGTTCATTTGCCTGTTACAGTACGGCCCGGCCCACAGCACGCACTTCAGAATACAGTGTTTCACCGGCCTATTTCTCATCTTTCCCATATATTAGTGTTTATTTTCCAACGCTAAATATTTCTATTCCTGGTCAGCCGGGAGCACAAGGCTCGTGGTCTGGGGTGTGTAGCCTTGCTGGTACCTATGTTCACTTGGTGCAAGGAAAAAGCTGTGGGGGAGAATAAGGTCCTTCTTACTCATCATCAACAGCTTTGCTCCTGTGTTTGTGCAGCTCGATCGCACGGAGAGGATCAAGAATTGCCAGGACCCTGAATTCTGCAAGAAGCTGGTTGTGGACTACTACTTTGAGAAAGTGCAGAAGCTGAAATTCGGCGTGTACGATATTGATAACAAGACCTTTGATTTAAATGATGATGACTACCTGGGAGGGATTGAGTGCACGCTGGGACAGGTATGTGTAGACATGTGTCAAGTGATCTACAAAGTAGCAACAAGAGTTGGATTTATTTTGAAAAATTAGGTGAAAATCTGCTTTATCAAAGGCACCTTCAAATTTGAAAACACATTGTCAGGTTAGTTTGTGTTACTTTTGAATGTAGTTAGAAAAATCATTGTGTCAATCATAGAGTGAAGGGTAGAAATACACATGGTTTGTAATTAATTGCTTAACTTGGGAGGCATGTGCAGCAGTAAAGGCAGTCTGGGAGTAAGGAAGCATGGTGCTTGGAGAGCTCTCATGGAGTTTCCTTTGCACAAAGTGACCATCAGGCACTAATTTTTAGGAAATGAGACTACTTGAGATTCTGTAGCCACTTCCTGAGGAGAGATTTGTCTAGCTAGGTAGGAGAAGAAAAGTGGGGTTTGTATTATTAAAGAGAGACTTGGTAAATTAAATAGTATTTTGTGGGTTTAGTAGCTTTCTGGCTACTTGTGATATCAATGCTTCCTGTGTCTCAGAGGTAGTAAAAATAGGAGGCTAAAGTTAGGTTTGGAGGTGTGTTTTTGGGCACTGTTTCCTGGATAGTGAAAGAAGATAATTTTCAGACTGTTCAGCCATTCAGGAGCACAAAACAATGGCTGTCACCGTTGGAAATGCATTTAAATATTATTAGAACTTTTAGGAGAGTTTGCAAATTTTGCACCTGAAGAATAATTCTTTGCTCTTAGTCTAACTTGGTATTTATATTATCTGTCTCTTCACTTAGGTTGTGTCCAGCTCAGTGTTCACCCGACCTCTGGAACTGAAGCAGGGAAAGCCAGCAGGAAAGGGCACTATTACGGTAAATAAGGTTTTTAAGTGAAAAATCTCTTTCATGTGTTGCCTGAAACAAAGTAGCATTTCTGGTTTTCTGTCATTATGTCTTCCAATGCTACGTGTGTACAGGAGGGAGAGATTTTTTGTAACTAGAGTTTCTTTCATGGACAAAGTATGAGCAGAACTCTGATTTCTTGTTTAATTTTTTCCCCGCCTGAATTTCCATGCCACAGATTACAGCAGAGGAGATTAAAGATACCAGGGTTGTGTACTTAGAAATTGAAGCCCAAAACTTGGACAAAAAGGTACTGATTTTTTTAAATTAAATTGCAGGCTTCTGTGGTAGTTACAGTGTGTGTCTTTTGGCCAGGAATCTCTCTGTGTTTGCAGACATTCAGCTAAGCCAGTAATCCAAAGGCTCATTGTGTTTTGTTACTTACAGTGGAGTAAACTGGAGACACAATTTTATGTCAAAAACCACAATGTCAAAGCAGAAACTCAACTGCCAGGTTTAGGTTTTGGGGCATTATTTTGGCTTTGGAACATTCTGTATATTAATAGAGTTCAGTTACATAATTGTCTCCACTGAGTACTGTAGCTGTAAACTGATGTTTCTGTGTTTTTGTTAAAGAAGAAAGGGTGGAAGTAGGTGTGTTGCTTTTTGTTATTTTGAGCCAAAGGCCAGGGCTTTAGTGACCTAACTGCTCAGTCAGCAAAATGGTGTGATTTATAGTGACAAACATGGTCTGAGGGGCTGGTCTTGGAGTTGGAGCTGATAAATTGTGATCACTTATAAAGTGCAGCAGTTTAAAAGAGAAAAATAAAAGTGAGGGAAGAAAACAAATGTATAGTTTGTTTGACTTTGTGCTTTATTTGAATTATTGTGTACTGATTAGTCGACTCTTTACTCATTTTGGATAACACACAGAAGGCTGATTGTTTCTGCTGGGTTTTTGTTTGCAGGATTTCTTGGGTAAATCAGATCCATTTCTGGAGTTCTACAAGCAGAGCGATGCTGGAACATGGCAGCTCGTGTACAGATCAGAGGTAGTGCCTCCACACTGTTTTTCTGGAGATGATCAGACAGCTTACTCCTACTGAAAGGGGAGTCCCACTCCTGGTCATGCTTTGCAGTGGTTTTGCAGAGGAAGTTGTGTGCTATAAAAAGGGATTCTACCAACTGAGCTGCAGCAAATGGTTTATTTGCTGCCTGTTGACTGGGTGAAGCTGCTGAGTGAGGAGTCTGACACCAAGTGGGAAGAGTGACTCTCCTCCCTTAATGTGGTGTTGAGCTGCTGGGTTGGCTTGGCTCTAAAATTTAACTTTACCCTGAACACCAAGCTTTTATTTCTTACATTGCTTGGCTGTTGATACATGTCAGGGTTGAGCTGACTGAGGCTGTTCTTTCCTTGCCATGCAGAACCCTCGTGTCTTGTTTCTGAGTGACTTGCAAATGCTGCATCTGCATCTCTGACGTGACATTGTGCTGTAATTTTTTTAAGGTGATCAAGAACAACTTAAATCCATGCTGGAGGAAGTTCAGTGTTCCCTTGCAGACGTTCTGTGGTGGAGATTTTAATAAACCTATCAAGGTACAGCCTTCAGAAATTCTCTGTTTTTGCAAGTCATCCGTTCTCTGTTGATGCTGACTATGAGTTATCAGGGTGTCTAGTCATATTTAAGTTTTTAGATTGCCTTTCTAGAATTGTAGTGTGGCACATAAGTGATCATGTTCTGATAAGTATGATGTCTGTATTAAAACATTATGAGTTGTCAGGAAATGCAGAAGTGACACAGTTTCTAATGATTAGTCATAAGAAGAATTATAACTGATTTTTTCACTGTTCTGTCTAGGATTTCAGGCTGGGCTTTGGTGGGGGTGTCTTGTTTGGTTGGGCTCTTTTTTTATGTGGCTTTCTACCACTGTTTGTCAGTTCAGTGAGAAGCTCACAGATGTTGGACAAGCTTGAGTGCCTTGGGCTGCTGACACTGAGAGGACCTTAAGGCATCTGTTGGATAAATCTATTAATGAGTGGCAGGCTTCTCCCAACTCTTTTTCTGTCTGTTTCAAGTAGAAATCTAGTTTTGAGTCAGCACAGAAATCCCCTTTGCTCTTGTATAGGATGACTAATTCCCTCTGGTCTGGTCTTATGGAGGTGGTAGCAGAACAATGACATCTTTTTAGTATGTTTCCACAAAAGAAAATCTGATAGCAACTTAGTTGGTTAATTTTTCTTCTAAGCAATGCATTAATAATTTAAAGGCATTTAAATCCATAGATAGTTCTGTGTGAGAATAGTTTCTCTCTGCTTATCCAACACCTAAATACTTTGCATTTGCAGAATTTTCCTGCTTCATCCTGTCTCTGAAGAAATCTCATGCTGGAAGCTTGATCTGGAAGGTTTAGTTACTGAGGCATCAACAGTCTTAGGTCAGAAAGAAGTGCTCTTGGTCCATAAGTGAGCAGCAAGTGTCTAAAGCAGATGGCTGAGAGGTGCATATTTGTCAGAACTGGCACAACATGGCATGGTTTGGGTGTTCTGTTATGTGGGGCTGCATTTGCTACAGTCTGAAAATATTTGTGTGGTTGTCTTGTTTTGTTTGTTTTCCAGAAGCTTTTTGTGCTTTGAAATTGACTGTGGAGTGATCTGCTTCTTCAAAAGGATAGATTTTTTGCTGTTAGTTCATTTGAGCCAAAATTCTCAATGCATGTGCAAATAATCCTTGAAGTTTCCCAATGCAGCTGTTGAAAAGGATTAAACTGTTCTTGTCCTTAACAGGCTGGGGCAGTCAGTCAGTCAGGGGACTCCAGGCTGACAGGCAACACTAAAGAATATAAGAATAGTATCATGTAATTATATAGGAATATAATATTGCACTGATGTTTTATTTTTCATCTGCTATTTGTCCTCTGAACCTCTTGTTTGAGGCCTCCAAAAATTTAAATAGGAGCAACTGTGTGTGAAATACTGGTAATCAGTGAAGGGAGAACTTCTGCAAATGGGAACAGGCATTTTGGTGTTTCCTCCAAGCATCAACTTTCCCAGCTGTGTGTGAGGATTATGTACTGAGTGTGAACATAACTCTTTTGGTCAAATGCTGGCTGGTATTATGGTAATTCTTTCCTCATTGTGATGCAGAGTGATGTTCTCCTTGTTCTGTGTTAAGAACAGCTCAGATTTGTGACACAGCCTAATCTTCCTGACAGTGTTGTTAAAAATAGGGGCAAGTGAAGGCAGTGTCTTATCCCTATAGTTAGTTAAATGGAAATAGCAAATGCAGCAAATAAAAGTAGCAAAATAGCAAAAGAGAAATTTGTGGGTGTTGGTATTCATAGGTTTGATGGCATATACATAAAAGCAAAATAATTTTTTGTGGATTTTGGAAGTTCCTCCTGTAGATGAAAGGGGCCTTCTCCTTGCTGCCTGTATTCCATGACTTGTGATGAATATTGGACAGTTCATTTGTGAAGAAATAATTAATCAGTAACCAAGTCTATGCTGTGCCCTGCAGTATTGGAGTATTTGCAGTAACACCACTCTGCTGCCACAGGGAATCTTGGCCAGTGCTAGAAAACCTTGGGAAAAGAGGCTTGTTTTAAAAAGAGGTTTGTTTGCTGGGAACTAATAACAAAACTGGTGCTAAATCCAGTTCTGCTGGTGTGGCTGTGAGGGGGAGAGGAGGTGTGTGAGGGGGAGAGGAGGTGTGTGAGGAGGAGAGGAGGTGTGTGAGGGGGAGAGGAGGTGTGTGGGGCAGCTCCTGAGCTCCCTGCAGCTCTCCAGGAGTGCTGGCACAAGGGCCACCCTGCACTGGGAATGTGCCCCTTGGCTCCTGCACAGGGCCTGTGTCTCTTGGCTTCCTGTCACCATCAGTTCCTTTTGGGTGATGTGCAAATGTGAGAATTGTTGAGAGAGCTGGAGTGGAGTTCAGGCAGGAGGGGTGGGAGTTGTTGTGTGATGGAGCTTGCAAAAGAGATGGGGGGTGGGTTGGAAAGGAAGAAGGGGGAGAAGGGGGCACAGTCACTGTGGTATCTTGTTTTCCCATTGTGACATGGTGCTTCCCATTGAGGTGGCTACATTAGGCCATAATTCTCCTGGCTGCTTGTACAGGTTTTCCATTTATACCAGTGGGAGATCCCTAATAGATCCAAATAGTCCTAAAAAGAGCTCTGTCTCAAATTCAGATATCTAGCTATTGAATTTGACATCCTTATCCCATCTTGTCCTGTTGTCCTGAGGAGAAAGCTGTCACTGTGGTTTATACTGGAGTAACATAAATTTCTGGATTACTAAAGGCAGATCTTGGAAAGAGAGCATGTGAACTTCAGCAGGGGAGGAGGCAGCTGCTCACACCTGATTCTTACTTCACTGCTTCTGGGATTACTTGTGTAATTACTTGTGTGCATTGAGTACGTTAGAAATGTGATTTCGTGGAGAGCTGCTGACAATATATCTCACCATGGTTGCTGTAAGCCATAGTTATTAGTATATTTTTATTTGTAGATGCATTGTTTTTTTGCATGATCTAGTTCTGAAGCTTTCATGCTGATATAAACACGACTGATTATTAATAAAGTACTTACAATTTGGTTGGTATAAGATGCAGAAAAAGACAGAGTTACTGTTCTGTGGAAATTGCAATTTCCTTGTAAATTGATGCTATTGTTGGACAGAACAAAAGAGCATATTCAGAAAGTGCTTAGATAACAAGGTTTTAATTGCTTCTTCCCATTGTCCCCATTGCATTTCTTGTCCTGGACGATCTCACATTTACACATCTAGGCTGTGGAATGTTGGGGGTTTTTTAACATTTGTTTTAAAATTTTATTTATTTAAACTTTTAAACCAGGGAAATATTCTATTTAAACTTTTCACTGTGTGTACTTAGATGGGTGAGGAAGTGAGCGTGTTCCTCTTTTTGAGACTCACTCCTGTGTCTTTACTCCTGGGTTTCAGTCAGTGATGTGTCCAACACCCCCAGCTCCAGTGGGATGGGGAAGGGCACCAGCACTGCAGCAAAGCTGCCACACAGGAGGTGGGGGAGCAGCAGCTGGTCCCCCTAACACAGGACACCCGTGGCCTGCTCCCTGTTCCCAGTGCAGTGTCCCTGAGCTGTTCCCTGTTCCAGGTGCAGTGTCCATGAGTTGTTCCCTGTCCCTGTTCCAGGTGCAGTGTCCCTGAGCTGTTCCCTGTTCCCTGTTCCAGGTGCAGTGTCCATGAGCTGTTCCCTGTCCCTGTTCCAGGTGCAGTGTCCCTGAGCTGTTCCCTGTTCCCTGTTCCAGGTGCAGTGTCCCTGAGCTGTTCCCTGTTCCAGGTGCAGTGTCCCTGAGCTGTTCCCTGTTCC
>WEIV01031042.1:313204-323645 GCA_013390005.1 Calyptomena viridis
TTGGCCGGTCCCCCTTCCCCGTTTCCCGTCCCTTGGCTCTGGCCTGTTCCCTGTTCCAGGTGCAGTGTCCCTGAGCTGTTCCCTGTTCCCTGTTCCCTGTTCCAGGTGCAGTGTCCCTGAGCTGTTCCCTATTCCAGGTGCAGTGTCCCTGAGCTGTTCCCTGTCCCTGTTCCAGGTGCAGTGTCCCTGAGCTGTTCCCTGTCCCTGTTCCAGGTGCAGTGTCCATGAGCTGTTCCCTGTCCCTGTTCCAGGTGCAGTGTGCCGACCACGACAGCGATGGCTCCCACGACCTCATCGGTGCAGTGCACACCACCCTGGTGCAGATGCAGGCAGCTGGACCCGGCTCCCCGGTGAGCTCCTTCAGCCCCCCTGACTTAGTCCTCACCTCAGGCTTTCACAAACCCTTTGTAACATCCACCTCAGAGATACACTTTTAGTTGTTGTCTCCAAACATCAATATTTCTGTCTGTGTCGTTGTATTACTAAGCCGACACCTGGGAAGAATAAAACCTGTTGTGGTAATTATATTTCTTTATTTTCTGGGTTCTGTTACCGTTCCTGTTTCTGAGGACATCCTTGAGCCTGTTGTCTGCTGGTCACCAGCTGCTTTTCCCAGCAGTTGAGCCTGGTTTGGCCTCTGTTGGGTCAAGTGGAAATAGAAGTGCTTGTTGGTGCTGTAGAGATGAGTCCAGTGGCACAGCTTGTCTCAGGCAACGTTTGTGCTGGAGCTGGTCACTCTCCCAAGTGCTCTGGTGGTGGTGCCAGCTGTCAGGGAGCAGCAGTCCTTCCAAGGGACACTCTTCTTACCTCGTCGTGGTCATTCAGCCTGGAGAAGATTTTGTTACGTGCTGGTGCTGCTGGTTTTGGTCTGACATTCTCATGGAGATGTCTCACCAGAACTCAGGCAGATGTATTCACCCACAGGACTAGCCCAGGACTCCATTTGCCAGGCAGCTTGATTCTTGTGGTTATAATCCAAAAGCTGGTGGGAAGTCCTTGCCTTGTTCCCCAGCCCGTGTGAATTCTGAAGCAATGTGAGTGAAACACTGCCACTGGGAACCCATGGCCTAGGCTTTTTTGGCCTCCCCACCTTGAGATTGTGCCTCTTCTGCCCAGTGCTGGTGGCAAAAGTATCCCATGTAGTTCATCAGATAGCAGACAAAGTACTTGTAGGCCTTTTTAAAATTAAATTTCTGAATTGTGCTGGATATTGGGGTAACTCTGTGCGATTTGTGACACTGTTCTGTTTCAATAATTTGCTCTGCTGTAAATGCAGATATTTTGGAACTTGCTTCTTCTGTGCTTGCTTTCTGTAGGTGGAATTTGAATGCATTCATCCTGAGAAAAAACAAAAGAAAAAGAGCTATAAAAACTCTGGCATTATTAGGATAAAATCCTGTAAGGTAGGAGGACTTTTGTTGAGGGTTTTTTTTTTAATTTATTTGTATTCTGATCATAGTGAAATGAGTAGGTGTAACACTGTCTGTCTGTTCCTCTAGATTGAGACAGAATATTCCTTTCTGGACTATGTGATGGGAGGCTGCCAGATTAACTTTACGGTGAGTTGTTTCCCCACGGCTTGTCTTGGTAGATGACAGGACAAGAGCAGTGAGGTTGAGTATTTCTATTAGCAGTGTAAATGACTGCAAGTTCAGTGTGAGTTTGCAGTGATGAAGTCTGCAAAAACCAAGTGATACTATATTTTTCCTTTTTGTGATCAAGTAGCACTTTAATGGAACTCAAGCTTCTTGAACTTCTTTTGGGGAATTGGTTCAGTCCATCAGAGGAAAGGATTGCTGCTGCTTAAAAAGGCCTGTAGCTCAGTGGGAACAGGGGTGCAGGGTTGTGTGCCTGGGAGGAGGGGAGCTGTGTGGGCCTGAGCTAACCCTGTTTCT
Organism: Calyptomena viridis; assembly: GCA_013390005.1. Taxonomy (NCBI): domain Eukaryota; kingdom Metazoa; phylum Chordata; class Aves; order Passeriformes; family Eurylaimidae; genus Calyptomena; species Calyptomena viridis. Next base: position 315,100 of record WEIV01031042.1, read on the forward strand.
GGATCTGGTTAGTTCTCATTTGCTTGTGGTGACATTTCAGTGACTTGCTACCATCATCTTGACTGATTAGGTGGGTGTAGACTTCACTGGCTCCAATGGGGATCCCAGGTCACCAGACTCTCTTCACTACATCAGCCCAGATGGGATAAATGAATACCTGGTTGCCATCTGGAGTGTGGGGAGTGTGGTCCAGGATTATGACACGTATGTAACGATCTTGGGTCACCTCACCAGGAATGTGTCACAGTGCATCAGTGCTCATAGCTTGTTCCAGCCTGAGGCATTTTAATGACTGAGGGGCTGCCTTTCCCTTAAGGAGCTGCTACTGCTTCCTCTTGCTTCTTTCAGTGCCAGAGAGGGCAATGACAGCCCTTCATAAATTGGCTTATTTGCTTGGTTTGTCCCTCCTGCTGTAGCCTGGGTCTCTCTGTGTCCCTGCTTTAGCTGGTCACTGATCCCCAGTCACTGCTGCTGCTGCATTGCAAACAGGAATGTCCTGTTTGACTGAATGGGAACACGTTTGTCTGCTCTGTCCTGTAGCCAGGCTGGGGTTGGTCTGGCTTTTCTCCTGAGAGTCCTGTGGGGTGCTGCACTGAGAGAAATTCTGTAACTGTCAAGCCCAAGCCTGAAAGCCTTGGGTACCTGGTGCCTGGCCATGGGCAGCTAGGTGATGTACCAGTTCCTTAGGGCAGGAATTCACTCTTGGGCTCCAGCGGCTTTCTGTGAATAAAACAGAAGAGTGAGTTTGTAAGGAATGGCTCTTTCTCATTGTTGTTGCCCTTTCTTTCCAGGGACAAGCTGTTTCCTGCATTTGGGTTTGGAGCTCAGGTTCCTCCTAGCTGGCAGGTAGGGCCTTCACAACACTGGGTACTTGCTCTGTCCATGTCTGCATTCCCTAACTGTTTGTAATGTCCCCTTCCCCAGGTATCTCATGAGTTTCCTTTGAACTTCAACCCCAGCAACCCTTATTGCCAAGGTGAGGATCCCTCTTCATTAATAATGTCCCTGGGAGGGGCAGATGTTTGAAGTGTTGTGTTTATTTAATAACTGATGACAATCAGATGCAGCACTTCAGCACCAAGACAAGGGTGAACTAGATTTACTCTCACCTGGATGCTGACAAGAGCAGATATGTGTTGGTGCAGCTTCTGTGCAGACTCCAGAAGCTCCAGTGAAGAGATCTAGATTGTATTTTTGTTGCTTCAACTTGGTTACTTCTGCTAGGTTACAGGTTACAAGTGGATTCAGCTCAGCAGTAGCCTGTGCTTGTCACAATTCCAAAGGCACCATCTGCTGGGGCTGTCAGAAACCAGGGTTACTTCCCCAGCAGTGTGGATATGTTTGACTGCTCTCTTTTGAAGTTTGTCATAAAAGTTTGGGTTTTTTCTGTTCATCTTCTACAGAGTAGGTTTTTTAGGGTTATTTTGGTTTTGCATGGCAAGGTTTTGGTGGTGGGGCTACAGGGGTGGCTTCTGTGAGAAGCTGCCAGAAGCTTCCTCTGTGTCCAATGGAGCTGATGCCAAGACAGCTCCAAGGCAAGCCTGTCAGTGATGGTGGTACCACCTCTGGATAACAGATCTAAGAAGGGAGAAAAAACCCCAATGTGACAGCAATCAGAAGGGAGGAGTGAGAAATATGTGAAAGGAACTACTCTGGAGACACTAAGACTGGTTATGCTCTGGCCATGCTGTTCAGAAATGCTTGTAACATAATGACAGAAGTTGTGGGGCTCCCATGGCAGCTTTGCTTCCTTGTGTTGCAGGGATCCAAGGAATAGTGGATGCCTATCGCCAGGTCCTGCCTCAGATCCGACTCTATGGGCCAACCAACTTCTCTCCCATCATAAACCACGTGGCAAGGTTTGCAGCACACTCAGTGCAACAAGGAACTGCTGCAGTGAGTGCAAGGCCTTGACTGTGGGTCTGCTGGGGGTGATGGTTTTGTTTTCTGTGTTCATGAGGGGATAGAATGGAATGGTAAAGTGATGTTATCCTCCTTCCTCAGAACCCCATGTCTGGCCTACAGACTTGTGGTGCTCTCTTGGTACATACTGATATGAACCTAAACTGGGCAGACTTCAACTCAAGTGATATTTCTTTCTCTCTTTCCCCGTTTGCTGGCACTGACTGTTGCAGTGTACAGGGATGCTGTGCTGGCTGTTACACCAGCTGGACTCTGGCAGCAATTGCCTCACTCTAATCTCTCCTGCCAAGCTCTGGCACCTGTAGGGGAATGTACACACTATAGAGGGGTTCCAGATGTTTTGTGCCAAATGATTTTGCTCTCAAGAATGTCCACAAAGGACTTGACTGTCTGTCCCACCATGGTGGCATGGAGTCAGAGAAGTGTTCATCTGTGTGCTGCTGCATCCGTGTGTTGTGGCAGGGCTCACTTGTGTCCTTCCCTGGCCACTTAAAATTCAACTTCATTTCTTTAAGCTGCATGCCTTTTCTTAAGGATGAAGGAGTTGGATTTCCTGATGGATTTTAACTGATTCTGTTTTGACAGACCAAGCAGAAGGAATTCTGACATATGCTCTGTTACTAGTTTTATCATCTAGCTGTGTCAGTATTTTTGGTGCTACTTATGTGTATATTGAATACATTTCCCACACTGTGAGGCACTTGGGCTAGGGAGATCCATTTCTTACATTTCTGAGAGTATTTTTTAGCCTTCACAACACTTCAGGGGAATCTTCTCAATTTTCCTTAGGTGTTAAATATCTCTGCTTTTTCTTTCAGATTGAAAGTTAACTATCTAAATAAAGAATCTGTGAGCAGTGGGGTACAAAAATAGTAACCCTTGTGCTAACTTTATTTTGGAATTGGAAAGTCAGTTTTCTTTTACTTTCATTGTGTTCCCTTCATTTTAAGTCTGTAGAGAGCTGCTGTAAAACACCAGTTGCTCATTTCAGAACCAGGTATTAAACCTTAGTTTTTGGAAGAGGATAAAAATATTAAACACGTTACTATGCTAATGTGTTGGTTTGAGGTACTTCTTTTTGTCTGGAAAAGCTCCTGTATTCTTCCCCTCATGTTATCTCTAGAGTGTCTTTGTCCCATGTTATTTGTCACTGCTGTGTTTTGAGACTTATAATAACTGAAATTATTGGTAACAAAAAAAAGAAGGCTTTTTGAATTATACTGCAGGAATATTAAATATCTTTAGCCTTTCTGAGGTGTCAGTCAGTAAAACAGTACCCATCAGTGAATTTTGCATGCAGCTGTTCCTTTTCACCTCTAGTACTTTTTGCCAATAAATTGAATTTAATCCTTTACCTCTTTTCTAGTACAGAGAAAATCTGAAGTGCATACAGAAAGTCGTTAGACATAGGAAAAAATGGGAATAAACATAAGTTTCTTTTGTCTTATTCACAGCAGCATGTGATTTCTTTCTTAGGCAGGAGGTTGCTGTATTTGCCCTCAGTTGTGTGAGCTCTGGTGTTTCAATACCTCACTGGGTGCTTTCTCCTGTTTTTCAGCACTATTACATCCTGCTGATCATCACAGATGGGGAGATCACTGACCTGGACCAAACCAGACAAGCCATAGTTGATGCCTCTAAGCTGCCCATGTCCATCATTATTGTGGGCGTTGGCGAAGCCGATTTCAAAGCCATGGAGTTCCTTGATGGGGACAGTGGTGTCCTGAGGTGTGTGACAGGGGAACCAGCTGCACGGGACATCGTCCAGTTCGTGCCTTTCCGACACTTCAAAAACGTAAGTTGTTTTTAGATTGAGAGGAGGCCTGGTGCCAGGATGCCTGTATCCCAGAAGTGACCGTGGTGTTCCCAGTGGCAGTTGGGGTGTTTGCTTCTGTGTTCAAGGCTCAGTGCCACTTCCTGCAGCTTGTTCTTACAGAGTCCTCCTTGTATCATTGCATCTCTCTCCTGGGGTGCAAACATTTAGGCAAAGAACTGAGATCACATTGTCAGTCTCTGGTGTTGAGTCACATGAGCGACTGAGGTGGAGATGAGTCCTCCCTGCTGTTGAAAGCAGTCCTGTCATTCCCCAACTTCCACTGCTGGCACTGGTGTTCACACAGGCTGCCTGCTGGGTTGGGCTGAAGAGTGAGTCAAGTGAACACCCCAAATAACAGATATTGGGGTCTCTGGGGCAGTTTCACACTCAGACCAGGGCCATATAAAGGCTGTGTGAGTCTCACTGCTCACTGAGACTGACTGGTAGTGCCCCTAAAGCTACTCTTAAACGAGGGAGCGAGTGTGGCAGGTGGGGACTGTGCTCTGGGTTCTGTCAGAGGTTTTTCAGTGTTTCTGATTTATTCTCTGCAGTGTTTCTGATTTATTCTCTCTGTTCTCCTTTCAGGCTCCCCGGGAAGCACTTTCCCAGGTGGTTCTGGCTGAGGTGCCCAAGCAGTTGGTGTCATACTACAAATGGCAGGGGTGGCCCCCCCTGAAACCTCCAGAAACCAAGGCAGTGTAGATTCAGGCTGTCCCACGGGGGGGAAGAGCTGCCTGCACCCACACCCTCCCCAGCACACCCTGGGGGCTCAGGGCCTGCTGCCTGCACTGCTCACACCACTCCTGCTCCTGCTCTGGGTCTGATCTTTCCTGTTCCTAAATGGAACAAAAGTAAACATGGGAAACCCCCCAACTGCTGATGTTTTTGTCACAGAAAAATTGACCTTGTTGGTTTTCCACCTTGCAGCAGTGACACGTGGTGACACATCACACCACACAGCATTGCTTGGCACAGCCTGTCTGCTCCTGGCTCTCAGGGTGGGCACTGCTGCAGTGCTGGGCTGCCTGGGGAAGTGTCACACCCCTGTTTGCTGTGATGACACTTAACCTTGATACTTGTGCTCACTTAACCATGTGCTCCTTGATAGGTGTTTTTCTTCTGTCAAGCTACTCTGGAAATGGGGACCCTTCTGTCCTGGATGTGACCAAAGACTGTTGGTTTGATGCCTGAGGTAGTTCCTGTTGTGCCTTTGTAAAGTGCCAATATATTTTTTATATGTAGAGGTTTATTTTTAAGTTTCAGTGACCATGTTTTGCTATCTTCTTTTTAATCACATTATTAGCAAAATTTGCTTTTGTGATGAGCTCCTGCTTGGAGCCATCGTTATGGCTTAAGAACACTGCACTTTGCTAATTTGTGGGGGATCAATGAGGATTAATTGTTAATTAATGGAGGTGAGATTAATGAGTCACATTAATATGACTTTAAAAATTCAGCAGCTGCAAACATTGCAATGAAGACGCTTTGAGTGATATCTTTATGTCACACAAGTTCCAAAATTAAGAAGTAACTCTCTGTGGAACTCCAAAGAGGTGCTTCCTTGCCCTCAGGAGTGAGAAGTGTGCATTTCCTGATCTGGGGACTGGAGAACAAGCACGTGATAGCAAAGCACAATTGTTTTGAGCTGTGGGAATTGATGGTTCATTTTAAAATAGAGGTAAAGAAACTTGGGCTTGTCATTGCACTATAAGTGGTCATTACTTTCAGTTACATAAATAAATGATCTGCTTTGATTTACATAACATGTCTGGACTCTTATTTCCTTCCTGGACTTTTCCTTTTGTTTTCCAGCAATGTGGGTGGTGGTGTTTCAGCATCTTAGTGAGCCTAGGTGATCCAAAAAAAGCAGAGCCAGTTGTCCATCATTGTTAATTTTGGTCCCTAAGCAAATCACTAAGACTCCTGAACCCCACAGCCCTGTCCTGCAGAAAGATGAGCTATTTCTTTGCTGTGAAAGTATGAAAGAACTCATCTGTTCTACCAGATAAACCAGAAAATTGTGAGAATGTGTTGTCAGACTGTGCCAGTGATCCAGGTCCTGAAACTGCTAAGTTACAAACTTGTGTGAAGGCAGAACCTGGCAGAACTCTCTTCCTAAAGTAGACTAGTCCTTCTGGATGGACTCTGCCACCAAACCACCAGTACACAGCCTGTGCTCGAAGGGCTGTGGGCCCAGGACCACTGCTGAGCCAGGATGAATCTCTGTTAGTTTAGTTTTTATTCAGACCTAGTTTTGACCATGATATGTTCTCCCAGGTCACACACAGCCAGCTTCCTCTAAAAGCTTCCTGACACCCAGCCTGCAGCACCCCATTTTCTTGCATTTCTTGTACATTCTAAGTCTTGCACTTCATGTCTTGAAGGAAACCAAGCAACCTCTCTTCTTGAGCAGCTGTCTAAATTGAAAGGTGTTAAAAGTGTGGAAGAGAGGAAAACTACCAAGTCTTCTCTGAGAAACTGCACTGTGGTTGAGAACACCCTTTACTTGTGTTTTCATCTTGCAGCCTGTGGACAGAGCTCCCCTTCCCTGTGTTACACATATGCGAGACCTAAGGCTGGGTTTTTGTGTATTTTGAAATCCACTTTATCTCTCCTTTTTAAACCTCTGCCAGCTCCCACTCAAAAGGAAGAGAGTGAATCCTTTGTGTGTCTGCACTGTGAGGAGTGGAGTCATTGTTCTGCAGCTAGTGGAGGTATTTCCAGATGCTGCACTCATTGCTGGTAGGAGACCTTGCCTGTTCTGGGGAGGAACAGGCCAAGATGTGACAGAGGCAAATTCGAGGGATTTCTTCCCCCTGTGGGAGCAGAGCAGTCACAAGTAAGTGGCTGAAATGTGACAAGAAAAGGGGCACAAGTCCTGTGGTCACTTGAGAACAAGGGCTGCCTGGGTATGGGCCCAGGTGAAAAGCCACAGTCAAGCTTAGAAGCTGCTGACCTGGACAGCAGAGTTTTGCCTGTTTTCTCTCATTCTTGACTCTCCCCAGGACACCAGGTTTTAGAGGAAGTGCAGACAGTTGCTGGGCACTTTGGTGGAAGCCTGGCAGGTTTGTGTCCTGCCACGTGCAGCCCTGGGTGTAGCTGGAATGCAGACTGATGGCATGTGTGTAGCTGGAGTTGGAGGAGAGGTCAGGTTTGAGCTCAGGTTACCTTCCTCAGGAGAATGTGCTGTTCTCAGTGCTGGTGCACACCCTCTGTCCCCCCAGTTTATCTCCATGGTGAGCACAGGGAACACCCCAGAAGTCTCTTTACCCTGGCCCTGACCAAGATTGAACAGGCAGCCTTGTACTTGTGATCCCCAAAGGTACTGCAGCCTCAGGGCTCTGTATAAATCAAAAGCTGTTGCATGTGGGAGCTCACTGGGGAGGGTTCCTCTTGCTTCCTGGACATTTGGCAATAAATACTGGAGAAGTTTCATGCCAGGTTATGCCACAGCTCTGACAGTTCCCCCCTCTGTGGGACATAATGCTCCATCCTCCTTCCTTGCCCAGACAACTGGTTGGGCTAATAACCCTCTTTGGGGCCTAAAACATTTGGTTGCTCTGGGGCTGTTTTGCTAAAAAAAGGCACTGTCTTCAGGTGGATGCAGTGAGGACTGATTGCTCCAGGTATTTGAGGAAACTACACAAACTCCACTGAGAGATGCTGTCTTTTAATAGCTTTGAGCAAGTACTGGACCCACTCAGCAGCAGCATACTCTGATGGTGTAGATGTCTCATTAAACTGCCTCAATTGTACTCCTTGCCCCCCTGCAGCCGTGACTGGGTGTGGGGTCAGTGCACTGAGCTTTCCGTGCTGCCCTGAACTGATGGGCTCTCTTGTTTGGGTTCACAAAAGCTGTGCTGGGTGCTGCCAGCCTGCTGTGTTGTTGCTGCATGGTGAAGCTGCTTCCACCACCCCCGGCACTGCTTTCCAGGTGCTTCAGGAAGTGCTTGTGCAAGAGGGGAATAAAGGGAATGTCCGCAGGGCTTGCTTCGAAGCAGTTGGCATTGAACAGGTATGATTCACCCCTTGATGTTTGTGGAGCTGGAGGAGCCACCCTGGCCTGCTGGAAGGCACCCTGTACAGCGTGTGTGGGCGCAGGGCTTTGCTGCTCGGTGCTGAGGGAGAACCACACCCGCGGGAGAAAGAAATGCTCTCCAAATTCTGCTCAGCTCATGATTGCTCGATTGCTTTAATCTGGCATGAATCTGTGCTCTGGAAGGGCTCTGCCATCTCTATCAGCTCTTGGGCAAGTGAGATGGGCTGGATCGGGCCCAGGGGGTGCAGTGGGGAGCACAGCCAGCTCCTGGCACCTTGTGCTCCCTCTGCCCCTCATTGTGTGAGGATTGGTGCCAGTGCCCTGTGGAGCAGCTGAAGCTCCTGCCCCACTGCTCGTGGACTTGGATGCCTGTCAGTGTCCTGCTGGCAGCTGGGCTGTCCCCGCAGTGCCCTGGCATCCACCTCCCCTCGGTCCCTGCTCAGGGGGCTGCTGAGCACATGCTGCTTCCTCATGTCAGAGAACCCAACCCTCACAAACTGAAGGCTGTGCTGAGCGACCGAGCGAGCTGCCCTTTCCCACCCTGGCTCTGTTTGCTTTGGAGGGTTTTCACCACAGGAGCCGCGGTTTTGGGCTGGGGTGGCTGAGAGCACAGCCGGGCTCTGCCCTCGCCGCAGCACTTGTACCGGTGCCTCCCAGTCCTGACTTCAGCAACCCGTGTCCTCAGGCATCAGCGTGGCCGTGTAACGGGGACATTCACTTCTCCTCCCGTTTCCAGCCTGGGAAGGAGCGGCCGCCGCTGTGTTCCCC